>CM029358.1:23519024-23541648 GCA_017140985.1 Hormaphis cornu | reverse complement strand
CATCGAACCATAATAACACAAGTGTTGCAGTGATAATATTATTCTCTATACTGGGCGAGAACGGTTAGATATTGCGCGCGATCCGTCGTCGGTGGGAAATTTCCGCGAAAATATCACGCATGTTCACGTATACGAAACAGCTATAATGATGCTATTTATGACGTGTTCGGAGATTTATCAAAAAAAAAGTTCTCGTATTCGCGGCCGGGCTGGCGATAACATTATATTGTGTGTGTGTAAAAATTGTGTTTTTTTTCTCTCTTTTAAAACGTGTCGTGCCTACAATTAGCACTATCGTCGACGAAACGTGAACATATTAAAAACGGCCTAACAAAACAAAAAAAAATACACGCCGCGATCGCGTGCAAAAACACAACGTTTTCTTTTTTTTGATCTCAGCACACTTCGTCGGAATGCTGCCTTCCCGAGGGTGTGTGAATGTCGTACGAAAAGAAAAAAAACACGCGACGACACTCTCCAAAGTGGACCGATATTATGATTATTTTTTTGAAAGAACGAGACCCGCGTAGGGCAGGGCTCTCGTTTTTGCGATTTTTCTTACAACTGCGTTAACAGTTCGAATTCAGAAAAATTGCCACCCGATTTCGGGTTCAAGTTGTATGGCGCGCATAGTTCGAAACAAACCCTGTACAAGAGGTCTTTCACAGAAAAAAAAAGAGTTATCCGATTACGTTGTGTGTCGTTAGCTCGAAAAACGAATTACATTTTGTCGGCGGATTCGACAAAATGGTAGAAATACACCGCTGGATTGACACTTGTTTCGCCGGCTAAGCGACGCCGTTTTAACCGAAAAGCAAAATAAATTTGTTGAGTGCGATAAAAACTGTACACAATATTATAGAAAAAGTTGCTGTCTATCGGCGTGCGCGTAACACCACGAAACCGCCGAGTGTAGAAATTTGCAAATTTTCGCCCTTTCTCGATAAACAGCCGTTAAGACCGTTAACGGTTATCATTTGGGGATAAGTGCATTTTTTAATGTTTTACAGTCGGATACGTCGAAAATGATAAAACGATAACACAACGACCCAAACGACGGGAATTCGATTACAATTTTCGGTTTTTGTTTATCGAGATTTGACGGAATACACTTGATATAACACCGCGTTCATACATACATATTGTTTGAAAAACGTCTCGTTGAAAGTAAATATTAATAATAATAGAAATTAGTATTGACTCAGCGTTTTCGTGTTGATATACGAGCACGCTGGTAGACAGCTGCTGTCGATCCAAATTTTTCTAAAATATCGCGTTTAGACAAATTTTCATTGTACGTCAACTTTTTCAAGAGGTTTCAACGTCGTGGCGGAAAGTAAATTTATTTCGTGTTAAAACGCGTCGTTTAGCCGGCGAAACTAGTTCAATCGTAGTTTCGTACAGAACACATTTTCCGTGTTGACCGCTGAGATACGTTCTCAGTATATTTTGTTGGACGGATAAAAATGTGGTCGCTCGTTTTGCCGGTTTTAAAAACTATGCCGTACACCGTACAACCCTTCGTCTGAAAATGTCGTAATTTTTTTATAACACGAATTCAATGGCAAACCATTGTAAACGTATCATCGCTATAAAAAAAATCGCAAAATCGGGAAAACTATATAGACGGAGGTTCTACAATCTTTAAGAACGAAACAGTTCGAAAAATCGGCCCGTTACATAAACTGTGAAAAGTGAGCTCGCGTATTTTTTCGTACAATTTTTTAGCCCCTTAGGAGTGTTTCGTCGACAGCGTATCGTGTTACATAAATCGGCTCTGTGCCGCGCTGGTCAAAACGAACGGAAATGTTACAGCCGGTATAAGTGCATCGTAATAATACCTGTACGATTTTATGCTTAATAAACATCGACGATCAATATGCGCACCTTCTTTTCTACAAAATATTATAAGTGTATATTATGTTGTATTGTTGATATACGATATATTATATGTTTCGCTGACGATGTGACACGCGATAACAATTATATAAAAAAAATGATTGTATTCAAATTTTCCTAAACGACACAATCGTTATTATTGTAACGATAATATTTTGTTTCGCGCGTCCTGAACGAAAAAAAATCGCGGCGTACTGCTCCAGCTGTTGATGATTTTACCGCGCGACGCTGACGGCCGAGCAGACTCGGGTCGTCTAACTCCTCTTTTATAATATTTTACAGACTGTACACATCTAACGCGATGTAAAAAAAACGGAATCGAATTCGGACAAAAAAAGAGTAATAACAAACATTAGACGGGTCTGATTGTATTGCCAGTGGTTTTCTCAAAAGAAATCCAATTGACACCGGGGTGACCTGTAATATTGTGTGTACAACGTATGCGATCAGTGCACACGGTCTGTGACCTTCTTTTCGACTACTTGCCACAGCACGTATGACTCATAATGCTATAATAATATTATCGACGACCGTTCGTAACAGTATACATGTAATCGGTGTTTTCCGATCTTGTTTAAATTAATGACAAATTGAGATTAATCACTCGCCGCCGTTGTTCGACGGTAGTAATAAAACGTTATTTAGATTCCGAGTACAGGACGGTTGGTCACTGTGTGTTTTTTTATCACCATTTTCCGGTATAGCTCGAATCGCGCAGATTTGAGCAGATTTGAGGGTTGGAAACCGAGGAGGAAATCATAACTTACGATCGATTCGGTTTTACGAAGTAATGGTTAAAAAGAGCCGAAAATTATTTTACGCGTACATGGTCCGATACGTGTTCCAGGAGACTTGAAGAAAATCTTGAGCCGATTATAGAATGTTTAATTTTTGGTAATTTTCGTACCTACGATAAAAGGTTTCCACAGAGCGTTTGGCTACGATTCGACACAACGTACGAATCCGTTTGCCGCGACATTTTTTTCTTAGTCGTTTAATGTTGATGATTTTTTGAGAAGAAACCAAAACCGCAGTTGGTATGAGTGTTGAACGCACATAAAACATCGTAAAAGACCCAAAACGATTGAAAATATAACTTCATTTACTTCAATACAACTTGCAAACATAATAATATACGTAGATCGGGTTAAGTTTAAAAGAGAACGGTGCCACGGGGCAAACACAGGCAGCGAATACGCTTTGGGTGGGTCTCGTTGGTATCAAAGTCGCAGTTTTATTTGATATCTCCGACGATAAATCATTGCATTAAAAAAAAAAAAACAATTCTGACCGAGCTATTAAATAATCTGAAAAGAGTCCTGGGTGAAAACAAAACCTAACCTAACGTAGCAGAAACTTTTTTCCAATATTTTATAATATCGTATTAAATTAATCCACGAAAGTTTGAAAACGACAAGAAATGATTTGTCACAACTGTTGGCCATTTTCGTCGCAGAAAACGGTAAAAATATCAAAAAAAAAAAAAACGCGCTTCCGTTAAAATCGATCGGGCAGGCCACGCACGTATCAAACGGGACTCTAAAGAAAGCTCTGTAACGAATGGGAAAGGCAACGCTGGACATATATAGGGTTGATGAAGATTTAAACAAGTTTTTAGCAATGGAAGACAGCAGTTGGAAAATAGCAGCGGAGGCAGCGAAAGCACTCACAGAGGACCGCGAGAGCACAAGTAGAAGAAGAAGAAGAAGAAGAAGAAGAAGAAGAAGAAGATTTTCGTTTCGAAACGGGTGCATTGTTGATGTGAGATAATAGGAAAAAGTCTTCGAACACATATTTTCAATACTGTTGTCGTCGTCGTCGTTGTTGTACAAGTGCCGTGTGTTTACGCGAACGAAATCACGAAATACGGTCTTGACCTTGACTGTACTGACGCCGCGCGCGCACACCGATTTTCACCGTTTCCTTTCTCCGGCTCGCGCGTTTTCCCCGGGCACGTTTCCACCGCGATTACGCAACCCGATCCGATGCGCTTCGTTTTTTTTTTAGGTAGGCACAAACTGTTTTTACAATTACTGTTTTTTTCCAGTGATCGGAAAGTTCTCGTTGAAAAAAAAAACCGTTTTAACGCACGATCAACAGATGGATCCGAGACACGGTGTAGCGTACTTTATTCGAGGCGTTTTTCGCGCAATCATTTTTTAAGTTCTGGGGGGAAAAAAAAATGGAGACGGCCCGATTTTCGAAATTGTTGCTCCGTTCGATTTGAAATTTATACGAGTCATACGCGCACGTCATTGCGAGGAGGGTTTTCCCGAGTGTACCGCTTCAATCGGTTTCGAACGTTTTTCAGGGAGTTCGAATGGAACTTTGAAATTCTCGTCATTTCGGGCGGCCGTGTCACGATGGGGACGAACGTAGTTACGGGAAACGTGTTTTTTACGCGTCGATTTGGATTTTCGGTTTTTTTTTTTTTGTGATCTGTTTATCTGTGTGATACTATTTCGAGCAGAAAGAATGCTCCGATCTTAACGTACGATACCTCAAAAGACAGGTGGCACTTTTCTCGAAGCGTTTTTTGAAATTTCGATAATTTTTGTAGTTACGATCGGAAAAACGAAAACGGTCAAGTACCTAACCTAACGCGCTCCGTTCGAATTTATACATGTCATTATGGAGGGTTTAACCTGTTCAATCGATTTCGATCACTTTTAAGGCAGTTATAGAACTTTGAAATTTTGAATTTTACGCAGTTCCATCGAACCTCTAGTTTTTAAGTCTCGAAACACAATATCTAAACAGGATAGTTTTACACACGCGGTTGAAAAATTTAGACAGTCGGACAACACGATTTTGGTTTATAGTCGATTCTAAGTTGTTGTCGTAAGACCCGTCGTCGTTCCGTGTATTTCTTGCGGGGGGAACGAATGATTACGGGAAACGTTGATTTTTACACATCGATTTGGATTATTTTTTGATCATAACATGGCAACGAGTTACCGTCGCTTTCGGGTACGATATAATGCGTACAAACCACAACCTCTAGTGACACACGCGACCTAGACCGAACCCGGCTCTTTTATCTTTGGGTCGGCGACATTGTGCCAGTGATTTTTCTCATCCGACGGTTATTAGTATTCTGAATAAGAAGCTGTTTAGCCGAGGTCCTCCCATGGTCCGTTACGGGTGTGTTCCCGTGTAGGACATTTTTTAAAAACACCGTCTCCGTCGGTCGTGTCTACACCTCCGAAACCCTCAAAACCAAACAATGCCTCTTCGTCGCGCGAACAACCGCGCAGAGGATAAGAGAAATCACTCGCACAATATCACGTCGCCAACCCAAAAAAAAGTCGAAAAATCGCGGGGGCTTTTTTTTTAAATAAACCCGATCTCCTGCACTGCATCACCCTATATTGTATAATTAAAACGTAGAATCTTGCAGCGCGTCCGGTGGATGTCACGCGCGTGACGGCGGCGGCAGAGGATGCGCCCCGAGTGCATGATAATTATTAGGTATTATTAATATCGTGTGTCTCTCGCGGTCTCGGAGTTCGTGTAAAGCTATAAAAAAAATATTTATGATATTATACCGTTGTTTTTCGCGCGTGACCGCGGCGGTGTGCGCATAATACACTGCACAACGCGTTCGCACACGAGTTATATTGTAAAAAAAACAAAAATTAATGAAAATCCGCTTACGTTTAATGACGAAAAACCGAAAAAAAAATCGTTTTCGACGGAGTAACGACGACTACGGTTCGGGTCGACCGGTCCAGTGGTTCGAACGCATTGTTTTATAATATTTTCGAGAGCAACATACCGTCGCCCATCGACAAATACTATATATTCTGAGCGAGATCAGTTGTCCGGTATACGTTCTGCAGGAAAGAACCGAGTTTAACGGTGAAAACGTTTGTAACTACGACATTTTTCGATTGGAAGTGTTTACAAAGAAAAGAAAAAAAAACACGATTTAATGCCAAAACATGTACGAATTTCTTTGCGGTGTTCAACGTAAATATAGCACTCCTTCTACGCGAAAACGTCAACTCAGACAAGAAAAGCGTCCTTTATTTTAGGTTTGAGGGGGGAATCGTTTGTTTTTTTATTGTTGAAAAAAATGAACGACAACTCGTTCCTTTTTAGGAACTTTCCGCGCGTCTTATAGTTTTCATGTTCGTTATCGAACGCTGGAAATCGTGTTTGATTCGCACGGCTGCACTGGAGATAGATCGTAGATGAACCATTTTCTAACCTGCAACCGAGAAATTTGAAGTGTTCCACGGATCCTACTTCCGACTGTTTTACCCTGCATGATTATTAGTTGTAGTAGAATATGTCTGTCTGGATGTCCTGGACACTGCTAAGTTCGAGTGCACATTCGTTATGCGATCGCGCCAGCTAATTTTTGCGGTACACATCCACGTCTCGAACGCTTGAATCCGTTTGATCGAGTCCAAGTCTCACAAATATACTCGACAAAAGCAGCAACGAATCGTTTCGATTACATGCTCACGATTGACGGGCTACAGAACGTATTTTTCATTATTGCCGCAAAAGCCGCTTTCTACATACGGCATCTCTTATCGCGCAAACGATCCCGGTTATCTATACGAACGATTGTCCAAGATGAGTCGTTTTTTCCGTACAAAGGGGGGTCATTTGTCGAGCACATTTGTCAGCCTTCGTTCCGTATTGATCACGTTTGGTTTTATTTTTCGGTCGTTCGAATTTTATACAGGAACTTTCCACGTGGGTTCATCGCTTCGAAAAGTACGTTATAGTATTATTATTATCTGATACTGTTCGTGCGGTATACAGCAGGATATATTGCGCGAATAACATAATGCGCGCCGGAACCGTTGCCAAAGTTTCATGCCGCCGCGCTGAACCTACGTCCCGTATATTATATAAATAATTTTAACGGTCTCGCACGCGTTTTGTGCGTATAAATACGCGGCGGCGACTATTTTTAAAAACAAAAAAACGCTATAGATACTGCGGTGAAAACATAGTGCTTTTCGTATACAGAGGAGACCGCGGAATTTTTTTTTTTCCGTACAAAAACACGTTTTAGTATATTGAAATTGGTTCGCTCCCCGGGGATTCGATCCGTTTATCATAAAACGCCGTCGAACCGACTGCAACAAACCGTTCGTTTTTTAAAACCGTTTCCCGCCGTGACCATCAGCCGATGATAGATCGAAAAGCGAGCACGTCGAAAACACGTACTTATAAAACGAATATTTTCTTCGGGTTCTCGCTCAGTCGTACGGTTCCGGGAAAACTTTTTCCAGAAACAAAGTACTATCGAAGAAAATTTAATAATAATGGAATGTGAATACGTTATGCACGCAGCGCACATCGCCACGGCTCCAGAGCGTATTGGCGCATTCGTAACGGTACGAACGGTTTTTTTGATTGGGTGATACACACCGAAACGGTTAATACCGGGTTAAGAAACGTAAAACGGAGGAGACCTCTCGGAGGAAGACCACGGTTATGGCGGGAATATTGCGTCAAAACCGATGCTGAAACGGTGGACGGCTGTTGTTGGCGAGAATTAGCGAGAGGTAGAGACCGGGTGGCAGTACTTGTGTTTGTTTAGATTTTATTGGTGTGGTCTTGATTGCGCGAAACCAAGAAAGAATAAGAACCAACTACAATAGTAATATATATATACATCGATAACTTTTGGCAAATTATTGTTTTTGAAAAAAGAGTATAGTAATCGGTACACACACACAGCTATAACCATACTCATACTGTTGTACCTACCCTAATATATATATATAGGCAGTAAAAAATAGGTTCGCAGACAGTGGTCAAGTACGAACGAGCCGCGGCGTTATTATTACCTATTGTTTTTTCATTTTACATTAGCATAATCACCAGCTGTACTATTCAAGTCGAAAAATTCTGCGCGTATAACGATAATGTGCGGTTTGTCGAGTCCCCTCGGCCGGGGCTTGTCGGGCCCTCGGGGCTCGCGGACCGGCTCCAGCGTCCGACAGACTACTACGTGGCCTCGAAACGCCGTGCAGCAGCAGCTTTCTTTTCTTCCGTCACGAATATAACGTAGAAACGATTATTGTCTCTGTATGGGACCCGATTTCACCCCGGCTGTAATTATCAGGGCCGTGTTTAGAAATGTCTTGTGGTAGAAGAAGCACAGAATAGATTAAACTAATAGATTAATCTATTCTGTGGAAGAAGCACGAAGACAAAAAAAAGGTCCGAGATCACTCTATGTCGCGCGAGCATAGTTTGACGCGCTTTGGGCGGGTCGCTACTCTAGAAGTCGCGGTTCAATCGCATCGATTCAACATCTGAGAACAACGATAAATCATTCGCCTTGGAAAATACGATTCTGAGCCGAGCTCAGTTGTCCAGTATTGACGTACTACAGGCGAAAACAAATTCGACGGTAAAAATGGTCCGAAAGAGATACACGTATAATAAAGAACATTAGTTTGAACAACGTGTGAAAATTTCAAACCAACTATTTTAGGAGTCTATACGATTTTAGTGTCAACAGTGCACGTATAATATTCACGATCAAATTGCACCGTTTTTCCACAATCTTAAAAGTGTTCACAGAGAGAAAAAAAACGAAAAAAAAATCATCGGGGCTGGCCGAACTGCTCCGAGCGGGTCGGTATTTCGGACGGTTATTTGTGCACGTAAATAATATTAGTTTTTGTTTTAACGCATAAAATAAACTGTACATATCAAATATAGCTGTTTACTACGATTGTTACATCTGTATAATATTATTAGAAGACTGTGTATGTTGAAGGTCTTGCCGACTTTCAAATTATGTCCTGCGGTACAACTTTATCCGAAAACATCGTAATTCTTCGTGATTTCTATCGCTACGAAATCGGGAAAACGAGCGCCGCAGAAGACAATACGCGTTTTACTCTTTCGAAGAAATCATTTCGAAATCCGCCTATTATTACTACGTTCTTTGAAAAATGAGTTTCGGTATTTTTTCACAAAACGTTTAGCCGCGCCCGTTAACCCCCTTAAGCGTGCCAAATATTTCAGTACCTACTCACAAATTATAATATATATACATGTGTAGGCTTTGTGGAAATTATAGATATATCACGTTGTTAAAAGACTGCACGCGCACACGGACGGCGTACGCGCGCAGATACGCCATATATAATTATATTATTATAGGTTTGAAAAAAAAACCAAAAAAACCGGTACTGGAAACCTTGGAGGAAGCTGAAGTCTGAAATTTTCGAAATGGAAAACAATACGCGTATGTTATAAACACAATCCGTCCGCATGTACAAACAAAGAACTATAATATTTGTTTAGAGTTCTTATTTAAAACGTGCCAATACAGTATAATATATATAAATTACGCGCGTATATTATATTATTGAATTTTAAGTTGCACGACAGTATAATACGTTATATATATATAACAGAGCGTAATATTTTATACACAAATATACAACCGCTGCTATACTTTATTAACACGCAGTATACACGAGTCGATATTTTTTTAATGGTTTTAAAAGATCGATCGCCCGTGGTCAGTTGTGTGCTATTACCGTTAATTATTATACAAACGAAATTACCATGATGTCTTTGTGTTGTACGTGTTAGTACCTACAAGTATTTCTATTGTGAACGTGTATTCGGATTTTGAGTACCAAGCACAAAGACGAGATAATATACACCGTCGGACGGATGCGTATGGTACGCAATGTTTTGTTTGATTTTTTTTGGAAATCCGTTACCTATCACACACATCAAAAAGGCATCAAAAACACGATTGAAACAAAACGTAGGTGGTATGTATTGTATGAAAGAAGAAGAAGAAACGAAGAAATTGCATCTTGGCCGTTCATCGGGAGTGGTTAAACGACCGGAGTGGTTCGCGCTTCGAGAGCAGATCAACACAGAAAGCATACTCTCGTTGGAACAGAACACGAGACGACCCCTAAGAGGACCCAGAACCAGGTGGACGTGATAACCTGCAGAGACTTGAAGGACGTACAGACCAGAACGTGATTATCTTGAATCGACTTACCAGAGACGCGGGGATACGACGAGACCTGATCTCAAAGGCAGCAATGGTCCTTTATGACGGACCGGTAAACCGAGAAAGATAATATTCAAAGATATAGCGGCCAAATGGCGAAGAATCACCCGATCCGACACATCAACATTAGCTATTTTGAACTACAATCGTTTACACGATACATAACAGGTACAATATTACATTACACGCTCTTTTGCGACGACCGCGCGCTGCTGTCGATGTCGTAACTTTTACATATTACATTACACCCGTTACATTCGTCTTGTCGCTGCTGCCGTATGTTATTATATTTTAATAACTCGACGTATATAAGCCAGATGATGATAATAACGTAAAAAAACAGTTCATAATAATACGTGCGTTTAATTTAAATTGGTCGGTGGTGATGAAACTCGTCGGAATAATTAGCTCGCGACTATAATATTATTATACGTGTAGTACATACGTAGTACGATAAAAAGTATAGTTTAAAATTAGACGTCAATATAGATACGGTTAAAGAACGATGTTGCGTACACGATTGTACCACGTTTTAG
Source organism: Hormaphis cornu (assembly GCA_017140985.1). NCBI lineage: Eukaryota > Metazoa > Arthropoda > Insecta > Hemiptera > Hormaphididae > Hormaphis > Hormaphis cornu. The sequence goes on along the minus strand of CM029358.1, from coordinate 23,531,190 downwards.
CCGTTCCGTTGAACTCGCGCGAGTGTGGGTGGGACGAACACTAAAGTATGCAAAATTATACACGGGATGTGTCCGAGTGAACGATTTCACTGTTTTTACAACGACCGTTTTTTTTCTTTTCTTGTTTTTCCAACTTTAAGGGTGCACGTGAAAATGCTGCGATTTTTCGAGTCAGTATAACTTTTCTGAAAGGTCCATGGGGGGGGGGGGGTCTGAAATATGAAAATTCAAAATGTTACAATCGAGAAACTGTACGGCGCACGACGTGTTTTCGACATATCGATTTGCACGTAACGTCGTCCATCCAAAACGATGATCGGAACAAGCTGAAACTTATACACGTATATATATAATATCAAAACAGGTAAGATAAACGCGTCCGATAAAAGTTTCAACTGTACGATTTCAGAAATTGTCGAGCTGAACTATACGAAATTCTCGAAAAGTTCACCCGCAGACTACCCAACTGGGCTCGCTCAGAATCGTACTTTCGAAGGGCAATGATTTATCGTTGCTTTCAGATACCAAATAACGCGTTTGGACCACAACTTCCAGACCCACCCGAAGCGTACTCCGCTACTCCGTCATGCTACGATCTAGATCCCGGATTTTTTTCTTCGTTGGAAATTCGACGCGGACGCGAGCACAGATCGAAAAGCGAAAAAAAAAAATTTTGAAAAATTCACACGAACCGGGGGTGACTAACCGTTTTTTCGATTCGTGTAGGAGGAACTCACGCGTAAACCTGCGATGATTCCGTTTATTCGGAAACATATTGTTTAAACACGTTATTTTATCAACCAGTGGCGCATCTTTCTCTGATGGGGGATAAAAAAATTCAAAAAATTACAAAAATTGGTATCATAAAAAAAAACAGAGGCCAACACGGTCTCTCGAATATTATTTATAAACTAGAAGCGACGGTCGAATTTTTACGGTAGTTATGGCCGCAGTGGAGGTTATTTCACGTCATGTTTACACCACTATCATAGAACGATTTTTTTTTATTTTCAATCCACGGATCCGTGGGAGGGATGATATGACACCCCCTCACCGTGAGCACGCCCCTGTTGTTATCAACGGTACAACGACATCGTTTCTTTCGTACCACGCGGCGGCGTTGCGGACTCGTCTGTAGGTAGGTAGGAACTCGTCTCGTACGCGCGTGAACAGACGATGCGTAAATTCCTATACGTTCTGGATCAAAACCACAACACATACGCGTTAGTTCCTACACTATTTGCCCGCGATCCATTAATGGGTTGCCCGAAGCGAAACGACTCCGTCGCGAACGATGATATTATTGAACGAATATGACATGATACATAACCACAAAGTTTCAATAAAATAATAAAAAATAAAAAAAAAAGGACATGATATACCACACCTCAGGTACAATGTGATCGCGAGACAAAATTTTCCAAAGTCTGCGGCGTATCGATGCCGTTATAGTGACAGACAATAAAAAAAAACTTATAGCCGGGCACACGGTGAGTTTTGGCGGAGTTTAGGCGGAGTTGTGGGGAGATGTCCCAATATCGTTTTTCAGTTTTTTAGCCGGTCGATACACAGTTTAAAAATAGAAATTTTGCATTTTATGTTCTTACCATGGTTTTAACTATACAGTTTGAACAGCGTACACAGTTAGGAGTCTGCGTAAACGCATACACGTATTTTTTTTTTGATATATGTCGGTGGACGATTTTTCAGAATTTGTGGAGGATTGAACTTCACGGTTATTTTTATTTTTTTGTAATATTCAAAATTCGGGGGGAAAAAACTCAATGACAGGGGTACACAGAATTTTTGAAAACCGAAAATTGGCTCGTTCCGTTTGTGAACTAAAATTCCCCACTGAGATGGTATACGACTCTATCGGATATTCCCCCTTAAGAAACAATACGTGTAACGATGACTGCGGGTTGAATGAAACATTTTAAACTTTTTGTGTTTGATACGAGTTTTATCGAAACTTTTTTTAGTGCTTTTCGGAAAAATATAACAAAAACCAAAAATGTTGTACGGAAATATCGCGATAACGTCGTTTTCGCCCTCTATGGGCGAACACCGCTGCTAACGATATTAACTATATTTTGTAAACCAGCCGGTTTCTCAGGTGTTAAAATTTAACAAAAAAATAAAACCGACTTCAAAACAAACACTAAAAAACACTAAAAATAATCAAATGAAAACAAAAAAAAAATGTGTTGCAAATACTTTTTGAAATCGGTGACGACGTAACCGACTTTTCGGACGGCAACGATTCCGAAAAAAAAAAAAAATAATAGCAATTTTTTTTCTCTTCATTTGATTGTTTTATATACTTTTTAGAGGTTTTTTTATTTTTCGGTTTTGAAGTAGGTTTTTTACTGGTTTGTTTTTGGGAACCCCTGAAACGGCCGCTGCAGTCTCCGGCAATATAGGCGCCGTTGTTATCTGATCCGATCGGCGCCGAGCGGTCTTCTGTTGTGCGAGCTGCCGAAAAACAGGTGCACAGAATATAATATGTCTGACTCGCTCGTTAGAATTCGATACACATCTTCGCTTTATTTCGACTAATCGTTATTGTATTGTTAATTTTCAGAGAAAATCAACGCGGGCGAGGAGGAACGGTCCTGAACGAAATGAATATTGTAAATTCTCAACATTGAAATAACATTTTGTTTTTTTTCATTTTACACGCTACGCTCCTCAAAACGTGTAGCTTCGAACAACGTGCCGCCAAACGGATCTCTCGACACGATATTTCCGCGACTTTCGTCAAACGGGCGAAACGCAGGAGAAAACGAAAACGTACTCGTACGGTTTCCGATGGTCCCGCCATCTGTGTACTCAATCCGAACTAACAAATTTCGATTTTACGGAAGAAGACATCTGCGATTTGAATCACCAACAGATATGTTACAACTATATGTACGTAGAGACTACGACTAATTCACGCGAATGCGTTGTTCGCTCGCTTTATTTCTCGTATAACCAATTCCTGTATAAAATATGCAAATAGCTGACAGAAGGCCATTCGCAGGGTAACGATATATTTTATGCGCGTACTGCGTTCAATCTTCAGTCAAGGTAACGAAAATTCAAACAAAACGATTCGCGCGCGAGAATTAACGCAGTTCCGTAGACATTTTGCATTACGAGTCCTTTCATAGGTACTACAGTTTAAATTTTGCGGTCTGTAACTTAAAACATAAAATCTAGGAATACACATTATTTCTTGATACAGGCACTGTCATTGGCCGATTTTTCAAAATCAATTTTTTTTTTTAAGTCATTAGGGTTTAAATTTGACTGCGTCGTTGAAAATTGAATTTCACGATTACTTTTTTTAGAATCTGAGATACCTTAAAAGATAGATAATTGATCCGATATGGTACTTTATTCGAAGCGTTTTTTGAAATTTTGAACATTTTTGATGTTCTAAGGAAAAAACGAAAACGTCCCAATTTTCAAAATTGCTCCGATCGACTTGATACGTGTTATTAAGAAGGGTTTTATGAGTTTACTGCTTTCAATCGATCTCGATCATTTTTGTGGGAGTTATGGAACTTTGAAATTTTCGTTATCTCGGGCGGCCGTGTGCATTTCTTATGGGCGGGACAAATAGTTACGGAAAACGTGTGTTTTTTATACGTCGATTTGGATTTTTTTGTGATCTTACTATTTCTAGTGGAAAGAATGTTTTTTATGATACCTCAAAACACAGGTAATTGATCCGAGATGGTACTTTATTTGAAGCGTTTGTTGAAATTTCGATTATTTTTTGGATTTATGAGCAAAAAACGACTAAATTTTCGAAATCGCTCCGTTCGACTTGAAATTTATACATGTCGTTGAGAAGAGTTTAACGAGAGTACTGCTGAAATTTTAATCGATTTTGATCATTTTTTAAAGGGAGTTGTGGAGAAATTTTTGAATTTGTTATTTTACGGCAGTTATTTTTCCATAAAACCTCTAGTTTTTACGTTTAAGTCTCGAAACTTTAATACAATCTACAAAAAAATAGTTTTAAACGCGAGGCTAGAAAATTTAGAAAATTGATTTACACAATTTTGGTTTATAGCCGATTTCACGTTGTTATTTTGTCGTAAAACTCGTCATTCCGGGCGGCCTTGTATTTCTTACGGGCGAACAAGTCATTAGGGGGAAACGTGTTTTTTACACATCGATTTTTTTTGTTCATCCAAAACAAAGATCGGACCGAGCTGAAACTTTTACACAATACTAAAATAGGTAAGATGCAGGTTTGATACAAGTTTTCGTTGTTAAATTTGTCGTGATACACCACGACGTTTACTAGACTACAATCGAGCTCGGTTAGAATCGATTTTCAAAGGCATCGTTGCTTTCAGATACAAGACAATGCGTTCAAACCACAACTACTAAACTAGTCACCCACCCAAAGCGTAGTCGCTACCCCGTCAAACTACCCATGCGACCCAGTAGAGCGATCCCGGCTTTTTTTTATAATCGAAATTCCAAAAGAAGCCCAATGACAGTACTATACACTGCAGGTACTATATTATCACTGCGTTCTGAATCGCAGTAATTTTTCGAAACCAAATTTGTTTAATTTTCGTTTCACGTTTGCGCAACTAAAATATGATAGCCTACCGAAATAACGAATATACAAGCGCGCTATGGCGGAATTCGAGACGGACGTTCCCTCTTCTTTTTGCGTTTGTCGACGAATCGCCAAAAATATATGGCCGGACGAAAATAAAAACAAATTTTAAGGGGTAAAAACTCTCGCCACTTCTCCACAACGGGGGGACACGGCCACTGTACATTTTAACAGTTATAATATACCTTCTGCGGCTCTTGGTATACTTAGGTACCATATATATTATGCAGTTCTAAAAATAATACGTTCTTAGCTCGTGTCACGCGCGATGACGAGATCCCGGAGATCGTAATAATATTTTATGATCGCCGGTGAACGTGCACATTTTGCCGATGGTCGTTCGGTTCGATACGTATAGGATTTCGCGCAAACAATATCTTATTATTATTATTATTATTACAATAATATGGTCGAACGTGTGTCGTAAAAAAAAAAAAACGCGTCGTTTCGGAGGAAAAAATATCATCAACGCAGAGAGCGTGCGTAAAACGGTTAAAAATTCATAAAAAATCGTTTAGCATCACCTGCAAGAGCTGCGTGTACTATACGTTGGTAATATATTTTGCTGCAGTACAACAGCATAACAATAATTGTCTGCAGATCTTCTGATTTGCGGTAGGAAAAACGAATCGAGTTTGCACGGTACAGTACCCGCAGAAAAAGGATCGTCACCACGACGAGTATAGTTCTGTAGTTGATTTTTTTTTTGCTTTGAAAATGGTCGATTTTAAATCGCGAAAATCGAATCGGAGACCAACAAATATCGGTTACTACACGTTGCGCTGTCATAACGTGCGCGGCGCACGATAGACACCTTGCGCGATTTAGGCGCACCTATAATTACTACTATACTACATTCGTTAAAATAAAAACGGCTAAGATTTTAATACTGTGCAACGATATTCAAAAACAATAAATACGTACCTGCACTATATTATTATATATTTTTAGTAATAAATTACTAATTAGTGTCGACGATTGACGGAGATGAATACCCCGTCGTCATGCCTAAACACACGGCGCCGCAATTGATTTAAAAATTAAAAAAATCTAGTTAAAAACAAAGTCGCTCGTACGTGTGAGATGGAACACGACGAAAAATACGCGAAAACAATCTTGAGTATTCGCAGTATAATATATGTACAAAAACAGGTTCACCGACATAATATAATATACTGCGGCGAGGCGGCAATAACCGCACCTACTTTGAGTCTATTTTTTAATTTTAACCTAAGTAGACACAATAATTGAAATCGGTTCTGCCTACAATGTTAATCTTAATAATAACAATACTGTAACAACTACTAGTAATCTGTTGAGTAAATATGTTTAAAAACACAAATATACAAATTAAATATAAGAAAAAGAACGATCGAATTACGACGAAGCGATTAAAAGTATTTATCTGCGTATGAGAATGCGTTCGTAACGTTCGCGAGTGTAATACATAATCGCTCAAGTTAAAAATCGTTTTAAAAATACAACGCTTTTATATACTGGCATCGTATGGATTATTGTTTTCTACGTTGCCGGGCGTAAAATGCAAATGGCAGCTGGTTATTAGTAGGTACAAAAATTAACAAATTTTCGTCTTGAAATATTATTACACCAGTCTGCGAACGTTTTTTTTTTTTTTTTGAATCATTACAAAAAATAAATAAACGTGAAATTCTACTTTCAACGACCAGGTCGAGTTTAAGCCCAAATAACTTTGGCGAAAAATCGTCTACGGCGGCAGTAAACCGAGAACAATTAATGTTACGCGCGTTTAAAGTTACTGCAGACGTCTTTAACTCGTGTGAAAGAAAAATGCAAAGTTTTCAAACTGCGCCGACCGGCTTAAAAATGCGGTAGGCCATAAACAATATGCCTATGAGGGAAGGAAAAAAAATTTTTAAATCTTCAAACGGGGTGGTTGAATAGGCACGAAAAAAAAACAAAAATACCACAAATATAATGATATTGACAAACGTATACAGAAAGAAACGCGCACGTGTCAGCTACACGGAGGGGCAGCAAGCATACCGAAAATTGTCTACGCGACACGACGGTTTTTAAGTCGGCGAAAATAATTCACGCACGGTGTACAAGCTGCGGGCCCACAACTAGATTTTACCGAGGTTTATTGATATTATTTTCATACAATAATAACGTAATGTTTTGTTTTCGAACACGTACGAGGTGTGTAGTACACACGTCATCAAACTTTGCACAAAAACCGAAACCGTTTGTTTTATAGAACGTGATAACGATACACATTGATGGACACACGACTTGCGTCAAACGAGCATAGTATTATATAACTTTACTTCGCACCAATAGACATCGAATAGAAAAAAATACTTTTTGAGTCTTACCCCGAAAACCAACGAAAGAAGAAAAAAACGATCGTTTCACGGGAAAAATTGGGAAATTTTCAGGTTTGCGATGACGTTTTCGGGCGTAGCGAGACAAGGTCCGATCGTTACACGTTGAATACCATGATAAGCACGCAATAACCACGTTGAATACCAATAAGTTATTTCGAAAACTTGTTCAATCAAGTATAGAGCTTCGAAATTCTCGAAAAATTTACCAGGACGTATAGACAACTGAGCTCGCTCAGAATCGATTTTCAGATACAAAATAATACGTTTGAACCACAACCACCGAAAGCGTGTAGTCGCCACCCCGTCAAACTATACAACAACAACCACGCGACCTAGAGTAATCCCGGTTTTTTTTCCATGTTTTTTTCAACCAAATCAAGTTTGTAGGTACCTACTATAATACTAATTAGTGGCGAACTATATAGAGACGGTCGCCACTGAGTCATTTGGGATGGGCGGGTGACCACCACTTACCACCACCAATCAGGAAAAAAAAAAAGAAGCTGATAGTGTCTACGAGGGATTAAATTTTCATCCCGAGTATGCCGGTCGATAAAATTTATTTTAAAAAAAAAATTCACAAATAACGAAGTATAAGAATGGAGATGTGCCGGTGGTGGGTGGTGTTTGAACTCGATTGCGTCTGAGCGCATTTTTTACCACTGGGTACAATACAACATAGTATATTATAATGTACATTTCGACGTGATTTCAGAGAGACAAGTATCAAACACGATAGAAGGGACGAAACACATCGTCTACTTATAGTTTAGTAGGAATAAACTAATGAATCAACATTCGAATCCCTGTTTTTACGTCACGCTCTCGGTATGATACACGGACGTTCTCTGTTCGCCTTTTTGTACTTTCTACACGACGCGTTCAAAACAAATACACGCTTTTTTAAATATTTGAAGACAAACGCGGCGCATTTTCCACCGAGATAGTCACGGACCGTTTGCCGCAACGATCGTTCCTACGTATGTATCTCATAACAATATTGGCGATTGACGTTTTCGTAAGTTTCTGATGCGCACACGGAATTCGGATCAATACCTACCATGTAAATATACACACCGCAAATAATAATATTATCGGTTTGTTCTTAACACAAATAATCGTTTGTGTCTTTATCTTGTCATTAATATTGACCTCCGTCACCGGAAGCGGCGCGAATGACTCGCCGCCGCCGATTACAGCAGCTGCGATGGCGAGCAGCAACAGGAGTCCGTTGTTTCGCTCGCAAGTTTTCATCAAATAATACGACGTTTGCGGAAAAGACATTTTTTGAAGGTTTACTGTTGTTTCTTATTATAATGTACGCAATTATAACAATATAATAGTTGCGTCGTGTTCGGATGTTTCACACTTGCCCACACGTTGACTGTAAAAATAATTTAGTTGGTCAGTACCTATAAAAAGGCATTTCGCTGGAAGTTATTCGCGAAGAGAATGCAACCTCTTGTATCGACCGGAAACGTTTCCAAAAAAAAAAAAATTTTGAAAAACTGTTAGGCAAGGGAAATGTTCGTCAAATTTGTTTTAACCGCACAATAGTCACCACGAAACAGTTGAAAGTAGTCACGTAATTCAAATTTTGAGTTGATCGGTTAAGATAGTGTGCATAACATACAAATCAGATTTAAGCCTAGCTCGGGCTGAGATGACGCATTTTGTACAGAACAACGAGAGAGAAATCAATATCATCATAGTGTTCGTAATCGATTACGCACTTTACACACGATTGTCAGTCCGGTTTTTGACTACGGAACATGAATAAATAGTATAAATCAACTCAATTGAAACGATTTAAAAATGAATTGCCCGCCGTGTATAAGTTAATCAGAGAAAAAATAAGTTGATTTTCAATTGTAGAAGTGAGCGACGACGGCGGGCGATTCTGAGCGCGGCGACGAACTATATATATATAGTACAGTTTTAGACGGCTGAGCGTAACGTATTGGTTTTCACGTGTTGTGTGCATTGTTTTTACCACTACGTAATCACGATAACTTCTTCAATACTGCACCGATTTTCAACGTCAACACCTCTAACGATGGGCGTACAATGACAGTTAGTAGTACTTGATAGGCGTAAAAAAATTAATAAGTAGCAATCGAAAAAGTAAGCAAAAGTTAAGGAAAAAACGGTTAAAAATTACGGCAAACGTGTTTTTGACATAATCGATTAAGAGTTTTGGCCATATAACTACCACAATAATGATCGGAACAAGCCGAAACTCTTCGACAAAAATGTAATTTTCTACAAAAATTTTCGAAATTTTACTACGAGGTTTCCAACGTGTCCAATTACATATTACGCTACTAACAAATTTCGAACATCCGTAGTCACAATTTTTATACTTAGTTGGGAAATTTTCAAAAATCGACCATAACTATTTTTGGGAACTCGCACCAATTTGTTATTTACGATTTGAAAATTGATTATGTTCTGTCAAACGAGATTTGCTGTCCGAATAAAAATAGGTATATGAAAACAACAATCCGTCGTTATGAAAGCGTACAAAATAAAGTGTTGAAAAACGGTGTTATTTTGATTGTAACAACGAAATTAGCAGTATTGATGCTAAAAACGTAATAATAACTGAAAATAATGGTCCAAATGGGCGGTATACGATGATGATGGCAATTTTCACACGTTATTTAAATGAATAAACTGAACTGTTTTGCGACTAACTCCTTTATTTCTCTGTTTGAGTCACTGGGCTCGCACGTACAGCTAACAGATTTAACATACAACTTCTGTATAAAGCAAAACCTACAGCATCAAACTAGAGCAGTGGTTCTCAACCGGGGTGACACAAAATCGTTGGGGATAAAATAAAAATATGGGAATTTTTTGTTAGGGAGACGTATAGCGTTGGACTCTCTCGTGTACAGGGGCGACATAAATCCAAAATGGGTTGAGAACCACTGAACTAGAGTGATTCCGGGTTTTTTTTGGCGGGGGGAAGAGCTGGGTTCCGAGAACTCGCAAACAAATCGAATGGAACCAAATTCGCGAGAGCACCGACAGAGACAATATAAGCCCTGCGCAAAATCCTCAGGAAGCTTTTCCTGCAGTAGTATAATCCGCGTTTCGTCTCGGCTCGTACAACAGCTAACGTATAGTATGCTTGATATCACGCAACACACGGCCGAGTGAAATCGAAACGTGTTTTGGATTCTGAGTGAAACGAAGAATGTATTTTTTTTTTTTTCTAACAGTACACGCATAGAGCGTTTTAGTGATTTCGCGCGTGTGTGTGTGTGTGTGTGTCACGCCGCGCGGCGTTTCGACCGCATACCGAAGAACGGTGTTGTAATAATATTAACGCGCAAAAGAACGGCGCGAAACGCAAAAGAGAGCCGCGCGAGTCTGCGGGCGCGCGCCCGTTTTAAATATAGACCGGCCGGTCGGGGCGTCTGGACGCCAAAATAACAGAGTCTACGCGGCGGCGGCGGACGAGGGGACACCGCAGACGGGGGGGGATCGACGAGGACGCCACTGAATTACAATAATTATTTATACACGGACGGAGCGCATGGCTAATCTCCACGGCACAAAACGAGTGTAAAAACACTCACAGGACACGCCGTTTTACCGTGTACGTCGTGAAACGTACAGGGTCAAGTTGGTCGGGTGCTTTCCAATAAGGCTAAAAGGCAAGTTTTACGGGACGGTTAGGAGTTGTTCAGAGTGTCAATAGCAGGAGAATAGAACAGAGTGTGGCGGAAACGCTTATAGATGGCACGAGTAACAGGAGAAGATAGAACAGGAAACGTAAGAGTCGCGCGGTGTCGCGTCAAGATAAGACGAGGGGGATAACGGGCCGAGATGAAAATGGACGCGTGATGAGGAGACCGAAGCAGTAAGAGCGGTTATGAAAATGAAGATAGGAAAAAGAGATAGAGGAGGACGACCGAAGAGGAGATGGACAATCGGAAAGATATGAGGGTTGTCAGTGTGTGTGTGTAGGGGGTGTGAATGGTCGGTGACAAGTGGAGAAGGTGGCCGACCCCAAATATAGTTGGGAAAAAGGCGAAAAAGAAGTAGTATTGTACGTGTCGGGCATATTAGTATCTGCGTAAAAAATTGACAAGTATCGAAATACCATGATGTCCCGCGCCGCCGAAAACCATTGTAAACACAAGGTTAGATAGGTCGAGTGTATCGAAAATTTGAAAAATCCAAATGCGCCCTGTATCCAACGAAAAAATCGAACCCGCGGGGGTCTCATCATCATCATCATCGGCAATCCCCGCCGTTTGTTGCCGATAAAAACACGTCTGCAGGCAACTAAACTTCCAATCAGTCGAATGATGCGCGAAAAACAACAAGAGGTTCGTTATAAAAAAAAAAAACGTAAAAAATCTTATACAACACGGTCAGGAACGGTGGTGGGACGACGACTAGCTCTTCGGCCAACCCTCGTCGGCGAAATCCCCGCGGGGCGGTAAATACGGTGGTGCTGGTGCACACTTGTTGTTTTTACGCGAAAACCGTTGCGCCGTTTCGTCAAAATCCGATTAGAAATCGGCTATTTTTTTTTACTACCACTCACTTCAAAAAGTACACCTGGCCCTCGGCCGTGCGGGCCTGTCCCCATCCGGCCGGCAGCGGTCCCAGCTCGTCGATCACGGTGGACACGTCGAAGCTGTGCGTTTTGGCGTGCTTGTGCTGCTGCTGCTGCTGCTGCTGGGCCGCGCCCACCGCGTACGTCTGCTGGAGCAGCGCGGGCGAGCTGTGCGCTCGCGAGTGCGACGGCACCGGGCCGACGCCGCACGGCGGCTGCAGCCCGAACGTCGAGTCGGCCGAGTTCTCGCGGCTGTGCGACATCGGCGACTTGGACCCGGTGGACGGCGGGTTGAAGAACGACTTGGGCAGCTGCCGCATGCGGTACGGCAGCTGGAGCGGCTTCTTGCCGTCCGGCTTGAGCACCGAGTCGAACAGCGCCTGCAGGTCCGTCTCCGAGTTCTGGTCCACGCGCACCACCAGGTTGCTGCTGATGGCCGCGGTCATGGCCGACACCGGGCTGCTGGGCCCGGTCGGTTCCATTTTCACCGTCACCTGTTGCTGCTGCTGCTGATGCTGCTCTTGCTGCTCTTGCTGCTGCTGCTGTAAGCCGGACATGTCTCGGTATGTGTTTACCGGTCGAGCATCAAGTGAC
>CM029358.1:23469664-23503074 GCA_017140985.1 Hormaphis cornu | reverse complement strand
GGCGTGCCCGGCGTCGGCGACGTGACGGTCGGCGTGCCCGGCGTCGGTGACGTGACGGTCGGCGTGCCCGGCGTCTCCGCGGCCGGCGGATCGGCCATCGGCTCCTGCGGCCGTTCGCAGACGCGCAGCTCGGACTCCACGGGCGGCACCGTGGTCGACGTCTTCTTCAGCGCGGACTTTAGCGGTCTCGGCCCGTCGGCGTGCACGACCTCCGGCACCGCGGCGTCCGGCGACGGCGGCTGCGGAGGCTGCGGCGGTGTCGCAGCGTCGCCCTGTTGCTGCAGCGTGTCGTTGATCTTCGCCCAGATGTTGGAAAAACTGTCCTTTCCCAGGTAGTCCGCGTTCCCGCGCTCCCACGACTGCCGGCGCAGGTAGTCCTCCACCGCCATCTGGTCCGCGGTCTTCTCGCCGCCCAACGAGACCCGCGCGAACTGCGCCGCCAGGCCGCCCTGCGAGATATCGATAAAAACGCGTTATTATCATTATTATTCGCCGCCAAGTTCCACTGTACACCGCGGGACGATTCGTCGCGTGGATTCGTCCGGCACACGCCGCGAAAACCGGCCGGATAAAAAATAAAATTACGCGATTTGCGAGGACGGTAAAACGTTTTTTTTCAACCAAGAACTTTTTACTGCGGCACGGCATGTTCTATAACGGACTGACGCGGTGTGTGAAACGCCGGTCGGTCGAACCGAAAAGTCTAATCGACGACGACCTTATTGCAGCAACTGCTGGTTACAACACAAGCCCCAACGCGCTCGCTGCGAACGAAACCTGCTATACGGGCGTAGGACGGATTGTAGAAAATAAAAGATAAACCCGCCGAACTTATATCGGAAAAAATACCCGCCGAGTCGGATCCCAGTTTGTCGGGTTTCCAAAACACGACGTGTGTAGTGTGGGCTGTGTGACGAACGAAAAAAGGAAAAAACGTGTCACGGTGGAAATCCGCCCAGACCACCCTCACGAGCCAGACAGATTCGGCAGACCATGCGTGTTCTTCAACGTACGGAAAAACTAGGCGTTGGACAGCGACGGCGGTATTTTTTTTTAGAATATTAGACGTCGCGGGGGTGTAAACTCCCACAAGGATGGGCGAACAATCTCGAAAATAATATCAGAAGGAAAATACCATCTGAAGGTTGTCCGGCGTCGACGAGAGAACGTTTGAAAGAGCGAGCTCAGCTTTTGGGACGTTCCAAAAAGTGTTTCATCTTTTCTCTTCGACTGCGCGTAGTACCGAACACGTCCAAACAAATCAGAACATTCCAAAAGGATATTCGGCCGTTTATCGAGGACTGAACGCGGTGTTTCGAAGGAGACGATCATCACTGATATTTCAACATGATAATGTTTTATAAGTACGCAGATTAAGAGTTTTCGTGTTTGTTTTCTACCCAGTTTATTCCCTTATGGTCAACAAGCGATTTTGATAATTTGTTTTCTTGAATTTATGTGATCGAAATAAATTTTACACTCGTAACAAAAATTCGTACCTTTTCGGTTCAAAATATCAAACAATCGGGTAATTTTTTTTTTTTCCCCCCGTCAATCTAGAAAATCGCAGAGCCGGCCGGTCCAAGTGCGCCAGCGCGCGCGCGCGTGTACAAAGCAGTGGGCGCCGCGGGACATTTTCGGGTAAAACTATAAAGACGGATCGTCGCCGGTTTTCAAAAACAGTCTACGATTTCCACGAGTCTGTCCGTTCGCACGCATCAGAACGCTACAGTGCATAGGCAAAAAACGGTTAAAAAACAACATTTGCAACGAGTTTCGCACGTAAACGTATTATTATTATTGCAGGTGTACTCACGTTCGTATCGCACGTCCGGTCCGCCGTGGGTGGCACTACCTCGCTAAGCGTCGGGGATTCGGGACGACCGTAATAATAACTATCATTGTTTACACTCGATTCGGAGGAGCGGTCGACGGGAAGAAGAAGTACGTCGTCCTCGGAACGCGCGGCGGGACGGACTCCTCTGTCAACAACTCTGGTTCTAAGCTCGCGGTTTCGCTCGGGCCCACCACCACCACTCGCAACGTCTCGAAAAATACCATCGTTCTCTTCGTTCCCACCCGCCGCCGCGTACGACTCCTCGCCACACCGCGACACGGATTCCTCCGCCGTTATCACGCGATCGTTCGGAAACCCGCGGCGGCCGCACTCTTCGGCGGCGCGTCCCGCGTCCTCTTCGCGCACCGCGGCGTCTCTCGCACCGCCATTACGACGACGACAACAACGGTCGGCGGCGTTCTCGACAGACTCTTCTTCCCGGCGCTCGTCCCGCCCGTTCGACGAGTACTGTTCCCAGGGGTCGACGAAATCGTAATGTTCCGAACCACCCGGAGCGGCGGTACGAACACAATAAACTGCTGCTGCAGCAGGACTGTCACTATCGTTACGTTCGGTGTTATTAAAACGGGACACGGGATGAAAATCGCGGGGATAGCGGCTACTGCTGAGGCGACTTTCTATCTGTGTAAAAAGCAAAAAAAAAAAAAACAAAAAAAAAAAAACAAAAAACAAAACGGTGCAAGTATTATTCGTGTGAGATATATACATGGTGAAAAATTAATCGTACAAAATGCACACGCACACACACACACACACACACACTAAACACGACAGCGGAGCATGCGAGAAAAGCGGCGAATCAACAGCGATCGGCGGGAACACAACACGTACAGAAGCCCCAGCAGCAGTATATAATATGAATGTTTGGCGTATTGTAGTTACTGAAAACGGAGGAGGTGTGTTATTATGGAGGGTAATCGGAGTTTATAACACGTACATAAGCGTTAAATCACCTGACGCGAACCCGTTTTTCCGGGACGACGAACCACGGACCTTTCGGAGACGAACCTCATCTCTAAACGCGGGATTTCACGGCGAAACAGTACGAGACGAATGTTAGTTTTTGCGCAAAACACTAGCGCCAGTTACGACCAGTGGTGTTCCGCTACTGTTCGGATTTTTTTTCGTGGAGCAAGCCGAGCCGTCTCACGCGGCATACATTACATAAGTTTAATTCTTACTTCCGTTGTAGGACGGGCAAAAGACGAAAAAGATATAAATCAAACTATTTTTTCGGGGGGTTTTTTTTTGCTCGCTTTTTGAGTTTCGCTGCGAAAAATAAATCCTACGGCAAAGGTTACACGTCGAATTAGAGTAAGAGTAAGAGTTTGGCTTCAAATTGTACATCGTTTTGATTAATATATGGTTCTGCGTTGGTGGAGCCGAGAACGGCGAAATCGTCAAATCCGGTGTCGGACGTTATAAAAACTATTCCTGTTTTTAAACGTACTAAATTTTCGTCGTAAAAAAATACGGAAAAAAAAATGTTCTCGCTAAGCGTAATACTATTTTTAATGATTTTGTTTCGTTTCACTCACGACTTGTACGATTCGCTCGGAATCGTTTTTTTCGTCGACTTATCGTTGCTTTCAGATTAATCGATTGACGGACAGACTTCGAAACCGGCCAAAGCGCAGTCGCTACCGCACGTTTACCGCGGTTCTCTCTTTAAAACAGGTGTCGTCTTTACACTGTCGTGGAAAAATCGTAAAATTTAACGTATTGATAAAAACGAAAAAAATCCGCATCGATCACCGATCGGCGTGCACACATTTTATCGTCCGAGTAGCTGGACGACAATTACGACTAATCGACGTTACGACGGACTCGAACGGGAAAATCGTTTTCGAAAATCGCATTCACGGCGTATTTCATTGCTACTATTGTACACCCTACGCGGGAACACCCCTGGCCACAACGATTATTGTCGTTATATTTTCCGCCCCGAAGCGTACAACCGAACACTCAGTGCTGTGCATGTATGTATGTGATATCCATGTGCATACCATTTCGGTGGAGAGTTCCGGATGCACGTGACGACAAAAAAGATCCCACCACAGCTGCAACAGCTCTTGCAGCCCGGCTCCACCGCTGATCGCCGTCGCCAGTCTGGTTTCCGCGTTGAACGATTGCAGCCAAGGTTTGCTCGAGGTAATGAAGTGAACGATTTTCATGTCCTTGCCGAATCTGCCAAAAAAAAAAAAAGATTTAAAAAACGTTAATATACGGTCAGCTCGACGACCGCTGGCTGTGCGGGGGGGCTCTGCCGCTAAAATCTCCAGTACAAATCGAAAGATCTTCGTGGTCCGCGGCTTTCCGTGTTTCAAACAACAGCATATCCTCCACCTCGGGTTTCGATTAAGCGAGTACTCTCTACTACGTTACATACGTCCACAAAATCCTTAATTTCAAATATCCTTTTAGCAGCTGTTCTTCGCACGAAAATCCCTCGGTCCCTGGGAACTTTCTTCCCGCACGCCGTTCCCGGTGACAGTGTCGTGTTGTCACGACCACGATAGTTAATTCAATCGACAGTACAACCGTTTCTCCCAAATGGCACTTGCTCCTCCCCGGTCTCTATATTGGCTATCTGCGGCGTTTCACTCGAAACGTCCTCTATGCGCGCGTCGAGAACGTGACCGAATTAACGATATAAATAAATAAATAAACGGTATATTCTCACTGTTTTAACGCGGGCAGATACGAATACGTCGACGACCAGACAACGTTGTAAGCGAACGACAAATGCCTCGAAATGTCTTTGTACGACCAATCGTTAAAGTACATGTTCAACAGCCCTTGGTCACCGCCTGTATGATGATACAACACGCGGTACAAATAATAATGATAAAAAAACAAGTGTACAAATAATAACGCGGTGCTGCTCTTGTTACCGTCGAACGATCCCTCGGTCTTGGCGAACTCCAACAGTTTGCCGAACGTGTCTTGAGACGGTCTGTACACGAACACGCCGGAGTTGAAGCAGTCCGGCCATCCGGGGTCCGGAGCCGCTGATAATTCTTCGCGGTCGAAAAGCTCGTCACAGTTTTGCAACACCTAGTTGAACGAACAAACGCGTCGTTGATAACGAACACACGGTTCAGGTATATATAACATATCAATCACGGATCAATAGCTAAAATGTTTTTTTAAAAACATAAAATCGGTAAACGAAAACTGGACTTGGTAATTAGTAACCGATCGATGATGCCGCCGCAGTAGTCGCGAGCGTTATCGATTCGAATTTCGTGTACAATAAAAAGATAGCGAAGTTCTTTTCGTCTACACCGGGAAACGTAAATAATTAAAACGACGCGCCAAATAACATAGTTGTTAAATATTAACTTTTCGTCATAACATTGTTGTGATTTTATGGTGGAAAAAAAACACCTATCGCGTTAAAACCCGCAGTCGATGTATTATATTCTTTGCTAGAACCTAAAACGCATCATTGCACATTCGTCCGTGCTTCGTTTTTGACGGCGATCGCGGTATAGGTATCGGCAGATTGTTTTAAAATAATTATCAAAATTTCACTAACTTTTCTATCACTTACACGCTTTAGCATGTTTATACATCGCGCAACTTTAAAATTGTTCGTGTAAACGCGCACACAGAAGAAGCGTGTATAAATATATAATTTGGAACGTTCCCAAGTACGAAATTTCTCAAGTGCTCTGACGTTGTAGTGGTGTCTAAAAATACCTAATAAATAACTGCACTTTGTTGGTATATGCGTTTCAGTAACTGCGCATAACATCGTTTAGCCGAAACTCTAAGAAAAAAATTTAAAAAAATTGCCACTTTCTCGTGCCGAAAATACACGAAAATAAGAAAACGTACAGCTTTCGAGTACGATTGTTATACAAACTATAATTAGTTTTTTGTGTGTACACAACACTCACGGAAATACGCAGCTTACGATTAATTTCGCCAACCGAATATTTTTACACGTTAGCAACGACTTTTCGTGGAAAATTAAATTTTTTATCGAAAAAAAACACGCGGTTCGCCGTAATTTTTTACGTTTTTCCCGCGGTTTTAATTCTTGATCAGTTTCTTTCTCGATTTTTAAATTTTTCACGATTGATGTATATACCTTTAAAGTACCACGCGACTCTGCGCAAGCCTATATCAGAAAATCGGTGTACCGACTTTAAAAATCGGTACATCATTGAAGAAGTTATCGTGGTTTCCAATAAGTTGATGAAAAAAAAACACACACACACGACGTTAAAACATACGTCGGGGAATCGAGAATAACGCGTTTACCAATGTGTCCGCGTCGAGGAACACGCATTTTTCGTAGTTGGTCAACGTCCAGCAGTGTAGCTTGGTGAAAGTCACCCCCAACTCGGGCCGATTCATCAGGGCCAAGTGGGCTTCGTCCTTGGAATCCAAAACGTCGACCACCCTGACTTCGTCGAACACGGCTTCGATTTTGCGTCTGGAAAACAGCGTGATATTGTTGAAAATCAAACGCGAATCTCAGTACGTATATCATACAGGTATACTACACAGTCGTCGACACATTCTCCGATCACCTCTCCTGAAATCGCAAACGAATACCTCCAACCGCTTACTTCTACTACGTAAAAACCAGTGCTGCAACCAATCTGTGATCCTACGGAATCGCAATCTAGCCGAACCAAAGTATAGCCAATGCCCACTAACCTGACGAAACTAACGCGTCTTTGCACAATGATTTAAAAATCCTAACTATTAGTCAAACCGATGCTGCTGCCGCGTACTACTCACACGCTTCCACTCCAAAACGGAACACCGCACTGACATCGCTCGACTATCATCCAACAATCGTCCAGGGAATCCAGCCAGACGCCTTGCACGGAACTGGCCCAGAGACGTCTTAAACGTAATCAATTCTTCTCATCGCCACTCATGTGCAGGCGTCCCTAATGTGTGAAACGCACCTTTCCCGTTTTTTACCATTTTTCTTTTTTTTTTTTATACGACACCAACGTATAGATTGTAAATAAATGATTTAAAAAAAATACTTCATCGACGGCGTGACGCCGGGCGTGATCAGTACGGCCAGCTTGTGCACGGTTTTCACGGTTTTCAACGAGTGGGCCAGAACGAGAGCTCCCAGGGAATAGGAATCGTTCGTGGCCAGCGTGACCCATGCTTTGTCTGAAAATTAAAAAAAAGAAAAAAAATAGTTAAAAGCCGCCTCGGATAAAAAATAAGGGGTGTTAACAACAGGTTCTCGTGTTGATATTATTCAGATTGATATTCGTAGGTATTTAATTTTTAGATTCTGAGCGTCAGCGAGGAACGTGTATATTATATTGTTCGTACAATGATGTTTTTTTTCTCCTGCGGACACGTTTTCTAGTAGAAAAAAAATGCTCCGATTTTACCGTACCTCCTCAAAAGACAGAGACGAGACGGTACTTTAATCGAAACGTTTTTTGAAATTTTGATTGTTTCCGGAGTCATGAGGAAAAAACGAAAACGTCCCAATTTTCAAATATGCTCCATTCGAATTTTATATTTTGACAACTATACATTAGGAAATCCATGATAAAGGTTTGATTTGAAAGTTGTGGAAGGCCTATCGATAAAGCGCCAAAAGTCGAACTTTTAAAACAATTTAATTTTTAAAAAATGTGGGTGGGTCACTATATGGTTCGGAAGTTGTGGTTTTCAAACGGAATTTTTATGTTTAACCTTTAACTCAATGGTTTTCAACTTTATAGAGAATTTTTTTTCACAATATAGTTTGAAAATCTGTAATTTGAGTGACTAAAACTGTTTTTTGTCCCTCACGAGTCACGTGAGAGGGTGAAAACTTTTTCATATCGGTCTTTCAATTGTTTCCGTAGTAGCTTGTATAGTATATTATAGTAAATGCAGTATCCATAGCGTTATAGTTTGTTTGGTGTCATGATTGAAATGAACAAAATTTTATCGCGTCCCGTACAGCTCTCGAAACGTTTTATTTAGAATTTTAAATCCTAAAAAATGTGCGTGATCACCCGTATTTGTATTTATACTATAAAACTTATGATATGTTTGTACACAATCAACAAAGCCTTCTCGACCGAACCTACCGATCACGTGGAAATGTTAATGTACGGGTCTACGCTTTTCCTGTACTTTTCCATGGAATGCGTTTTGGACAAGTATATAATATATATATAAATCGTATACTATTTACATACTTCTTTTTTTTTTTTTTCGTTTTTGTTATTGAGCGTTTTTGGGGCCATCTGGAAATATCTAAAGTTTTAAGAACGTTTACGTGATGAAGTTTTTATAATTTTTGTTGTTTTCATATTTAATAGACTCGGTTTTTCTACACGATCATTATATACACACATAATACGCGCTTATACGTTTTTATCTATATTTTTTTTAATTTTTTTTTTTTGACGACAAATCTTATAAAATCTACTCGCGCATTGTTGGAACGGATAAACGTGATAACGATTTCAAATGATTTCGACCACTTTTGGGCCGGATACCTACATAAAATAATATGCGTTACAGAACTTAAAAGTGTTCACAATACTTGTTGAACATTCGCTGCAGAGCTCACTCTTCGAAAGCACTATTCCTCAGAAATTTTACACAAAACCGTCCACCGAGGCTGTGACCTATAAACAGGGTGCGGCGAAAAAACCTCCCTGATTTGTAAAACTTCTAAATACCAAATCAAGTCGAGTATAAAAAAAGTACGTTTTATTTATAAGTCGTACATATAATGCCATTTTATTTTAACTAGTTTTAAAAATTACAACGTTTAATTGACGGCTCTGTTTTTCAATACACTGATCGAGCCTTTTTTTTTTTTGCGGGATGGCAGCAACTTCCTGGGTTATCACCTCCTTCAGTGCTTTCACAGTTTGGGGACGATGTCGGTACAGTTTGCTTTTGAGATAGCCCCGGAAAAAAAATCGCATCGACACGAATCCGCGCAGAACGCTGCGGAGATTGATCGATTGAAGCTATCACAGCAGACGTATGTTTGTTTTGCCTAAAATCTGAAACTCAATTTCGAATAGGTTTGGGCGACGAAATCACGTCGAACCGAACGCAAAACGCACGTTGGGTCGATGAACCGCCGTTAAATTCCTCGACGACAAACGCACGATGTTCTCCCGACCAAGCCATGACGACTGTAATAGTATATAATAATGACGGCGAAAATAAAGCGTTCTATTGGTTTGAGTTCCATTAGTTTATCAAAATATCGACATATGTTACAACCTAATCAAACTAGGGGAGTTACTTTTGCCGCACCTTGTATAAGCTCCAAAACGAGAACTACCGCATTTTCTAATCGTGTACATCGAAAGTCGATCAGAGCTCGATCGGCTGTACAACGTCATATCGTTATAACCACTTATACCTCCGCGTATACCATCCATATACGATATAACTATTTATACAACGCGTCTTTTCATCAAATCTAAAAAAATTAAATCAAATTTTATTCTTGATTTAGTTTTTTTTTTTTCCATCTCTTTTTCCAGCCTGTTCGATCGATTACCGTTTTACGACGAGTTCAAACTGGGCACTATGCTGTGGCTTTATTTCGCGGTCGGGCCTCCGATCATACACACCAACATTGCGGAACCCTTGTACAGAAAAATTCTCGACGTGGTCGATCATCTGAAATCCGTTACAGACGTGATGTTCATGAATTTCGGAAACGTTTTTTGGAATTTCGTCAACTGAAATACGCTACGTGCAAATTTACAAAACGCGAACTCAAAACGCGGCGATCGGCTCCGAATGACGCGCGTCGTACGCACGTACTACTTATTATTATTGTTATATCGTACACAATATGTTTGTTCGTGTTTTACAGCAAATCGTCCAACATGTTTCCGCTTAAATCGTTATTATAACTGCGTTTGTTCCGTATTCTGTTGTGTAACGACGAACGCGATCGAGAAAACATTACGAATTTTGTGTTATCGAACGAAAGTGTTGTGTACACGTAACAACCTCGCACCGAATTATACTGTACAACAATTTGCACATATTATGTACAGACAAACATTATAACCGAAAAACAAATTTTTGAACACACGAATTTATTCGAACGTAATTCAACTATGGTATTGAAATCGCGTTTTTCTTTGAGTTGCTGCATAGGTACGTATGCAGTGTGCGCCTTTTTAAACGCACAACGAAAATCAACAAACACAACATAATATCCGTTTAACAAGTTTCGCAAGATCTGCGAGTGTGTGTGTGTGTGTATTAAAAACAAAATTTTGAAGCTGTTCGCGGTTTTAATAGGAGGTCAAGCTCTGTCGCGGCTGTCCCTACTGGTGTGCATTTGCCGAGTTCAAATTTGGTACCTATATATAAAATACGCTATGTAAGTGTTGCGATAAGATGAATTGTTTTTCCCACGTTTGTGTTCCCTCCATTTGTACATTTTTGGGCTACCCAAATAGCTGGGGGACCGAGACGGCGATGTTATTTATAATATTTTTGGATGTACATACCGGGCGTTTCGCTCACGCACACTAACCGGAGACAATTTAAACGAAAATGCGTCCATTCGTATTTGCCCTACAAATATGTTGAACAAATTACCAGCCGCGCACGACACGGACAAAAACAATATCAATTAAAAGCGCGTGAGAATCGTTTTTAAGGTTAGGAACACGTTTGCGAGTTAAAAACCGTCTCTACTCGTAATATTGTTTTACTACGTGAAAGGGAGTAGATTACCAGAGAAAAAAAAAATGACGTATTTCAGTATACCTTTTTATTCGGCCGATTTTTTTTGTTGAACTTGGATTTTACCACGGACGCGTAGGTAAACTCCGAGCTTGCTCGGAATCGTTTTTCGCAACGCAACGATGAAAATATTGAACCGCTGCGACTATCGGCCAACAACCGGCCGAAGAATGATGGGCCACTTCGTTAAGGTAGGTACACACGTAGAGGAAATCCTCGAGTACAAATCCTCAATGCCATTCCTCAAGGAAATGCCTCGCAGCCACACGCGCGGGAATTAATCGAGGATTTTATTTGTTTTAATGTTATTTTACACCACACGAATAACTTTTAACTGTACAGTCCGGCCCGCGCAGTTTTTCCATTTGAAATTTCGAAAAGGATTTTTGGACTGTGCGGGCCGACATGGGCCTCAAGGCTGACCCTATACACGTAGAGGAAATCCTCAAGGTTTGGACTGCGCAGTCCAAGCCTTGAGGATTTCCTCTACGTGTGTACCTACCTTTACGCAGAACTACTTCACACCCGACCTCAAAATTTACTCTTTTTTTCTTTTTTCGTAAGATTTGGGAGAGGCCTCCTCGTGACCGCGCCTCGCACGGTCATCTGTACCGATAAATTTCACCGATAAACGATGAAAATTATTCGATAATTATTGCACGGGGTGTACGAATTGAATTCCTGTAGGACAGGGTCAACGCGAACAACATAATTTGGGTTATCTGCGAAAACGGAACTTCATTGAAACAACAGACGCATGCCGATCGTGCAATACGTAGTAATATTGTACATCTCTCCGACGTTTCAATTTAAAAATAACGCAATCGGACTTTGAGCCGTACGTTCGACGGGTCCTCGCCGGTGAATATTAATTATGATTTTATTTTATGCCTGTATATATACAGTAATAATTTGTTTGTTCTGACGTAAAAAAAAAAAAAAAACGATTTTTCGTTCCACAACCGTTGTTTCTTTGTTACGTTCGTCTGCCACGCTGTATAAAATACGTACAAAAAAATAGATGTGTTGTTATTTGTACGTTTTACGCAGCATTTTAGACACCAATTTTAGATTCCGAGTGTGCAGCGAAAATTCTTTCGATTTTTTACCGCTTCACAACAGTGCTCCGATTTTTAACACATCAATGTAACGTTTAGGTGCGTGGAGACACGGGTAGGACACTTTGAGGGGTCGAGCGTGAAGAAATTAAAAAGTTACAAAAAAAATCAAGAAAAAACTACGGGAAACGACGCGTTTTTCACATGATCGATTTTCAGGTTTTTGGCCTGTAACTTACACAACGATCGGAATATAAGCCGAAAATTTCGCATAGTTCATAAGATACAAGTCTGATAGTAAATTCTAAGAGATTTCGAAAACTACTGAGTACGTATAGAAATTTTTAAAAATTTTCTTTTTCGTCATTTATGTTCGACGAAAAATTTCACTTTCCACAAAAAGTTTGAAAATTTAATACGAGGTTTCCGACGTGTATAATATAATAATATGCTACTAAAAAAGTTTCGAAAATCGGTCATACCTTTTTGGACTATTTTTGGAAAAAAATTCGTAAATCGCACAAATTTGTCAGGTATTTATGATTTGAAAACGTTATGTAAAACAAAATTTGCCATACGAGTAAAAAAATATCCGCCCAACATATTACGAGATTCCGAACGCGTACGAAAAAAGGTATTGTAAAACCGTGTTTTGGTTTGGTTACAAATGAAATGTTGCACGTGCAATTGATACTAAAAACGTAACGACTTAAAATAATGGTCCAAAACTAAACTTTGTGACCAATTTTTTTTATTTCTCTGTTCGAGTCAGTGCTCATTCGGAATCGTTATTTTCGCAAACAATATTCAATATTTCTTTCAGATTTAATATACACACAATGTCCATATAAACCTTCCAAAACAGTGACGACCCACAGCATCGAAATACCCACGCGACCTTAAGTGATTCCGGCTTTTTTTTTTTTTGCACTTGAACGAGTACAGCAAGCACTAACAGAAAACGTTCGAAAATTTACATGATATTATCACTATAAAATATTATATGTTACATTCAAATTACAAGTATTTACTGACGACTGATAACGAACCAACCTGGTTAAAATATAGTAAACAGTCTTGCGTAATAAATTTGGTTTTCGATAACATATTATTATTGTAATACGACGTCCGTACAACGATAATTATTACAGGCGCAGGCTTATAAATACGCACCTGTTGCCTAAATAGATTTTTAATCAATTATTTTTTATCGAACATCATTGTGATGCACGATGTTCTAAAAGTGATGTTGTATACACACCGATATAGTGTAAAAAAACAAAAGGTAACATTACCGATACGCTGGACAAGATAAAAAAAGCTGTTGTTTCACTCGTAATGTTGATTGAAAAAACAAAAAAAGTTTGGAAACGTCCTGAATTTTACTAGTAAAGCAGATACACAGTTTTGCTCAGGTCTGAATTAAGGCGCGTGAACTGCAGTGTAATCGCTGTGAAAATTGCGCGGAGGGCACAAACAGAAAAGCAATGAGAAGTTTAAATGTTTTTGCATGAGAAAAAATTCCCCGATTTTCGGCCGTAGAAAGTGCGTTTGTTTTTTCCGAAAGTTCGGTGATTTTTTTCAGTATTGGTATTGGAAAATCTATAAAACAAAAAAAAACACGGTAAGTAAAAATGTCCATAACGCAACGTCAATGAAAGCACGCTCTCGTGTGAAATCGCGATAACCGAATTCGAAAAATTTCGAACAGTTAAAAGAGCTCTGAAATTCACTTTAAAATTTTCAATTTAGAGTTTTGAGTTTTCTTTCGTTTTTTTTGTTGACAGTAAGCCCGATAACTCTTTGAAATATGATTGAAACTAATTGTAAACAAATTTAACGATAATATGAAACAACGCTGCAACTTCCAAACTGCAGTAACCCGCCCAAAGCCGTGACCAACTCCAACGTGAAGTCGTTATTCCGACAAACTTCCCACTGGGTCTTTCGTGGGGTTGAGGTATAGTTTACAGACGACTATAGTGCAAAAAAAAAAATTAATATTTTCTAATTATTTTATTTTTTTGAACACACGTTTGTGGGATTGATAAGGTACTTACCAAATGGTCACTGAAAACCCATAAAATATAGTATAATATTATGAAATTAAAAATGCCAACTTTTTTATTCACAGCCAATATATTGTGGCACCATATTATACTACGATGATCTACGTCTTTATCCTGGTCTGATTTTTTTTTTTTTCAGCTCTGTTAAGTTTTGGAAAATAACTACAAATTTTAAAAAGAAAAATCAACCCCACGATGACCTTTCCGCCAAAAATATTCCTAATTATACACCGTTTACATCTGAATTCTCTTTTATTTTTCATCGAATAATATACTTAATAACTCGATACGCGTCCTCCAAACGAATATAGAACTAACTTTATAGAATTAACAAACTATTAATATTGGAGATTTTTGCACCGCGGTTAGTGCATTTGGTAGTTTATAATGATGGTATTATAATGATTACTTTATATTTTATATTTATAACAGCCGCGTTTAGTTTTAACGATTAGGAATTGCATTAACATGCATAATTTACACATAACATTATCTAACCGTATGTAATAAACGAATTTTCTGATTATTAGCCTATTGTGATCGATATTCCTTACCAGTAGTAAGTATACAGAACGAAGGCTATACAACAAGACAAGTAAACGATGAAAAATTCTTTCGTCTGAACAACACTATATTGTAACTGTCTGCAACTTAACTACGCATATCATTCCGACTTCCGTAATAATATTTAAAAAAAATTAAAACGTACCGACAGAGAACGTATCTTGACGGAAATGATTGAATTTGTGAAATATTCACGCACGAATTGAGTTAGTCACAATTAATATTTTTAATTTTCAAGTTACAGACAAATAACTACGGTGAGAGAGAACTTGAAATGCAAATTTTCGATTTTTAAACACTGCATGTATGTGACTGACCGAAAAATTGGTAAAAATGTTTAAAAATATTTTTTAAGGTCATCGCGAGCCCGTTATTAACCGTATACAGGTATTTTTAAATTTAGGCGGAAAAAAAAAAATGCGATACTCCCCATTAATATCAACAGTTACAATATTACAATACGTTTACATCGAACACGCGTGTAAAAGCTTTATAATTTATTTATTTAATTTTATTTAATTAGCTCTACCCGTTGTAGAGTAATTTTAATTTAATATTATATAACGTACATTAAGTAATCGCATCCGTAATACTATGAAATCATGCGGCAAAATCGCCGAACGACTATCTTTTACAACACGCATCAGCAGAACGACAAAAATGTTCGTTTATCCTACACGACAGAGTAAATACGTTTCAATTGTCAAACAGAAAACCATGTGCGCAATGTGAAAAGCGTTTTTGTAAAACACGGTCGCCACAGTTTGTAAATAAAAATTTTTGAAAATTCAACGAGACGAAAAAACACCAATTTCTTTCGTAAATTATAAAATATTACGTAAATACGGATCGGTGTCGTGTCGATTTCCCGAAAATTGGCCTCGGCCGAATTCGTGTAATTCGGTTGAGTCCGGTACGCGCGTGGGATTACGAGTCGCAGCGATTATTAATAGAGCGGTCCGCGATATAGCGAAAAAAAAGAAAAAAAAAGTCTCGCACTGCCAAATCGAAATGACCGTTTTATTACGAGAATGCAGAGAGGGTATTATTGCAGAATGTACCATCACACATATATATATGTATCACAGACACGTAGCTCATACACTGAAATGATTAAATAACGTCGTATATGACCAAAAAGCTCCCGCGCCTATTTTCGCGGTCGTGTTTTTCAACACGATTTAGTACCTGTTCGCAGAACTACATTATACCGACGTAGATGTAATAATAATGGTTATTATACGAGTTTGTCAAATCACGCGGACCAGCGCAAACTTGAGATCAAAACGTTTATTTATTCAGGTATACTTGCCGCGGATGACATTTGCAGTCAAAAATTGATGTTACACAACACGTACATTACGGGTCGTTGTACGGTTATTCTTGTCGTTTGAAGTTTGATCCGTGAAAACCGCGCACACATCATTATAATATTACAACACATTAAATACTATACACAGTGTGTTTCGTCGAGTATCTAATTATTATATTCAACTCTCGCGGGAAACTACGCCGCGCATTTGGTCCCCGACTGAACCCGCGCCGTAAAAAATAATTCGTTTGCGACTGTACGAGTGTGATCAAAAACGAATCATCTGACGCAGGCCAAAATCGTTTCGAGTGCGACGACGGTTTTCGACTTTGTGAGCGTAAATTTTTACGTGTTTTTTTGGCCGTCCTCCCCCAACGTGGGTGCACGTGGTGCGGCCGCGATCGGAAGGCGCTGAAGATCCGAGTTAGTAGCGGAAAACTAGTAGTACTCGGGTCGAAAAAAACGTCCATACTACAACGGGAAAATGTATGTGGCGCGGGTGGAGGAATTTCGATATGGACGGTGTACAGAACACTATATCGCTCAAGAGCGAGTGCTACAGAGGAGAAAAAAAAAATTTTACTCTCGTTTCGTCTCCCCCGAGTCGTATCGCATTCTATCGTGATATCATTATAAACCGGTGGAAACACGAAACACCGCGTTTTTATGTTGTAACGCGGTAAAAGAAAAATCGAACGAGCGTGACGTGAAAACGGCACGAAGGCGGCGGTTATTCTTTTTGGTCACTCACTCGACGTAGAAGAAGAAGACGACGCCATGGTCACGGTAGCCGCTGCCGGAGGAGCAGGTGGTGTGGAGGTATCGCTTTTCACCCGCGTACCGTCGGTGTGCACCGGATGCGGCGGTTAGGTTCCGCGGTGTCTCGTTGTTGACGACGTTAATAGTTAATAGTGATTTTTTTTTATTTTTATATATTATTCAAACAAAAATCGAACACCCGGCGTCGTTATTTGTCGGCCGTGTTCGGTTGAAAAATTTCGCTGCGAAAAAACGTGAAAGCGACAAGAGCACAAGACGGACGGAGGGCGTGCGACGCGCGCGAATTCTGGACGGGAACTGTGCGCGGACGCTGCTGCTCGAGTACGACGACGGCGGCGGCGGCGCGTCTCCTCCGGCGGACTCGCCGCCGCCAAACCGAGACGGTCAAACGCGGGGGGATGATCGCACACGCGCTATTTCCGATTTTGAGCACGACAAACATACACGGATTTCGTATTATGATATACGAATTTTGGATTCTGAGCGACGAACGTGTATTGTTTTTACAACGGCGTTGTTTATATAAGTACCGTCATGAGCCAATTTTCTAAAAGAAAAGTGCGCGGAAATCGGCGCACTCGTCCTGGTAGAAATTTTGTTTACAGTATAAAAAAATAAACCGTCGTCGTAAAACCGCACTGGCTTCCTCGCTCCGCTCAGAATCCAATAGGTGCTGCTGCATCGTTCACTCGGAATGTAAAAAATTTCAACTACGAGCATTTAGGAAACCCGAGACAAAACGTATTAAATCCGTGCGGGGAATGTCGATCCACATCATAGACGTCATAACGCAACGAATCAGTTTTACAATATTCGAGAAATCGTTAGAATAATGCGCGTGATGGACGGAGAAAAAAAAATCGACGCTTCCGATCCCCTCGAATTAATCACCCTTGATGAGTTTCTATGCTACTTGACAGACAACTCTTAGATTGTAACGTATTTTTTTTTTTTACTATGATGTTTTTTACACATCGATTTAGTTTCTTGGCCCCCCCATAACATCCGAAGAAATAACGATCGGAACGAAACTTTTACTTTCGAATGGGATACTGGTACGTTAAAAGTTTCAAGTGATTTCGAAAATTTACGAGCCAAGTATAGGACTTTGAAATTCTTTAAAAACGTACCAGGACGTACGTACTAGACACAACTGAGCCCGCTTGGAATCGTATCTTCGAACGCGATGATTTATCATCGCTTTCGGGTATTAAACAATGCGTCTGAAAACTTCCAAAACCCACCCAAAGCGTGGTCGTTACTCCGTCAAACTACCCACGTGATCCCGCGGCTCTTTTACACATCGATTTACATTTTTTTGTGGTCATCCAAAACAGTGATCGAAACAAACTGAAACGTTTTCGTCGTAACTGAACTCGATAATTGCGTAGTCAGGAAAATAACTTAGATTACCCACAACCCAGTGCGACTATAACTAGGTATGCAATGCATTCTGCTGTTGCAAATATTGAGCGAAGCTTTGAAGTTAAGTTATTTTATTGAAGTCAAGTTCTTGAGTTCAT
This sequence comes from Hormaphis cornu, assembly GCA_017140985.1. Taxonomy (NCBI): domain Eukaryota; kingdom Metazoa; phylum Arthropoda; class Insecta; order Hemiptera; family Hormaphididae; genus Hormaphis; species Hormaphis cornu. Next base: position 23,485,186 of record CM029358.1, on the reverse strand, counting down.
CAGGTACTGTGGTTGGTGTCATGTTGTTCAGTTCAGTAAATTTGTTTGGATGCTTTTTGCAAGCGTGGCATGTGTAGGTGGCAACCGTTTTGATAAGCTCTAAACGAGCGCAGTTAGTGCAGGATGTATAGTTCAGTAGTTGGAGTTCCTTATCGAATGCTTCTAACAATTTCTTATCTTGTTGAAAATTCACAGACATCGGTTGCGCCAAAATCAATAATTGTTTAATTGACCATTTTCGAATAATCAGCTATTGGAATTTTATTTCGGTGATTATTCCTCCGTGGTACATGTGATTTTCAATTTTGTTTTTTGTAAACCTTGTCCTGACCAGTGTTGACTATCTTGCCAAATTTCATATTCATCGGTCAAGTAGTCTAGGAGGAGTTAAGTGTCTAACGAAATACACGAGTCGCCTAAGAATGAGCTCTCCTTTCAGGCTTCGCTCAATAAAATTGAACAAGCGTACGGCACGGTCGTATCGGCGGACTATTACGATTATTAGACCAACCGAAACGCACATTATTGTATAATCTACCTCGTATTGTATTTAAAATTGGTAGTGAGTCGATACTAATAACATAAAACCGATACTTATTATAATCGCGAAAACGTGTTTGGAAAAAAAAAAAATCATACAGCGATAAAGCCGTCTCCCCCGACGTTGCGTGCCGATGGTAAACTGGCTTTCCCGTGTTATCGGACACCACGACGTGATCATTCTCAGCTGCGCAAATGGTGTGAACTTCGTGCAAGTCGTCCGGTCCAGGCCACGGCTAGACACCCTAGTCCGATTCCGTCTCGCAGAAAAGAGAAAATTGTATTCATTACAAAAATTACGTAAATCCATCCAGGTATCGTGACAAAATACTATACATGTAACTGAATTCATATTTAATAACGGTTAAAAAAAAGAGTAATTACTAATTAGTAATCAATTTAAATTGATTATTGAGGTCGGGTGAGAACACAGGCGGGGCTACCAATCCGAACGGTAAAAAAATTTATCCCTATTCTCTACAATAATTTATAACAGCCTCTCAAAAAATGTTGCGTTTATTTTACAATCGTCAAACATATTGGATTACGTATGTTCTCAAAATTGTTTTTTAAAATTTCCTAATTTTTCCCTATCGTCAGGGGGGGGGTCTAGTTTCCCTATCACTCAGTGGTGACTTACGTCGTTTATGGGCAGTGGGCACACTCTAATGTCAAACCCGGGTTTCGCCTGTGGGTGAGAAGTTGTTTGGCGGAGCGATTTGTAGTTCAAAATTATTCGTTTGACATCAGCTGAAAACAATTAAAATTACAATTGTCCCGGTAAAATCAAAACAAACAAGAGTGTGTTGGCTGTTTTAAACAACCTAGGTACTGAAATACGATTTTTTTGGGTAATCGCGACGCCAAACCGACCTCAAACTCACTCCCTTTCTTTCCTTCCTTCCTTTCTCACTTTTTTTCGTGTAATACTATCGTTACTGCATGACAAGATCGGAGCACTCTTTGTACGTGATTCTCATAGTTACAAAATATTTTTGGAAAAATTTATCGCATGTATTACGACCGATTATTGTCAATTTACCCAGTTTAGACTGTAAGAAACCCAACTAGAAACTCAAAGAGCACGGTAGGATGCGATCTCATCGGACCAGTACTCGCCTCTCTGGTTTTTAGTCTGAATTTGCGCGTTCTCGAATCAAAACTCGCGAAACATGTGAAAATTGTTTCGAATAACATCTAATTTAAATCATACTTCCTTGTTTTTTTTTTGTCATATAAAGCGCATTGATCAGACCGTTCCTTCCACTTCTTCCTTCCTTTTTTTTCTTTCGGCAGAAAACTCAAAAAATAATCAAAATATCATAAAATGTTTCGAATAAAATACATTTTAAAACCAAAATCTAAACTTTTTTGTAGTATTCAACGTAAAGATCGAAGGCACTTGCTGCCCGTTTAGGAGGTACCGAAATTTCAAGCCATTTTCCGAAAACGGTCCAACACTTTTTTCGTTTTTGGGCCATAACTCAAAAACAAACAAAAATTTCAAAAAAGTTCCAACTAAGGTTATAACCATCAGTTATCGGTTACAAAATAACTAAAGGTAGTTATTTTATTTTTAAATGAAAATAACAAGCAAACATTTGACGTGGTTTAAAACTACAAATTTTATGAAAAAAGTAACTTAAGGGGGACGGACGAACGGTGCTGGCTAAAATAATGTGACACACACCAATACGCAGAACCACTTTCACGAGTAGCCAACGAACGGATTTTAATATTTTTATTTTTTTGTTAGAAAGGAAAAGTATTCTCCCAGAGAGCTCGCTAAGCAGCAGATTTTTTAATTTTGTGAAAAATACACTCGCGAATCGAAGTTGAAAATGAAAAATTTTTGCAAATGTTCAAATAAAATTATTTTATTTCTCAAACGTACAACTCAAAATCAGAAAAATGAGCGCTCAACTGAGTATTTTCTCTGTCCAACAAAAAATTAAACTATCGAAATACGTTTATTGGTTAGCTTAAAAAATGAATTCTTCATAATCGCAAGCGTGTGATATTTTTATAGATTCTGGTGAAATGAAGGTATTTTCAAGGAAAAAAAGTACGTAGCTAACTATTACACATCATTAATTTTTTTTAACCTTTTGATTTAAGAGTGTGTGTATATTTTGCCAAATTCAGCGCCTTGTTCCGGTTAAATGTCTGAAGTTGTATACTTAGGTTTAGGTATAATGGTTAAAAAATAAAAGAAAAAAGCAGAGAGAATCAATTGATTATGCACATTTATCTAAAAACACACGTCATAAAATTAACAAATAGTATGAACACATTAAAAACATATCATGTTCCTATGACAGAACGGTCAATATGGTTAAAACACTTTTTATACTTAACTTTTAGAAAACAAATCATAATTATCTGCAATGTTATACACTAAAAAAAACTTTTAAACTATCTTTAACTATAAAACACTTAAATTTTAAAATATAAATAAATATGGTTACAAAATATTTATGTTAATCAAATAAATCCTACAAAAAAATAAAAAAAGGTTACCCGTTTAAAACAATGTAGGTGTTTGTGTTTTGTACATTTGGTTTTCATAAATATTAGTGGTCATTATAATTTAAATTAAAACAAATAGTGGGGGTATTTATTTGTAACCAACATTTTGATTTTTTTTCTTTCCATTGCTTTCAATCGGTTATTATAACGATACATGATTGATCATGCAGTTTTCCTGCTAATGGGGGTTCTTTTTTTTAACTAGAGAGGACAAAATTGAAAAGATAAGAATAGATAGTCAACCAGGGATAAAAGAAGCGCAGGGGAAAATAATGTAATTGAAATGGCAAATGGTGATGGTGGCTTTGTGGTGACGGCTACATAAAGGGAAAGAGTTAAGTTTAAATGAATGATGTAAAATTGTCCCAAAATCAATAAATTGTGTCCCATTCAAATATACTTGACAATATTAGGCGATTAGAAACATTAAGGTCTTAAACAACGGCGAATGCGGATCAACGGTTATATTTTAGTAATTATTTGATATAACTATAAAAACTTGAAACGAGCGTGTGCAATGTAAAAAAAATGAAAAAATGAAATGAAAAAAATCGAGTACCCAACTGATTACATCATACAATAGCTGGTTAGAATTATAGGTAATTTTACAATAATCGAACGGTAATATGGGCGAGTATTGTAAATTTAAGAAATTTAAACTATCCAGTGAACAGTTGTCAGCGGAGTTTAAGGCACAAGTTGATTAAGTAGGAAAAAAAAACCAGTGCTTCATACTCTAAAAAAATGAAAAAAAACACGCCGCTAAAACACCGTTTTACGACACACCAATACCGAGTACCAAGTAGGTACTTATACACATTGCACGATACAAAACACAAACACGCATAAAGTATAGTAAAAAAAAACTTATGAAAAATAGCAAATACGTCAACAAATTGTGTTAAAAAATTGTTTGAACGATACAATATTATTTCGTTATAAAACATATTCGTAAACTCTGCATTGACCTGGCGTGTCAGTAAATAAATCTCGAATAAGTAACACGTACACGATATATAATAGCTAACAAAATCGTACACAACATTACACCGAACAATGAATTCTAATTTTGTTTGTGCTTGTTGCTGTTACCTACGCAACCCGATTTTGCGTCGCTGCGTTCAAAAGTACCGCGTAACCCTAATGCAAATAACTTTGTAGGGCTATCCACATTTTGTTTTTATTTCAAACCTTCACTAAACCGATACTACATGATACATCGTCTAGACTAGAAAACTGTACTCTAAATAAAGTAAAACAAAAAAAAAAAGTATGGCAATTGTGATAATTTTTGATTGCTTTTCGATTACGTTTGGTCCCCCGAGTGCACAAATTTCTGAATCGACTCGCCACCGACAACGCTCCCGCACGTTGCGGCTGTAACCAGCGCTTGATTTTATGGGAGCGCTCCTTTTTAAAAATTATTTTATCGTAACCCTTCTAATTTGATACCCTTAAGGGATCGCCCCCAGTGGCTCTGAAACGCGACTGGCAAGTTCGGTACGCCCTCCGAATTCGCGGACCGAAACATTACCGCGAAAACGGAGCGAATGAGAGACGACTACTCTTTTGTACTGGCGTTTTTTCAATTTTTTTTTTCTATCAATTCGTAAATATTTTCTCACGACGAAAATGTATTAAAACAGTTTTAAGAGAGAAACACACGTCGTGCTTTGATAAACGCAATTTTTAAAAAAAATGTAAAACGACGCGGACGTTGCCGCAGACGTTCCGGACCAGTCTTCCTACCTAATATAATTCGATTCGAGGGGCGAGAACGCGCGTAACGCGAAACGACTCCCGTTATGAATGAGCAGCTACGATCGCAGGGGATTTTCAACAAAACCATTTCGTCGTACACGACAGTTACTACGGCATTATGTGCTTTTATTGTACCCCCCCTTAACAAACGCTAAGTATGTTTTTTTTTTTTCAATTTTTTTTGAATTTTTTCTGCGAACGAGCCCCGACGGTCACAACAGCGTGGTGAGCACACCGCCCTCCCGGAGCGTGGTCCCGGGGCTCCTGGGCGAATAGTCGTCCGTGTGCCGGACAAAGTCGATGTTTGTGTCGGCGGCGTCCGCGAACCGCAGGTCCGACGGCCGCCTCCTGCTCTTCGGCGGCGGCGATCGCCTGCCGGTGGCCGCGCGCCCCTCGAACCCCGGCGGCGTCAGCGGGCTCAGCGGGCTCGACACGGAGCTGACGATGAACTTCTTCGCGGACGAGTCGCGGTCGCCGTACGGCCGCACCGGCTTGGACAGCAGACACACGCCCGAGTAGAGCGCCGCCGCGGTCATCAGCATGCCTGCGAGGCGCAAACGACGCACACGATAATAATAATAAGAGTGTTCTCGTAATATATGGGGCGCTCTTTAGTAGACCCGAGAAGAGCCCAGGAGAAATTCGCGACAGCGGTTCGACGCTGGGAAGATTTCGTAAAATTCTATTTCGACGGTCGGAAATCTAGAATATATATTTTTTTTACACGCGCGGATTAGGTACCACGTCGTATATAGTGTACATTTTTTGAACGTGCGGTATGGAGGAGAATAAAACGGTTTTTCACAAACGTTTCTGTATAAACGTAATGTTGAAATGGTGCTTCGATATGGAAAATCAAGATACTATCGATTGTTTTTTGGCGATTCCGTGCAGCAGACGGTATACCCATCATCAACGTTTTTTTTTTTTAACGAAACGATAAAAAAATATTTATCATTTACCTCGACGAGTGCAGTAATCATCGACTATTGGTGTATTTTACGTTCTATGTTTGGCTCAAAAACCATTAAAACTGTTTGACGTTTTTCCGACGTACCTGTACGAACGTCATCCGAAAATCACAAAATCGTCGGTAAACGGATATCGGACAATATGATACTATATCGTATATTTTATACCAGGAAGAAGAAACGAAATTTCAACCAAATGGTACCATTCGGGGCTAATTGTTTGTTATCCGTCTTTAAAAAAGCGTTTCTTCGAAAAATCACAGCGATTCAATATATTATATTTAAAAAAAAAATTCCTCGATCACCCGAAACCTTTAGCAAAGTACTCGAAAACGCACTTTTTCTTTATTTTCCGATTTACCCGCTGAAATTGGGATTTGTACATTTACGCCATACGTCCGTTGTTACCAGCCAACTCTACACATTATCATGTGCCTAGAACCCTTTAAAAACAATCGAAATCGCGTACTCGGCACGTGGGTGCAAACGGCGGTCACACTTTGGTTTGATACCAATATTACATAGTTTATAAGTGTTTTAAGTGCATTTGCTGGAAGGACGTGCAACGGAACACTTTAAAAAACGTATTTCATTCGAAAATCTGCAAACTTACATATATTGACCAAACTGAGGTAAGTTGAAAACGTTGCCGAACCGCTCAACCGACACTGATAGTTGTTGTCGTACAAAATACACGTCATCTCTGTGTGTAAAAGCCATGTATTATTTATCCATGTATTATGTACCACGGTAAAAATAAAAGTAAAAATTGAACGTTAAAATTTTAAAAAACATATACGTACGTCCGATTAAAATGTAGAGGATTTTCCCCGGCACGTGTCCAATCAAACAAACACACGTGACCGCGAACCCCAGAGCCGTGGTGCGATCATCGGGTTCTACGCTCCTATGGAAAAAAAACCGACAGAACGTCGGGTCATTCGGTTTGTTGAGACTATATTTTATCCGAATAAAATAACGAAGACGTCAATTTATATAAAACGTCTCCAGAAATAACATTATATATATATAAAGTCAGTGGCGCGGTGAGAGTATTTCAAACCCTGGGGCAAAACATCGTAATACCCACTCACTCACCCTGCAGTCACAGTCATCAACATATTGGGCGGTTAATAGAGCATTTTTTTAAGCAACTACAATTTTTACTACAGTGTATCGATTAACATGAATTTTAATTCAAATAATTTGACTTTGTTTGCGTAAAAGGGCCTTTCGTAGGTAGGTACGCGTCCGAAGATCTTGTCAATCTATCAATAGCTTCTTCCAATAGTTTATTTATATAGTCTCTTTCTTAGGACAGAACCTAAAGGGGCAAAACGCCATTCACCACGTCACTGTACAGAGTATAATGCGTGTGTCACCTCAGCAACAGAACGACGGTGCCCACTATGCACGTGCCCAACAGCGAAATGATCAACGCCGATATCGATTGATAGGCTATGTTCATTTGATGGCAACTGTGATCGTAACAAGCGCGCTTGCTGGCGTTCTCGGTCTGGACGCAAGCACACCCGACGTATTCCTGTGGTATAATAATAATAACGTAAGAAGAACGAAAAGAAAAAAAAACCGGTGGTAAATTAATTTGTTGTTTCGCGTCGACGACAGCACTATTTTAGGATTATGGTATGATTACAGGGCTGTCACTCGTCGTGTTACGAAAAAATAAACATCGACTTTCATAAAAAAAGTAACTTGTTTTTCACGGAAAAGTGACTCACAGGGCGGCTTTATTTCGAGTGTTTTTTTATACATAGTTACAACACTTTATAACATATGAAATACGAATACGCGGCGTGTGTTATATTTTAACTCATTACGAACATGCGTCTAAAATTATTAACTTAGATTTTTCGATAAATCGTGTTATCCCTTCAAGACCAGAATAGAGATTGAGAGTTCTTCTTGAAATCGCGGCGTCGTGACGCTCCCGACAAAACAAAAAAAAAATCGGACTAGTTTTCATCGTTTTTCTTCCAAAAACGACAAACATTTTAACGCGGTTTTGTGGGAATTATTATAACGCATATTTAAGTGTTTTCAAAACTCTGGTAAATATGAAAAAAAATTATTTTCTCGCGTTGCTTATAAGCAACTCTGGGTCTTAGGTTGTAGACTTTCTTTTCTCTATTTTTGCAGTCCAAATAGAATCTGTTTAGGAGTTTTTTTTTTTTTTAACTTTCGCATCGTTTCGCAGTCTAACCAAACCTAACCTTTTCATGGGCCTCCACACGAGCTTGCGCTCAGTGAGGCCCATTGTACATTATATTATAAAATAAGTTTATTTATAAGTAATATTTTGTATTTTGTAAATTTTTTTTTTTTTTCCCCGTTAGAACCGGCGGTGTCGGGGGTACGAGTTTCCTATTACTTACCCGACGCCAACCTGACCTAACAGCCGTACTATAGCTCTGTTTGAGCTGACGTTTTGTTTCAAGTGAGACCGCCAATTTACTGTAGAAAAAGTAGCGAAAAACGACAAGAACCTAAAAGAGTGACCAAAAAGTGACCCGAGTGGCAGCCCCGAATTATTGTTATTATTATTATTATAATATGCGCACTGATCTGGTGTACAGATTTTGAGTCCTGCAGCCGGCGTGACAGGGCGAATAGTAGACGATATGACTGTTGGACGAGCAGACTGGTTCGAAGGGTATGTTGTCCGGGCAGTTGCAGTCCTTGTTGCAAAATTCATTCAAATCGTTTCTGCGGCGAATGAGAAACCCGAAAAACAAAAACGAAATAATGTTAATAAAAATAGATTTTGCGCTTTTTTTTTTTCATTCGATCTTTTTTTTATACAGGACTTTACTTGTGCGTTATCTGATTGTGTACTTGTATTTTAGAACACCGTAGAAACATACTCGTGAAGACCAATATGGTCACGAGACAAATCACGCCAATGTTCCAGGCGGCCAACAACGTTGCTCTCGGCTGCGCGATGCATATCAACACGCCGGATAGATACACGCAAACCGCAGCCAACGGATACCGCAAAAAATCTAAAACACCGTTCGCGTATATTATTATAGGTACGTGACATTTTAAGGGGAACGGGTGCGCGGCTGGATCTCATTTAACATCTACAGTAGAGGTTTTACTCTTTCGGACAGAAAAAAAAAAATTTCAAAATTGGCCTATTACATTATACTTTGAAAAGCGAGTTCGCGTTTTTGGTATTTTTTCACACAAATTCTATAGCTGCACCCTTTAAACGAAAAAATAAGTAATCCCAGGAGATATGCACGCGACGGCCGGAAAAAGGAGTGCATTTTCTTTTTTTTTTTTTGCTTGTTTTCACAAACTGCGTATTACTATAGTACAATACAGCGCAGAAGTATAGACATTATATGTCATATTTTATGGAAAAAATTCAAGTTTTTTCATAACACTGCGCAATCTTTCGTATTAATTCTAGTTTCGGCTGCAATTTATAAAGATAGATTATATCAAACATCATATTACAGCATAAACCCGAGTATGAAAAATATGTGATTTCGAACTACAGTAACTTTACAGTCGATTCTGTTGACACGTTGATCAATTATGATTCAACGTTTGTTTGTTTCTGCTATAAATATATAGTAAATAGAGGTTCCTAAGAAAATTAACTCATTTTTCTTCTGTCACAACAAAAATAGTCAATCTTCCTCGATAAAACACAATAATTATCCCTATACAACACGATGATTATAATATATATATATTATTTTTTTCGCGTTTTTGCAGTTCACCGAAAAGTATCTATAAATTATCATTAAACATTTCGTTCACGCACCGATGATGATCGTGTTTTGTTCGTTCGCGTCCGTGTTGTGTTTCGGCACAAAGAACACCGACTCCATGTAATTAGGTTCCTCGTACAGTGTGTTGACCAGCACCGTGTACACGCAAGCGATGGCGGTGACATTGAACAGCATCAACTTGTTGCCGAAAACCCGTCCGAGCGTGCTCCTAAAGTCTATAACGTCAAAATAGAAGCATAGGAACAGGAACATAGGAGCGGTTCAATAGTTATAGGGCGATAAAAAAACAACGAGAAACGCTCCGCGACGTACCGTATCTGTTGTTCCGGTAAATCGGACTGTTGCGAATCAACGTGGACGCTCGGCTTGTGACCAGTCTGCTGGGAAACAGGGCCACGACGACGGAGAAGATTATCAGAACGAGGCCAATCACTGTTGAGTTTTAATCAAGCGATTCGGTTATAGAGGTATCTCAATACTTCAGGTACAGTGTGTACACAGGGTGTTCGATACAATACGCAACGTACAAAACTATTAAAACATAGCGATTTCACTAAAATTTCACTAGATTTCAGAGGTTCCGAAACGATTCGGTAAAGTCGCACCTGCTACTGCAGAATAATGGATAGTCAAACACGGAACGTCGCTTCTTGAAGATATACGGACAGAATATTACAAACTTGTCCGTATAGCAGTGTGTAGATTATAAAAGCCACTATTGCACACGGTAATGTCGGAGAATCCAGAAGGAAAAAGACGTCTTGGAAGTCCTCGGCTGAGATGAGAAGACGTGGTGAAGAGTAACGTGGAATCTCTAAACGGAGGACCAGATTGGACAGCGAGAGCGGCTGACAGGGAGGATTGGACGATTGACGGGATAGCCATAGTGGCCGACAAAACCCGAAAGAAGAAGATGGATTAATCAAACATTAATCGTAACACGCGTATTGTATACAGGTGTTAAAGGAGCCGTTTGATGTCCTTTGAATCCTAGAGGCTGGATGATCCTCGCGATTTTAAACAATACACAAATTTCAGATTTCATGAGACGCATCACCCTTCTACGAAAATTACAAGGGGCGCCGCAACGGCACCCTTTTGCACCCACGAGATTTCACCTAGCACGCAACGAAACTCGCATTGGCACGCAGTATCGTGTGAAGAAAACGTAACGGAACATCGCAACTGTCAGCGCCTTTAAGAGACCACATCGCTGCGTGTACAAATCTGCCCGCGTCTGGCTTTATCCTCTAACACCTTCCCTCCATCTGATTTCCCGGTTCTGTCGTTTTTTTCTTTCTTCTATACAGTATACCTTTGAAGTAGACTTCTCCTATCGCGTAACCTATATTTATAATATAGTGATAGCTTACAATGTATTCATTCCACGAGAGAACATCCGGTCCGCCGACCAATTTTTGTCGGCGTTCGCGCATGATCCACTCCTCGAGACCGGCGACTTTCATCGTCGGCCCCGTAGTGTGTAGAGCTGGTAACCCCGCTCTTGAGTTCCGAGGCAGTGTCGGTTCGTCGGAAGGGTTCGCCGTTGGCCCTCGGGATGATGTCGGACACTCGGAGGGAGAGTTTGTCGCCAAAGCGGTCACTGGGGACGCGCGAAAACTGATTATTTTCTCGAGGAACGGAATAAAAATATAATACACGAGATTCTTCCCGAATCATCAGAGTGCGTTCATCGGCTGTATTGATATTCGTTTCCATACCCCGTACACACGGTTCCTAACGACGTATTGCGAACACCCGGCGTACACCGCGAATTATCATTGTGTATTAATCGTACGTACGTTTACGGTACGTTGAAAATACTATTGGAGTTCGGTAAAACTACTCACCGAACCACACGATGTCCCCGGTCAAGTTGAAATCCGCCGTCACGTAGAACGCGAACTTGCCCACCATCAACCCGGTCTGGAGTCCCAACAGTGCCGAACCGATGACCACTCCTATGCAGGCCGGCACTTTCGTCGGCGACACCGACTCGTCGAGCAGGCCCAAACCGAGGGCCAGCACGGCCGTGCTGCCCAGGGACATGCTGGCCTGGAGCGAGAACAGCACTGCGGTTTTCACCAGGTGAAACGTGACGTACGGTTCGGTCACGTGAGCGCCGTGGATCGAGTCGCAGAGCGGTGTTTCTGCGGCGGGAACGACGCGTCGGTATAATAATTATCACTTGGGTTTTTGCGGAATTTAGGGGTGAGAAATTTTTTTTTCGAGAGGATTACGAAAAAATATCCGTATGCAGAAAATAGACTGGAGAAAAATCAAAATTTTTTAGTTTGCCTGGTGCGGAAACAGCTTATAAATAAGAACACCTCCGATTTTGTTGTCCACACGTCGTATTTGCAGAATAACGATAGGATCGCCGTATTAGGGGACTTTTTTTTTTAAAAAAGAAGCCTAGAATAAAACCGTAAATTACATTTGAATTTAATGGAACCCATCCGGTAGAGTGTACCTCTTTGGTTTGTATGTTTACGCAGGTATACTACTCGGTTGGTCTCGTAGAAGGAAATCCGCGACCAGACAACACTTTTGTTTGATTTTTTTTTTCTACCTTATTTTTATTGTAACCAAGCAAGCAACCTGACAGTTGAACAAGAAAAAAAAACGTGATCTGCTCTATTTTCCTGTCGGTTGGTAACGTTGGTTGATAATGCGCCCGAAAAGGCGATATCGCCAACACGTCCTGCGGGGAAAACAGTGATCGAAAATCTCTCGGTTTCCTTGAAATATATTACTACAATGTAATTTTTGGATTGATAGATTTGAGAATTCTTTATACTTCGGGGGAGTTTGAACTCCCAAAACACCCACTCTCTGCGTTCGCCACTGACGGCATTCGTATAGATATATCTGTACCAGTGGCGTAATTATGACGGGGTGGGAAGTGGTGTTATATAACCCCACTAGTGGCCAGAATCTTTTTTTTTTTCATTCTTAGTGCAATGGGGGGTACACTACGATTTTTTTGAGCGAGATACGCAAGTGTACAATATTATTGTAATCATCGCTTTGTTTACTAATAAAATTGTAATTTTACTCGTCAGAGATCGGCGGACGTTTGGCGACAGCGGAGTTAAAAATTTGGAGAAAAGAAACGTAATGATAAATTTGTCGACTGCCGAGTGTACCGTGTTGTACTGTACACGTAAACAGTGGTTTTGCCAATAAACGTGTCGCCATATTATAATTGACACATTTACGCCACGAACGTGGAAATTGAAATGAAATACGGGGCAAAAAAAAAGAATAAATACCTTGACGATTTTAATATTCGAATAATTCAATCGTTTTCTTTTAATTTTTGAGTGTTAACGCTAGTAAAAATGTACACGTTTTTCTAGTCAGTGGCGGAACTAGACATTTTAATTAGACTGGGCCACTCATGAGAGTCAATTTTTTTATTACATTTAAAACAATAGATTCTTAGTAAATGTATACATTAACACGGAACCAATTAGCCTGGGCCATGGCCCAGTTGGCCCAGGCCGTAGTTCCGCCTATGTTTCTAGTTGTTTTATTTCGATTCGAATCGCACCAAAAAAAAAAAAAAAATATATAAAAAAGTCCTAGTTACGCCACTGATCCGTAAGTCATGCGTATGGGTTTATGTGCAGTGTTTTTACCCGGAGTGGCCAAAACCAGAGCCGACGGCCGCTGGAAAGTGTAGTGGTCGGACGCGTTGATCAGCGCCAACAAGACGGCCAAAATCCCCTGGAGAATCCCGAAAAAAGCGATCCACGAGCTCTTGTTGCGCTTTCCACCGCGGTACCCGACGAACGTCGAGAGGAGCAAATGCACGAGTCCGCTGAGCAGCCACAGCCAATCTGCGCGACGAAAACGTGAACGTACGGGTTAGGTGATCGTCATTATGACAGCGCCGTAACCCGGGTTTTTTTTTTTAGGGGAAAAGGGTATAAAAACCATAATTACTAAAAAAAAAATTCAAAAATACCTACCCGGCAAAAGCGTTTTTCAATATTTTATAACGTATTTAACTGATCTAGTGCCTACGCGTAAAAGTTTGAAAACTACGTGGGAGATAATTTTTTATAACAGCCTGATTCGGCGATTTCACCATTCTCGTCGTTTTCGGCACATAACTCAATCAAAAAATGCTTCAAACAAAATACAATTTAAAACCGAAATCCCAACTTTTACGTGGTGTTCAACGCAACGGTTGGAGCACTCCTTCGACTCAAATACGTTATCTTAATAACAACATGTTTGAGATATAAAATTAAATTTTTAAAGATTCGTAATTTTAGGGCGAGTTAAGCCCCCCCCCTAATGCTGTACATCTCCCCGGTTACGGCACTGTACAGTGACAACAGTATCATTTTGGTTCCGGCTTTACGGCCCTGCAAATGTATTATATTATACGGACGCGCGTACTTGATACGTCTTTAGGAACATCGTAGCTTTTTGATTCTAACGTTGAAAAAAAATATCTCTGCGACGCCGTTTGAAAGAAAACGAACACGGTCAGGATCATCAAATATCTTCCGGCGGTTGCAAATCTGATCCACGAACGACACAGTGAATATCCCAGCCATTGCAATCTGAAAAACGCCAAGTGTTTATACGAGCGACATTTGGTAAACCGTCGAATATAAGAATTATACATAATATAATTTGCAGACAAGATCGACTATGTGGCTGTAATAGGGAAAAGGCCCACATAGGAGACCCTTGGGTTAAAGCGAGAAGACTGTGTGAAAAAGAAGGATATAAAAACGATAAAACCAGAAATCGGATGGAGAGAAGCTGCAGAGGACGGGGACAGAAAACAAGATTTGTATTTATAGCGGCATCGTCTTGAAGGCCGGAACCGATGGAGAAGAAACAAAAAAAGAGACAATACTATTATACAGGTACTGCAGTTTTCAACATTGTATTTAAGCCGAGATGAACAATTTACGTACATATAACAACAGTATACAAGCGTATTAAAATTATTCGTCAATATGATTCGTCTAAAATCTAAAACCTTTTAAATAATATCTGAACTCGATTTTATACGCAGGTATATATATTGATTTAAATGCAATAGTATTGTGGCGACGTAAACAACGCACCACGAATCGTCCGAGTTGTTTACAATACTGTCAGTAAATAAAGGGAAACCCCATGTTCTAGAATATACTATAATTATCTCGTTAGGGTAATTTCGAAGAAGTTCTACACCCGTGAGCCATTGGTTCTCAACATATGCCGCATACTGCGTGGCTGCGCCACTTGTATAATACACATTTTATAATAAAATATTTGTATTATTTGTTTTAATTTTTTAATGTTTTTTGTTTGGTTTGAATACACAAATTATTTGTTTTTAAAATATTGTAAGTATTTTCAGTAAATTAATTATTAATTCAAAAAAACGCGGCAATAAGTTTAATTACGTTACGCACAACTGAGGCGAAACGGCCGCTAGGTTCGTGGCGGGCAGGGACCACTTTTCCTGTCGCGAACTATAGAACAATCGCCTATATAAATACCGGTCAGACGCTCAGGCGGTTAGTCAGTCCGTGAGTGCACTCCGCGACACACCGTTAATTACACTCCGCGACATTCTCCGCGATTCCTCCGTCATTGTAACGTACGTATATTGATATTTGTATACTCTCTGGTTCTTAATCCAAAAAAATGTGTGTTTGAACAATCAGAAGTAAAGTTTTTGGGTTACATGATTTTTAAAGAAGAAACACGTCCTCTACCTGATAGAGTCTCTGATATATTAAGCTTCAAAAGGCCATCGTCAGCTAAGGGTCTACAACAGTTCTTAGGTATGTTAAACTTCTATCGTCGTTTTATACCAGGAGCTTCAGATGCACAATCACCACTAAGTGATCTCTTAGTACCTAATCTAAAAGGTATTAAGTGGTCACCAGAAGCTATTTCGGCATTTGAAAAATGCAAGGAGGAACTCGCCACAG
>CM029358.1:23418468-23469564 GCA_017140985.1 Hormaphis cornu | reverse complement strand
AATGTTTTTTGTTTGGTTTGAATACACAAATTATTTGTTTTTAAAATATTGTAAGTATTTTCAGTAAATTAATTATTAATTCAAAAAAAACGCGGCAATAAGTTTAATTACGTTACGCACCACTGAGGCGAAACGGCCGCTAGGTTCGTGGCGGGCAGGGACCACTCTTCCTGTCGCGAACTATAGAACAATCGCCTATATAAATACCGGTCAGACGCTCAGTCGGTTAGTCAGTCCGTGAGTGCACTCCGCGACACACCGTTAATTACACTCCGCGACATTCTCCGCGATTCCTCCGTCATTGTAACGTACGTATATTTGTTTACTCTCTGGTTCTTAATCCAAAAAAATGTGTGTTTGAACAATCAGAAGTAAAGTTTTTGGGTACATGATTTTTAAAGAAGAAACACGTCCTCTACCTGATAGAGTCTCTGATATATTAAGCTTCAAAAGGCCATCGTCAGCTAAAGGTCTACGACAGTTCTTAGGTATGTTAAACTTCTATCGTCGTTTTATACCAGGAGCTTCAGATGCATAATCACCACTAAGTGATCTCTTAGTACCTAATCTAAAAGGTAAAGCATCTATTAAGTGGACACCAGAAGCTATTTCGGCATTTGAAAAATGCAAGGAGGAACTCGCCACAGCTACGCTTCTCGCACATCCATGCGACAATGCTCTGGCTATTGTAAGCGATGCTTCAAACACCGCGGTTGGCGCAACTCTTTAACAGTTCATCAATATTACATTTTCTCAATGAAAACCAAGAAGCGTAGGTACGTCATATTGTGTAACCTATTTTACGGCTAGAATTTTATTTACAGAGTTATTAGTATATGTATTGCTTAGTTTTTAAATTAATAACACTTTTTTGTTACATTAAAATGTGATAAAATTTTTCAAGAAAATAGTATTTTGCCTATGTTCCTTAGCTTTGAGAACGCAAAATTGAATCTATATAAGGGCCTCCCGAAGTTTTTTTTGCCCGTGGGCCTCCACAAATCTAAGTCCGGCTCAGAAAACATCGTAGTTAAAAAAATACATTGTTCGCTACGCTCAGAATTTATTGATGTAATGACATAACATTACCAATAAGTAAAACGTAATGACATATTATCGATTGTTTTAGTTCGTAGCGATTTTTCAGAGGTTCAAAATGTGGATTTCAAAATCCACAGATTGATACACTAATGAGTTGTGTTAGACTGTTGTAGCGACGTAAACAACGCACCACAAGTCGTCCAAGTTGTTTACAATATTGCCAGTAATAAGGGAAAACCCCATGTTCTAGAATATACTATAATTATCCCGTACCACTCGGCACTCAACGTGATTATTTGAGTATTATTTTTTTCTTGTTGGATAGATAAAAACATCTTAAAGGACGCTCGTTTTGTCGATTTTTAAATTATGTCTAGCAGGCATACCTGCCGAACAACTTTATTTGAGAATATCGTAATTTTTTAAAATTTCGAATTGTAACCGTATCGCTATAAAATCCCGAAATGAGGAAAACGAGCGCCCTAGACGAGGTAGTTTTATTCTTTCAAACACCATACCATATGGAAAGTGTCTCCGCGTTTTGGTTTTTTTCACGCAAATTTAATTAAAACAGACATAAAACAGCAAAACATAACGTTCTCTATAGTGAAACCGGAAATACGCGAAGGTCAGTGTCGGCCAAAATTGTATATTTGCCGCGCAATCGACATCGCAACGACGACTCGGCAGGGACATACTTTGTGTAATACGAAATGAATAAGTATGTATATACCTACCGTTTTATAAAATCTTGTTAAAGTATCTATTTTTGAAAAATTTTTTAGGTAAATCGTTGTAGATTAATTTGTTTGTAATTTTCATCACATTTGTACACTGTATATTCATTTTTATTAATGTGGAAAGTTTTAAGTAACAGTTTTTAGAGGTGTCATTATATCGTGAAAAAAGCATAAACTAACAAAACCGACGATTTTATCGGTTTTTGAAATTTCATCGCAGCATTTTGAATACAACTCGGATGACCGTCAGAGTCCAATCTTCTGCAGGCAACACGTACGTAAAAATTTTAATATTTTTTCTACCCTCCCGCGATCGATCATACAGGAAAAAAAACTTCGCTACTCTCATAATCAAAAACAGCTGCGACATACATAAAAGTGTGTTTAAGGTGCTCATGCGTTTGTTTTTCAAGAGAAAAAATGCATATTACATCAACCGCTTTTAATGCGTTTAATAATGGACAAAATTGATGTTGCCGGAAAATTAGTTCTCCTGTACGGAGTCAACGCGTAATTGAATAACTTTTTTTTTTTTACAGTAAAAATGAAAACTCCCCCACAGGACGCATTGGATTTCGATTTTTGATTTTATCGCAAAGGACCCGCCAAAAAATGTAGGTTCTCATGAAAATACGTTTCAATTCAAACTGTATTATATTTATAGTTATACTGAAAAAATAGTTTTATCCAAGTTTTCGAGGGAGTTTTGCTGCGATCTCTGCCAGTGTGGCAAAAGGTGAATTTTTAAGCGGGAATATCCGATACATAGTTATACCATCGAAATCCACCAGAGCGCGTTCTCAACTTTATTTCTGTATGATATTATAGCAATAGGCTATTAAATCTTCGTTCCTTCGCAAATGAAACAATAGTTAACTAATTTTTTAATTGAAAAATTATTCCGATTCATAATACACATGTATTACTGACGTTGTTTTTATTTAAAATAATCACGAAATTCTCAATGTTCAACTACACGAGGTGATTATTTAAACCCTATAAACAATCAAGAAAGTAGAAAAAAAAATCGGCCAACGACAGTAGACGAGAAGAGAAATACGATTGTAGGTATACGTTTAAAGTCACAGACTAGTATGACTACAAGATTACAGTGTGAACGAACTCGAAGTATGCATAATTTCGGTTTTTAAACCGTACTGACTGGCATAAGCAAAAACGTTTTTTTTTCTAAATGTTTTCCGTTGCAAGCCTATAGTATTAGCTGTGTACGTCAGGTGTACTCAATCAGACCGTTTGAAAAGTTTGAAACAATGGGATATGTTTTAAACCATAATAATATTATTATTACTACCTGCGCATCTTTACGTAGCGCGTACTATACGCGCACGAACGATTTACACGCTCCCCCCAATACAAACAGCACGAACGGTATAAAACGAGTCGATATTATTAAAAATAAAAAAAACGTGTAGAGTATACTTATTTTTCCAGGTACGCATAATAGCTAGTCTCAGCGGTAAAACTGTATAATACGTATCATAGGTGGTACAGTGTACAAAATGTTCGTACAAAAACGGCCGCGCCTGTTTTAAATGAACATTGTGTAACGAGTAAATAATGACGTATATATCATGTGTGTATAGGTAAATGCAATAAAAAATACTTATTCGAATGCAACGGCCGCGTTTTGAATGGGATTTAACGAACGTTCACAACAATAGTTATTTAGATTCTGAGTAGCGAAGAATACGCATTTCGGTTTGAGGGGGAACGGGTAAACTTTTTTTGTTCACACGACGGATACACGAACTCACTTTTCAAAGCACCTGTGTAATAATAACTGGCCGATTTCACTTCTATAGTTTTCCCGATTTTGCGATTTCGTACAGCGGGGATACGTTTACAGTTATTTTGAAATTGAAGTTATAAAAAATTACGATTCTTCCACACTACGCGAGTTGTACGGTATGCCGGGACATGATTGAAAAATCGGCAAAACGAGCGCGATTCAAGATATTTGTATCCCCACACAACAACGAACAAATACTCGAATACGTTCAGCGGTTAACGGGTGTGTGGCTATATATTATGTGAAAAAACACCAAAACTCGACGACACTTTCCAAAGCGTTGGACCGATTTGATCGTTTTTTTTTTTTTATATAGACAACGGGTTCTATGGCGCTCGTTTTAGCGGTTTTGGAATTTTTCAAAACCACGTTAAAGGTTCTAAATTTGAATTTAGAAAAATTACGATATTTCGAGTTCAAGTCGTATGGCACGCGCTAAAAGGCATAATTAAAAAAACCGGCAAAACGTGCGCCCTAAGGGAGCGCTGGTCTTTATCTTTAGAACAAAAAAAAAAATGGTCAATCTAAACCGCATTCTCGAATCGACTCGAAACACAAAATTTCATAAAACCGGCCGTTTAGGCGAGGAGTTCAGACACAAGAACGAAACTATAAATCACTAAAACTCGTGTTATTTTAAAAGTGTTGAGTATAATCGTTCGTTAAAAATTCTGTACACCTCTATTTCCATCACAAACCTATAGCTTTAAGGAGATAGATAACCGAAAATGAATTTACACGAATACGTTGTAATACATTATTACTATCGTTCGAAAAACTCGTAAAAACTAACGTTTTCGCCGCCACGCTGGCTGAAATGTCGACACGAATCCATGGTTACCGCGGGCAAAGAATTTGGTAATTTTATACCTACTTCATTACAATATTAACGTCGTGCACTAATAATTCTAGGACGATACCATTCATCACGTAGTTATATAATTTAAGTTTGTAACAGTTTGAAAATCCAAATTTTAATTTTAAAAAACTCATTTACAAGTAAAGTTGTATTTATATAATACGTATGATTATTATGAAAATTAGACGAGCGCAACCTACCTATTTGTTGCATTTAATTATAAATTATGTAAATTGTAAAAACATTCAAAAGGTATCAGGTCATTAGATCGTAATGAATACTGGAGCGATTCCTATAATGTATAGTACATAATTGAAAAAAACTGGTTTAAATTGGTTAATTTCGTTTAACTACATGCAGACTCGATTATATTGGGTGTTTTGGTGTTTGAACAAACACAATTTGTACTTATTTCAATGTCTATTTTTTTTTTTTACATGTTATAGCCTATATAACTGTATAAAAAATCAGTTGAAATCATTATTTACATGTGTTGTATGTATAAATCGTTTTGTATACTTGTCGCATCTCCCGCACTTAGTGAAATCGTTCTATTTGAAAAAATGAAATGAAAATTATCATAAACGTGATATTTTTTACGTTAAGTGGCCAGCTAAACTGACGACTTTATAAAAAAAAGTACACAACGTGGATGATACTTCGCGAAATGAATTAAACATTTTACACATACTGCATTTTAGTTATTTATGTCGACAACCATGATGTAAATCAATCTAAGTATAAATAAATCTTAGTTTGTTAGTTGATTTCATTCACGTGTCTTGTAAAGTAATGAGTTAAAGAGTAAAAGAGTGAAATATGTTTTTAAGTACAAAATAAAAATACAAAAGTAATAAAACTACTTTTAAAAATATGCTTTTAATTGAAGTCCTAAAAAAGAGAAAACAAATAATTACCATTTCAAAAATATGATATTACTAAGTATGAAACTAAAACTTTCAAAATTTAAGAAATTTTCAATTCATCGAATAGTAAATAGTATTTCTCTTTAGAAACAGTTAAAATTTATAAACATTTTAAAAAGCATTCGAGACTCCAGCAAAATAATTAATAGCAAGACTAACCAACAGCGATATTCTAAATAATTGATCTTGAATGCTTTTTAAAATGTTTTAAGTGTTTTAAAATTTTATCTGTTTCTAAAGGGAAATACTATTTTTATTACATTTTTAAACAATAACCGCAAGATTTTTCTTTACACGCGCTTTTATTTAAATCAAATTTTTACTTGTTTATTCTTAACGCCATGCAGTATGGGATATAAAATTAACTACCTACCACGACAGTACAACATTTTGCAAAAACTAGGTCATAGCAGAAGCTACATATACATAGATGAGAAAGACGATTTATTAAAACGTATAGCACTTAAAATATGTGAATTGCGCTTGAAATTGTTTTCATTGTTTGGACAAATGAAAACATACGAATAAACACATTTATTACGTAGGTATTCATTCTTTGGAACCATTCCATTTTATTGTCACGTGCCACTAGGACGTTTTGAAGTTCCCCACCCTCAGAAAAACAAACAATAAAAAAACTGCAGGTAAACATAAATAGTATACTGTTATTATAATATTCCTCACATACCTACAATTCATTATAGTATCATGGCTAAATAATGGTAAAATTATTATTTCGGGGAAAATGGTTTGGAGGATTACGGCGACGTTGAATAAACATCGAAAAGGTACCTAGATTACGGCCAAAGTGAAGAAGACCCTCTCAAAAGTTTAAAATACTAAATTTTTAACCAGTTGTTGATCAGTTTTTGTTTTCTTTGGAACATAGAATTTCTGTTTATGGACTTACGAGACGTTCTAGATTTGGAATATTTTAAACTTTAACCAACAAGATATGGACAAAAAGCGTTAGAACATGTCGACATTTACAAAGATGGCTTAAACAAAAAACTAGAAATTTGAATTGATTCGTTTCAAAGAATTTTGCAAAGTTCATACGAAAATAAAAAAAAATTATTTTCGAGATACAAGTGAAGAACTTCATGTATGTATAAATTACTGATTAAAAAATGAGTTGAAGTTTGTTTTCCAAATGTGGAAGTAGTTTTGCCAATTTATCGTGTGTACTTATGATAACCAATTGCAGTCATTTTAGACATTAAAACATGTAAAAAACAAACTTCGAAAATCAACGGAACAGACTAGACTAAATCATTTGACTAAATTGAGTTTAGAAAACGATGTATTGAACACTTAATTGAAGATTTTTCTCAATGAAAACCAAGACGCGTAGGTACGTCATATTGTGTAACCTATTTTACGGCTGGAATTATATTTACAGAGTTATTAGTATATGTATTGCTTAATTTTTAAATTAATAACACTTTTTTGTTACTATAAAATGTGATAAAATTTTACAAGAAAATAGTATTTCGCCAATATTCCTTAGCTTTGAGAACGCAAAATTGAATCTATATAAGGGCCTCCACAAATCTAAGTCCGGCCCAGAAAACATCGTAGTTAAAAAAATACATTGTTCGCTACGCTCAGAATTTATTGATGTAATGACATAACATTACCAATAAGTAAAACGTAATGACATATTATCGATTGTTTTAGTTCGTAGCGATTTTTCAGAGGTTCAAAATGTGGATTTCAAAACCCACAGATTGATACACTAATGAGTTGTGTAAGACAGTTGTGGCGACGTAAACAAGGCACCACGAGTCGTCCAAGTTGTTTACAATATTGTCAGTAAATAAAGGGAAACCCCATGTTCTAGAATATACTATAATTATTTCGTTAGGGTAATTTCGAAGAAGTTCTAGAACAATCGACGCTTATATATATATATACCGGTCAGACGCTCAGTCGGTCAGTCAGTCCGTGGATACACTCCGCGATATATTCCGCGATTCCTCCGTAATTGTAACGTATATTGATATTTGTTTTTTTTCACATTTATATTCATACGTATTTATGTAATATAGTGTTTATTTTAAATTAAATTAAATTGTAAGTGATTTTTTATAGCCTAAAACCCACAAATTGGTGACCTCGACGTGATGGCGGAGACAGACGCAACGGTTGCTCGAGTGGCCGTCAAGATACCGGACTTCATTTCGTCAGATCCCGAACTTTGGTTTGCTATGGTAGAAGGAAGTTTCGCCAGCGCGGGAGTCACAGTTGACAGTACGAAATTCGGGTATGTAGTTGGAGCATTACCACCGAAATATGCAGTTAAAGTCAAGGACATAATTATGACGCCGCCCTCACACAGTAAGTACGCTAAAATTAAACAGGAATTAATAAGACGTCTTAGTGCATCCCAAGAGGAAAAAACGCGCCAAGGTACATCGCCTTGCACATCCAGGCATTAAAGCCACGGCGAAACTTGTTGAACAGCAACTTGTGTGGCCAGCAATTGACGCAGATTGCAGACATTGGGCGAGGGCATGTGTCGAATGTCAACGAGCCAAAATCACTCTTCATGTCACAGCACATCTTAGTTCATTTTCGCTACCGTCTCAAAGATTTGAGCATGTTCATTTAGACTTAATAATTATGCCTAATTCCGAAGGATTTCGCTACTGCCACACGTGTATCGATAGATTTACCCGATGGCCTGAGGTAATTTCATTGGAAGATCAAGAAGCGGAAACTGTTGCACGAGCTTTCTACACGCATTGTATTGCAAGATTTGGTATTCCTCTTCGTATCACAACAGACCAAGGAAGACAATTTGAGTCATGCCTTTTCAAACAACTTGATCACTTGACTGGTACGAACCATCTTTTAATTACGGCCTATCATCCCTCAGCAAATGGCATGGTGGAACAAATCCATCGGCAGCTTAAAGCCGCTATTAAGTGCCATCAGAATAACCGATGGATAGAAACTCTTCCGACAGTCTTATTGGGCATCCGAGCAGCTTGGCGTGACGATCTTAAATCCACATCGGCAGAATTAGTCTATGGAGAGCCACTTAGACTTCCTGGCAAATTCCTCACGTCAGATAATAATTCCGCCAAGTTCGATGGAGCAGCCGAGTTTATCAAAGACCTTCGAAATCATATTCAGCAGATCCGACCAGTCAATGGTACGCGACATGGCGAGAAGAAAAACTTTGTTTTCAAGGATCTCGCAACTACAGAGTACGTATTCGTTCGACATGATGGATCCAAAACCGGAATACAAATGTCTTATGATGGTCCCTATCGAGTCATAAGTAGAAATAAAAAAACTTTTGTCATTGATATGAAGAAGAAGAAAATTAGAGTAACTATTTATAGACTTAAACCAGCTTACATCATAGTAAAGACGACGGTTCAAAGGAAGATATTTCCAGAAAGGTCCAGATACCTACACCCATTTCCATTTCAAAGGAGGATCAAAGGACACGTTCCGGAAAAAGAGTTCATTTTCCAGACCGTCTTCAAGTAAGATCTGTTTGACTCCATGGTCACTGGTAGGGGAGTGATGTGGGGACGTAAACAACGCACCACGAGTCGTCCAAGTTGTTTACAATATTGTCAGTAAATAACGGGAAACCCCATGTTCTAGAATATACTATAATTATCTCGTTAGGGTAATTACGAAAAAGTTCTAGAACAATCGACGCTTATATATATATACCGGTCAGATGTTCAGTCGGTCAGTCAGTCCGTGAGTGCACTCCGCGACACACCGTTAATTATACTCCGCGACATTCTCCGCGATATATTCCGCGATTCCTCCGTCATTGTAACGTATATTGATTTGTTTTTTTTTCACATTTATATTCATACGTATTTATGTAATATAGTGTTTATTTTAAATTAAATTAAATTGTGAGTGATTGCTTATTGCCTAAAACCCACACTGTGAATAATGTACTCACATAAATACGAAATATTTTTACAGGTAACGATCCAATTTACATTGTTTATTAGTAATCCTAAATTGAGGATATCCGAAACAATGGATACCTGCAATACGTAATATAGTCCACGTAAAAAAAACAACAACACATTTTCTTGATGCAGTTTTGAGGCAAAATGTTACAGTCAACTCGCAGTCAAGTTTTTTTAAATTAAATCGTTCAAATACATAGAGAACATCTCAATTTTTAAACCACAGCTATAACCAGAAACTATACATAAAAACGTCAGTAAATAGAAAACTGTGCACTATATGCGCACAATTTCAAACATAGAGTTCAATACGTATTATTTGGTTATTTCCATTTTCCCTGGCCTTATCATACACGTAATAATTTTACAGTTAACACTCAGGAGGTTTGTAGGTATATGAATTAAATAATTTCATAAATGTGATGAACACTCAACGAGGCGTACTATATTTACCCTTCTTTTTTTATTTACAAACCGGTCTAAACACTAAGCCAAGGTGCGCGAAAAAATTTATATCTAACCGAGCCGGTATACTGTATTTACTTGATTTACAGATCCAATCAATTTACCTCCGTGTGCTACGTCTATGCGACCAAACACAAAATAGTTTTAAACTCTATGTTATTTACTAACGTAAATATTTAGTCGGTAGAGACAACTTTAATTTTTTTTTATGGTCAACTTTAAACGATATTGCTATAGTTGTAGATTTTGAATACAAGTATAGCTACGTTTCAATACTTCAATAGGAAATGTAAGGGAAACTCTTCGTTTCACGTGTTCAAAAAATAAAATTTTAAAAAAACGGTACCACGTGTCTACTGCGCTTTGGGTGAGTCATTGGTTTCAAGGTTGCGGTTTACCCGTATTATTTAATATCAACGATAAATCATTGCATTCGAAAAAAATAAACCATTCTGAGCGAGCTATCTAATCTAACAAGTCCTGGGTGAAAATAAAAAACATCGCAAATTACTTCCATTATACGTATAAAAAAAAAAAAAAAAAAATAGTGTATTATATCTAGCAAAATTTTTTTTCAATTTTATACAACGTATTAAATTAATTTAGTACATAAAAGTTTGAAAACGACAAGCTGGAATAATTTTTTATAACGTCAGCTGTTTAATAGGTACAGTCGTTCAGACGCCGGATTTCGCTATTTTCGTCGTTTTCGGCACATCACTCGGAAAACAATCAAAATATCAAAAAAAGTTTCAAACAAAATAAAATTTAAAGCCGAAATCCCAACTGTTTTGTGTTATGTATTCAACGCAACGATTGAAGGAGCACTCTTACCACCCGAAAACGTCAAATTTTTAGCCGTAACTCTCGATTTTTTTTTCTGGGGTAAAATTCAAAAAAATGAACAAAACATTTCAAAAAAACCAAAGAGTACCACCGGAACCCGTTAAACTTTTAGAAAAGCTACCGAAAATCGGAACGATTCTTCTATGCGGAAAAGTTGTAGACAAAGAAAAAAAACATCATTGTAAAAACATTCCTCGCTATTCCGTCGCTCAGAATCTAAAATTCAAATGCCCAGTAAGTCTTGCAAGCTAAAATAAGTGAACCGTAAGTAATTTAAATCACACTAGACACTGCGCAGCGTTTTATTTTTTACAATTAGGCATACAATTTGGAGTCTGCACGGTTTGTTCGTCGGCAAAAAGTTTGAAATTTCAAGATTTGTGATGACAAAGTTCGGGAGGAACGTTGCAATTTTTTTAAGACCAGTAACTTGTAGGTTTATCGACCGCGGTGATGTCTCGGAATGTTTTGAATTTCGCTCACTCTTCGAGAAAAAACACCGCGAAAACCAAAATCAAATCGAGAATTTTTACTGCGAACATTTCGCGTGACGACGGATTTTGCGTGGAAAATTAGAGCTCCGATCTCGGTTTTGAACGCCAGGTCGAGATTTCGGCATCATTTTATTCCGAACAACGAGCAAGTTTATGCACCGAAAAGGTTTTCGAAACCCGCGTTAAAATTTTTCCACGTTATTTGCACCGGTCGACTCTCGGAGTTTTCGGACCGTTAGTGAAATTCAGTTTTTACCGCATCTAGCTCGCTCGAAATCGCGTTCGTTTTTTTTTTTTTCGGACACTAACTAGACCGCACTTGAACCACGGCGGTTTCCCCCAAACGACCCCAAATAAAAAAACACCCGGATTTTTTCGATTTCGCTAACGAAACGCCGCGGCGAGCGCGCGTCAAACTCACCCGCAGTCGGACGGCAGGTCCTCGAAGTGCGGCTGCACCGTCGGCCGACCGTACGGGCCGTCGTCGTTCATCCTCGGCGCTGCTGCACGGTCGCGTTGCATTGTCTCTCGTCCCGTGTTTCACTGCACGCGCGCTATTGCGTTGCGTGTTGTTTCGCGTAAACTGTACGATCGCCGTGTGTCGAAGAAGAAGAAAAAAATTCGTACAACGGTTGTCGGCCACGTTTTTTTTTTTTTACACGGTAGAAAAAAAAACCCCGACTACTGTACGCCGTTGGAAACGCGAAATGGTATTTTCGGAGGGAAACGCAGTCGAGGCGAGGCGCGGCGGCGGACCGCGTCTTTGGCGCGTCGTCATCTCCGACCAGATCAGAGACTGTCGACGGGCACGCCTGTACCCGCGTAATGACCGTACATCAAAAAAAAACGAAAAGTTATGAAAACTATTATAAATAATAATGATAATATCGTTCCCATCGAGCGAACGCGTCGGCGGGTACCGCTCGGTCGGGTTACCTGCTGCACACTGCGAGGTCACACACGAGTCGCGCGCGGCGGAGGTGTGGCGGTGGAGTTGTCGGTCAGGTGAAAGTGGCGTGCGGTGGTGGTCATGACGACGGTGGCGGGCGCGGCCGCGATATATAGTATGCAACATTGTAACGACGGTATTTTTTTTCCCGCACAACGATAACAATCGTACGGAATAACCAGAAGGCTTTTCCAGAATTACGCGGGTTCATCATGATGATATTACGACGGGGGATGCCAAGATTTGCCAAAACTGTTGGGACATCAGTGTAGCCTGTGTGTGGTAGTGACAATAATTGCGCAACCACGCGTCATAGTGGTACCGTATCATACATTACTTGTCGACAATGTTGTTGATAATTTTGTTGTACGATAATAACCGTATCACGGAAAAATACGACGATAACGCCAAAAAGGCAAGTAAGTAATTCTTTCGTTCTCTAAGTTGTGATGACGGAAAAATAAAACAAAAACGTCATTTGTTTTGAACATTACAATCTAAAATAATAATCGGATGTTTTGTATTGCTCAACACAAGGGCGTTAAAATAAAAATACTTAAAGAAGTGTCCTAGGCCCACTGTTGTTTATCTTTTTCATAAATGATTTATTGAATATAAATATAAATAGTAATAAGGAGTTCATAAGTTTTGCTGATGATACGGCTATATTAATTTCTGAAACAACAGTCGACAGATTGTACTTTGAAGCAAATAATATTTTAAATAAAGTATATGCTTGGTTCTGTAAGAATAAGTTAAAGTTAAATTTACTAAAATCTAGATTTATTTGTTTTAATTTATCTTTTAATAATGTTTTACATGGACATAATTTAATTGTTCATTCTCTAAAATGTAATCCTAATTTAAATAGATGCGATTCAAAATGTATAAAGCTTGAAAAAGTAAATGAATTAAAATATCTTGGTTTAATAATTGATCATAGACTTAGATGGGATGGTCATGTAAATTATATAAATGGTATTTTACGAAAATTTTTCTATGTATTTAATGAAGCCAGGTATATATTAGATGTAAATTATAAAAGAGTTATTTATTTAGCTTTAGTTCAATCTATTTTTTCATATGGTGTATCCATATGGGGAGGTGCTTTTAATAGCATTATACATAAGCTAAATGTTACAATAAATGGTGTTATTAAATATTTACTAAATCTTCCTTTACAAACAAATACTATTTTAATTTATGAAAAACTCAATGTAAATAATTTTAAGGTTGTTTATAACCAAGCTGTATTAGTAGACTTATTTAAACATAAACATTTAATACCTGTATCAAATCATGAACATAATACTAGATATAAGCAAAATGTTAACATACGTTTATTGAAGTGCCAAAAAGTTTTTAGGCAAAAAAGTGTATTTTATACGGGTCTTCATTTATGTCACTTGTTAAATATTAATATGAATCAGTTTGATAATTTAAAAACTTTCAAAACTTATCTTAGGCATATTGATTTGTCAAAGTTAATATGATATTCTACAATTGTTTTATTCTTTATTAAATTGCTATAATAGTGTATTAATGTGAACAATGGATTTATTTATATTATTTTTATTATTATTATATTATTTAAATTTATGTACATTCTTTAGATGATAGAACTCGCTCCCCCAGCACAAGCTTTGCTTTTAGGGGGTGCCGCAATATGTTACTCATGGTATTTAAGTATATTTTCTTGTATTATTTATGTTTGTTGCAATAAAGTTCATTATTAAAGAAGATACGCGTGATATCCCCCAACACTCCTCCAAACTACGTCTAAAAAAAAAAGGCCGAGTATGAAAAAAACCCGCTTTAATCGTTGCGATATCGTATTATAGTCGAGTAATTAAAAAAAGTACAGCTAAAGATGTATTTATTGACCTTATTCTTTTAACAGTTAGTGTCACTATAATGTTTCATAGATATTTCACCACTGTGTTTATTACTCGATACCGAATGAAAACGCTGGAGAGTTTTGAAGTTTTCAACAAGCCGACGCTCGAAGTCACGGGGTTGAAGATGAGGGATGTAATTTCTTTTAAAAATATGAAGGCGCAACCATCATAATGTTCTAATCTGGTAGTCTCTCTGATATTTCGACATATTATATACATATTGGCAAATTGGAATGCGTTTCCAATTTAAATCCGATTCTAAATTTGACTTAATCTTCAACACAGCGTACAATTATTCCTACTGACAATATCTCTGTCTTAGGGAATTTCTTAGGTAAGATAGTATAACACCGTTATTGTTTGATAAAAGGTAACTTTTTAATTTTCTTCAATAACCGTCCAAAATCAAGATTTTTTTTCGGCACTGTATCGAAAAACCACCAAAGATAATGTTTAATCCTTACCCCGATAAAGAGCAGAAAACAAAAATTATTTAACATAGCCATATTTTTTTCAAAATAGATCAAATAAAATTATACGAATATGATAATTGCATTTTACATTCAACTGGTTTATTCAAGTAGTACAGTAAAATATTCATTTGGTATACAATAGACGATTTTTAAGATTTTACCTTCTGGAAAACGTTTTCTTTACAACTGTTACACGTTTGTAAAACTGGATTAATCATAGAAGAACATGTGATATAACTATAATAGTGTAAAAATCAACTAATAATTAATAAGTAATAGTGATAAATAACAATTATTTATGCAAGGAAAAACAATACAATAAATAATAATAAAGGTGACTTATAAGTACAAAGTTAAACGAAACCACATTGGTGGGCCAGTCGAAACAACTAAGACTAGCATAATTATAATTTATTATTGACCCGCAACGTAATACAAAAAAAGCGGTTGATTAACAATAATTGCGTTACATTTATATTCAAAAAGTTATCACTAAAGATGTTTTTCTAGGAACCATGAAATAAAATTTCTATCATACCATTCCAATCATGCGCATCGTGTTGTTGTGACACGATTATTGACTAACAGTAAACGGTATGACGGTCACTGAGAAAAGTATTTGAAAATAAATGACTAGAATTTAAAACGATAAACTAAATAAAGATCACATGGAAATGGCTAAAATAAGTCACTTTAGAACGTCGGTTTAGTGAAGTAATTATAATATTGCAAAGGTGCGAGATAAAAAAAAAAAAAAACAAATTACACGTTTGAAAAAATTTGAAACACGTTTACAATAACGAAATGAACTAATCCAGCAACTTGTGTTTTAAAAATAAAATAATATAAAAATGAAGTGTATTTTATAAGTAATTTTGTATCTTTCAAAATGTAACGGCTTTGTTTATATAAATAATGTAATAACTGATGATCATACATTAAGTACTTATTTGACAAATATAAAAAAGAACAGTTGTTTTCAACAGCCAATCAATGCATACAGAATAATTACATTTTATCATTCACTTATAACAAAGCAATCGTTTGAAAAACATTTCTAAACATTTAGGTACAAAACAAAACTTAAATTGAACAATACGTAAAATTGTAAATTAAATAGGTACTCGAGTAATACACAATACCAACACGCGAGGAATATTAGAGGAACCAAAACAGGAAAATAATGCCCAAGAGCTAAAGGTACCAATGTATGTTACGAGCTAATTTTGAAACGTAAGGGCACGGCAGTAACATAATACATACAAATGTATCAAAAATTATAAAACAGATTGCTTTGAACGCAACGAGTTGATTTGTCTAATTAATAATTTAGTTTTATAAAACACCCAATTTCTAATAACAGCATGAACATGGTTCGGTTAATTACATTAAAAGAAATTACGAAGCAGCTGAACGAATTTGTAAGCACAACATATTATACCTAGAGCTCTTATTAAGTTCCCTGTACTAACTCTAAGGAAGCCCGCGATCATTTTATGTCAAATAAATGACATGCCCGCTAAAAATACGATATTATGAATAATTTTTAAGTGTGTAAATAGGAGTTAAATAGTTAATACTAAACAATCCATTTAGCTCTGTTTAGGCTAAACAAAAATAAAAATAAATAAACAAATTAAATACTTAATATCACAATTACGTAAAAAAAATACTTATCAAATAAGAAAACCATGCAGAAGAAATTCAATCTGTAGATGTAGAACCATGACTGCAAACAGATTGAGAGCTGTGTGATGATTTTCGATCACTGGCCTCTAAATGTGCCGCAGGAACCCAGCCTTCTGTTTTTGTATCTGAATAAAAATATTTAAAAAGTTGTACTTAACCTCGAATGAAAGAACATTATTTCACTCAAAACTTACCATGAACTTTGACATACCACCAACTACTGGAACCAGCTTTCAAAATATCAACTTTATCGCCTCTTTTTAATGTGGCGTCTGTTGGTCGAAGAGCATTGTAGTCAGCTAATGATATATAACTATTAGCCTGAAAAGAAAAAAGAAAATATTATTAAATACTCTAATAACAATTTAAAAACTAAGACCAACTTTGTGTTTGATTGTCTCGTCGAGGGATTCGTCATCAGTCAAACTGTAGTCGGAGGAATCATCATCAGTAGTTTCGTGATGACTCAGAGGACGTCTTCCACGATTTGATCCAGTTTCGCTTTGGTTATCCGAGGAATGTGTATGGCGCAAGTTTCTACACACATATTTGTAATATTGTTATAGGAAACAGACAATGGTAACCATATATAGGCGCAATAATTAAAATCAATATTAATTTGTAGCTTACACATGCTTTCCAAAAGTACTTATATACTGTTTGATTTTTTCTCCTTTCAACTCGGCTAACTGTTCAAGTAATACACGTTTTATTTCAGACACCCATTGTTGTTTTTGCTCTAGGTTAGATGCTTGAATTGTGTACACTTCTTGACGACCTTCTAACCATACTTCAAACTTACATGAATCCCCTTTGACGGTTTCTGTTAGTCCAACATTACTCATCTACAAACAGCAGGTAAGATTGATTTAATTTGTTTTAATAACTGTCTACACTCAAGTAGAACTTTAAACAAAAAACATACCCTCAAAAATTTTTTATAATGGTACATGGGCTTATTATCTTTAGATACTTTCTTACATAAAAGTAATCCCTGCTGGTATAGGAAAATTTGACGCCTCATCGGCTTCAGTCTTAATTCTTTCAATAAATCTTTCTTGTTTTCAACCCATACAGAAAAAGATCCTTGTAAGAGTAAACCACCTAAATCATTCCAATCACCCTAAAAATTATGAAAACTGCATTTTTATTCTGCTTGAAAATACACGTCAAGTTAATTAGTTTAACAAATTAACTTAAATATTACTCACGTGAAACCCAGTAATGCCAATTTGATGCATGTTGTCATTTACATTATTAAGCACTAGCAACATACAATCAAGCGCTTTTTTTATCTTAGTAATACAATTTTGATTCTTTTCATTGTGTAATAGTTCCTGAAAAATAGTTAAAATTTTATTTCACAACCGTTTTATTCGTTATTTTTTAGGCAGCATATACTTACTTTTAACAAAAGCTGATATTTTGTAATTCTTTGCATGGGTAAAAGTAAATACGCACCGAGCGGCAATCGATGCCTAAGTTTTTCTTGGCATGATCTAAAAAAAGCATTATCTTCACCAACTGTTTCTCTTAGTTCTTCAGATCTTGTGAGATTTACACAGTAGTACGTATAAAGCTGAAGTAATTTTTCTCTCTGAAATCAATTTAAAATAACTATTTAACTCAAAAAACTATGATATAAGAAATGAATGAATAAAAAAAAAATTACATTGTCTGTAAAGCATAGTGCAACAGATTCAGTGTTTGATGAACAATGTTCAAGAGCAGGTAAAAATATCTGATCATGAAAGCTATGAATACTTTCAAGATTTCCAAAAAGAATTTCACCTTTGCCCTTCAACCCTGCAGGTATCAAATTTTTCATATCGGACACCTCCATCTGATCTTTGTATCCCTAAAAAATAATTTGTTTTTCTATTAATCACACACGACATAGAGAATTTTGTAAAGGATTGTGTTGTTTAAGTGTCAAACATACTCTAAGTACAGAGCCCAATTCTGTAGTATATTGTCGTTCAGTATATAAAAGTTCAGAAAGAACATGTTTTGTTTTTGTAGAATTAATCTCGTTATTTTGTATAGCAGTGTCACATTCATCTACTTTGTTTGAAATCTAGTAAAATGTAAATGTAATATGTTGATTATTACTTTCATAAAATACTTATGTAATAAGTATAGGCAAGGAAAAAAATATAAATATAAACAAAGCTCACCTTAGTGACGTTATTAGCTAAATGAATAGGAATTGCTGGTTCAGGATTAACAGATAGAACAGGTCTGGGTTTATTAATTAAACGTTTAAGACTTGCCAAACGTTTGTCACACATGGTAGTTACGTCATCAAGTCTTTGGAGCACTTGTGTGACAATCGGTTTGGTTTCAGGGGTTATGGTGTCTTCAAATAGGGAATAAAATTCTCTAGGACTCTCAACTTTCAAGTGATGTGCACTACTCATGAACTCTTCTAGCTCTGCA
This sequence comes from Hormaphis cornu, assembly GCA_017140985.1. Lineage (NCBI taxonomy): Eukaryota > Metazoa > Arthropoda > Insecta > Hemiptera > Hormaphididae > Hormaphis > Hormaphis cornu. The sequence continues at coordinate 23,450,982 of CM029358.1, read as the reverse complement.
AGTGATTGTTCGGCACTAATGCATTTGTCGTTTGGTTCTGAGCCCAAAAGCAAAACACCTTTAGCACACCATTCACTAGCCTGTACAAATAGTAAAAAAAATATTTTCTTTTTAAAAACTGAATACAGTTAAATTATTGAAACAAAAATCTTAATTTTACAATTCGCTTTGATAATATCACAACAAATATTAGATAAAAATGTTTTAGAAAACAAGGATGTTAAATTGAAAAAGTAATTGCATGGATGATGTAAGTAAAATTTCAAATATTTAGCACTTTTATAACTTTATATGTTTGAATTTAAACTTTTATAACAATTTCATCTTATATTATTTTATTTATTAAATTTACAAACATCACTCAAAAGAAATTTTCAAACGTCTAATGATAGATAGGATAAATTTTTGGAACAGCGTTTACTTTAAAAAGTTCCTAACACATGACTACAATAGGTTATTATTGGTTAGATATTCTGGGTACAAAACTAATCTAAAAACATTGGTAAAATTTAATGGATACTTTATACATACTTTCTGAATTCTAGCTTGAAGTTCACAGCTTTTATTTAAAGTTTGTAATCGTTTTTCTAAACGATCATTTAACGTTTGAATAAGACGTTGAACTTCATCACATTTTGGTTGAATACTTTCCAATACAATAAATCGTTTGGCAGCTAATAATTGACTACCACAATGTAGTAAATCTTCACTTAATTTTATTTTCTCCTAAATTCATAAACCATCAATTCTCAAATTATTGTAGGGTAAAATAACTTATCGTGTAGTCAAGTCTTAACAAAAAATAGATAAATAGATTATTTTATTTTCTTCTAAAATCATAAGCCATAAATTCAATTATTGTACAGTAAAATAATATTGGTGTAGTTCAGTTTTATCGAAAATAGATAAATAAATTAGTTAACACCAGTTGCAAATATATTGATAGCGGTATATAAATTTTACTGTAACTTCTGATCTCAGTAATATTGTTTCTACATGACAATTTCAGTCATCTAATTTAAAAAAGTTATAAAAGTTGTATTAGAACTTGACATCTAAACATGGGTGCAACACATTTGATCGGTTTAATTAAATTATTATGGTCATAATTGTTAGTTGACATAAATATCTAAATGATTGAATTATTTATGATTAATTTTTAACAAGTGATTACAAATTAAATTAAAAAATAAACACATGGATGCATGTGTCCAGCATGAAACTCTTCTGGAGTCATCCTTTTATACAATCATTTATATTATACATTGACATTAGTATTTTTTTATTATAATAATATAGGTAGTTCAAATTAATCTATTGAGTATTTTATGAAATATCAAGTCGTATTAATTATTAATAAAAACAAATTAAAAAAATAGTTATTTTAAATAAATTTTAACGATCAACACAAAAGTCACAAATACAAATTAATCGTTGACTATGGTCATTTTTTTTTTACCAAACATTTTATACTGGAAATAATTTATTTTTAATTTTGTTATCATAATAATCATAAAAACTATTATTTTTGAGTAATTACATTAGATTGAAAGGCAATGAAAATAATCTTAGTAGAATAATACTGCTAATTAGATGAAAATATACTTAACCAATGTATAGCAAATTATACATGTTAGAGGAGCGTTTTTCATTGGTATTGGTTTTTGTTTTTGTTTTTTTTTTATTTATAAATAACAGACTAGTCATTTAAAAATTGATCATTCAAAATAAAATTAACAATTTTAAAAATTTAATGACCATCAACGTTCAACAATTTTAAAACGTATGACATAATGCTTGAACTTAAGTACGGTTAGTTGTTTTCAGGAAGAAAAAAATAATAAACATTCAGGTAAGATCTGAAAATTGACTATTGTATAGTATGTGATTAGTTATTTTATAATTTATTGTATCGTGAAAGAGTAGAATTCATACATACTTGACTAGACTTCTGAAATTCAGCTAGTTCTTCAAGTAATGTTTCAACCCGTTCTACAGAATCTCCAACGTCAGTCATTTCGGATAGAATTTTCAAGTTTTCATTCAATGAACTCTAAAAATTAAAAATTATACTAGTACAAAAATGTATTAAATTTTATTAATTAATTTATCTACATTTTTATTTAATATTTTATTACATGGGAAATACAAACAATGAAAATTAAATATAGTTAAAATTTAAATGAAACCAACATAAATAAAAAAATCATTGTTTTTAGATAGGTATTAAGATTTAACAAATAATTCACAAGCTAACTCTACAACGGTCTCGACAACGTAAAACATACTTGAATGTAATTAAAACTTTCTTCGAATGCACGCAACGCATGACATTGTTTCAGTCGTCCAGAAAATTGTTCCCAAAAGTCATCAAACACTTTTTCTGTTTCATCCATCTGCACCAATAATCTATGACAAATAAATGTACAAACAGATCATTTACAAGCATTATACCATTAGAAAAAAAAAACAGACTTATATTCCATCAAGAGTATCACTCTTTTTCTTAAAAAAAGTCATCGGAATACGGTTATTTTAAAAGTGACAGTATTTTTTCCGTAAGACATGTTTTGGTATTAAAAAGGTACTGGTTTGGACATCTTTAACTTAATAGATTAATACAATAAGAAAGGTAAAGTGTAGTGGAAAACAAAATAAATAATAATATTATATAATACATTATAAATTGTCTTATACTACTAGGGCTCAACTCGGAAAAATAGTAGTTGCAGTAAAGTAGTACAAATTAGGATTTTTGTCTTATTTCCCTATACTATGCAGTGGCATGGCAAACTGAAAAAATCTCCGAAGCAATCATATTTAAACACACACCTACTCACCCACACGTTCATTCAGATCTTTCCTTATTTGTTTGTTTGTTTGTTTTTTTTTTTTTGTTAATGTTTGGACTGACATATTATGGAAGAAAATTTAAGCCCTAATAGAATACATATTTGCCATTTTCTTCTTTTTTCTGTTTGGTAAGAATCACCCACCCGCACTAAATAATTCGGAGACTATTGTCTCTGGGAACTATAGTTGGCCACGCAACTAATACTATGCAATAGGGGTCATTAAATTAGTAGGGGTGCACTTAAATATTTATGTAGAAGTAGGGGAGCTTTATTCCCCAGCCCACCTCCCCAATTTAAGAACCGATTTCACCCTATCACTGAAATTTAGATCAGTGGTTTTTCAAGCACGAATATCTGATAAAATAGTGATGATATTTTTATTCTCTCTCAGGGAGTTAAGAAGTACATGATTTTAAAACAGTTAAGAAATTTAGTCATCTAGATGATGATTTTAAATGTAAATATTCTAATATTTATAGTAATAATAATAATAAAGAACATTCAGCAGTGTAGTTGAATAAAGAATAGAATAAAATAAAAACAAATAATACATTTAGAAAATATTAGTTTTAAGTATTTATACCAAACTAAGAAATGAACGGTTAGACGGGCTTAATAGTTAATAAACATCAAATTGGTATAAAAAATATAGTCTTAGTTAAAATCACTTATGGACATCAACTTTACTATATTGCTTAATAGTTAACAGCTAATTAAATGATACCAAACAAACTAGTTGTTTTTTGTAACAGAGAGTATAACAATATTATTACTTTCTTATAAATTATAATTTATAATGTACAATTACACATTAGTGCTCATGCATGCACATCAAGAAATTTCCTCGTATAGCCACAGCAATTAGTAAAAAAAAAAAAAAAAAAAAATGGACAGAAATGAAATATCAATTATTATTTATGACATACAATTTAAACTGAAATTGTACAAACTGTAAGTTTTTGTTTTAGGACTAAGTATTTTAGTAATTTTAAGTTATTACAAATTATTTAATTTACTAGTAAACTAAAAGAGAGCATCACCACCTCCCACCTCACCCATTAGTATTGACTATTATTGAGTATTTAATAATTCAGACCGTAAAGAGGATTCTTTTAAAGGGGGATTCTATTTACCTTTCCAATGCAGCAACGTTTGTAACTGTAGATGGTATAGTGCCATGGTAGGTATCTGTGTCTTGTTTAAAATCAGCTAACAATATTTCACCCTTTTTAACAGCGTCAGCTATACAGTCTTTTAATCTCCCATATTCAATGGCAAGGCGACATAAAATATCAGCCGACTGTTCTCTGGTGTCTGGTAAATCAATTGTATCATTTGTGAGGCGTTCGGTAAACTCATTAAGCATTGACGAAACTGCATTAGTTTCATTAGAAAAATTTTCTAGAGCCTAAAAGCATACAACAATATTAATTACATTTTTATTTTTTTGGATACTTTTTTTTTTATTACATTACTAAATAATAGTATGAATGATTGTTAAGTACTTTAACATAAACTAAAGCGCGAACTAATGAGTAGTGGTGCTAATATAGACACTATATGTTAATTTTTCATTTTATGCAATTTATAATACATAAGTAACAGTTTTTTTTTTTTTTTCTATTGATTATAATAATAAAATCAAACAATTACAATTTAACAAAAATATGATACAGATAGATATAGATAGAATTGTTATAGTTATGCAATAATTAAAATATTTACAGATATTAATTTATATTATATTATAGTACCATTCTTTGCTGTATCCAGTGTTGATGAAAATATGGTAGAGTACCACAAAGATCAACAGTAAGTTCAGTATTATCTACATATTCGTGTAGTTCTTCAATAACACTGCATATAATAACTTTGAATTTGAATTCTTCCTTAAAAAACTTATTGCTTACTTCTGATATTGCTTTTTGAAGAAAACCATTAGGCCTTATTACGTAAACTACGTGTATTAGCCCAGGAAAACACTCCTTTAAAAATCAAAATAATACAATGATTCTTCTGCATATATTTGTTTAATAATATTTAGTTACATTTAATTATAAATTTATGTTAATTTTTGTTATTCACTATTCAAAAGAATTATGTTTTTAGTAAGCAAGATGAATACAAATGTTTACTATGAAAAATTAATATAAAACTAATGAAAGAATGTCTCATCAAAGATTAGAATACATTTCAGTTAACTTTAATATGTTTGAGTATAATGTCAATTGTGTACGTATAATGTATATAAATAAAATTGCCAACATTGTGAATTTAGTGGGGAGAATGATACACCGATACCATCCCACTCAAATGCTAAAAATAGTCAAATTTTACATTTTTTGTTTCTATTGAATGAATTAAATTGGCAAGATTTAAGAGTATACAGTCATTTTAGAGTTATTCTAATTAAATCTTCATTTACACTTTTAAATACTTTACAATACAACCACATCTTATACTGTCTAGTATTTAATTTATTATTAATTACAGTAAACAATGCTTGAAATGCAAAACATTTGTTTTGATACGTAAAAAATTGTAAATGAACAATGGAAACAAGCAAGTTTGGATAAGAAAAATTAAGGTAGTAAGAATTTCATAACACTTTAAAAACCGTATTAAAATTTTTCTACTTTTATACTATAAAATAATATATAAAAACTGTAATTTAACTATACTAAAAGATATTAAAGCTTAATAAAACAATGCTATAAAAAATATTTAAATTAAATTCTAACTCGTAAATTCATAATTTCTAAATAATTTTTTTAAAACAAACCATTTTCATTGAAGTACAACAGTTAATTAATTATTGGTAAATTATTAATATTGTCATTTGATATTTTAGAAATATACTTGGGACTTCGCATTCAAAATGAAAATTACTAGTATATAGAGTATATACTGAAATATAAGAATTTCTAATAACTCCATTGATTGGAGTATTTATTGTTGTTTATAAATATTTTTATGATGTTAAATTGAGATTAAAATAAATAGGTGGATAAATCTATAAATTTATCGAAATCAGAAATTTAGATAAAAATAGCATAAATACCTACATTTAAAAATAATAATAAATTCGTAAATTATAAATTCCTAATTATACTTACTGCTAAACGTAACAGAACACACCGGACTGAACTCCACTTGTCGTTACGTCTGTCAATAATAATAACAAAACCTAAATCAGCTTCTTGCAATCTAAAAACAAAACATATAATTATTTGTCACCATTTGGCTACAGTTAAATTACTTCGAGTTTAAAACAATATAATACACATAATTTTAATCATAGGCCAGTGAGAAACATCCATACTGCATGTCTAAGAAGACGTATGACTACTATTTTGTAGAGTGTTTTGTTTTGCAATCTTCTACAACTAAATCGGTGTTGAGGAGCATTAAACATCGCTTACTACAATATAAATGAGCCCTTACAATTCGTAGAAATTATGATGCCACACTCTGTGAAGAAAACTAATCAAACCCCCACTAATCCTCATAGCATTGCTTGCTGAGGAAATAGAGGCACCTAACCATAAAATGTTCCGCACTATACTAATGTGCAAGTACTATTTGGTATTTATTCATTATAAAACAAAGCGTTGAAATAATCAACTTATAAAACAAACTACATACTTACATAACACACATTACATATTGCAACCTAGCTTACCTTTGTATGCATACAATTAATGTATATATTGCATACAAATTGTTGACTATTTAAATTTTTTATTTATTAACATTTTTTAATACATTAAAATACTTAAATCACACAATTACAATAAAAATGGCATTTTTTTGTCACCGTACAACTTAGAAAGATAGAATTTACACATAAGTTAAAGACAAATTTTTATAAATGTGTTCCTAGTTTTTACGAGTCTTCTTATTTATTAATTATTTTATGTTGACATTATGTAGTAGGTAGAATTAATACTGAATTTACTGATTAGCAGGTAGATAAAATAGCGAGAAAAAAAGTAGGTATTTAGTGTTCACTAATTTAGTAATACATGAATTATAGATTATTTATAACTTCGAAATTGTCAAAACTTCAAACTAAAATTTAACTTTTATTTATTATTACATTTTTCAAAATTAAAGTTTTTACAAAAATTATTGTTCTTTATTCATTAAATTAAATATACTTCAAATAATGATTGTAATAACAATAATACAAAAATAAATAGGTACAAAGCCCATAGTTAAAATTGGAGACAGCTCAGAAATTTAATCTTTAAACAATTAGGCCTTTTGGTAGAAATTGTAAATACAATTATTGTTGTTTTGACTTTTGTATTACACTAAAATAATAACTTAATCCAACATTTGATAATAAGTACAATTTTTCACTCTAAAACACCGAAAATTTTTTGTCTATTTCATTTTGTAATTGTAAGTACTTATTAAACTATTATTTTTAATCTACAACGCTATAAAGATGACTTTTAGACAAAAATGGTATAGAATCTATAAAAAAAAAACCCCATTAGAATATCTATACTATAGATATTCTAATGGGTTTTTTTTTTCATGTACACAACCAATAACAAACGACTGCCATTTTAAACATTGGTAAGTACATAGTAAGTACTGTACCTACCTACTTGTACTTTAGAAAGAAGTTACTACGTAAGTTTTCAATATCAATTATAATTTTTACTAAAATTAAGTTATTACATATAGAACAGACAATATATTACAAGTTACAAATAAATGTTGATAAAAATGCAATAATTACACAACATGTTACACTTAAATATCAATAGGGATTAGCAACTTGCTGAGCACAGCCCAAAAGAGGAAAAAAATGTGAGTGACTAATGAAACTGTTATACTCTTTCACTTAAAATGCTTTTGTTGGAACTTGGAATTAGGTTTCTATATTATAATGTAATAACAATTCTAATATCAGATGATTTTAGATTCTGAGCGCAGCAAAGAATGTATTGTTTTTAAAATGTTTTTTTTTGTGAAACTTTTTCGGATAGAAGGCTCTAATTTTAAAGTCGGTCTCTTTTCTGATAGGTCTATGGACTCCAGTGGACTTTTTTGCGCCCACTTTTTTTTTAAAAATTTTTATTATTTTTGGAGGTATACCCTAAATACCCAAAAAAAAATTGATAATTAATGGCAAAAAGTTCAAAATTTTCAGATTTGTGTTAACATTTTTGTGTTGAAAGAGTGCTCCGATCTTTACATTGAGTACCACAAAAAAGTTGAGATTTTGGCTATAAATTATGTTTGGTTTGAAATAATTTATATAATTTTTTTTTCTGTAAACCTTTTGCTTGCTGGCCATAAAGATCACATGCGTCCCATCGAAAAAAATTTCATAGCGCAAAAAATTGGAAAGGACCTTTATACATAACATAATAACCATAGTATAGCAAAAAAAAAAAAGAAAGGAAGGAATGAAAGAAAGAAAGTAAATTTGAGGTTGGTGATAAATTGTTTGGCATAGCAATTACCAAAAAAAGTTGTATTTTAGGTAGTATAGGTAGTTTAATAAAGCTGATATTTTTTGTTAAGTTATTTTTAGCATCAAAACTAAAATATTGTTTATAAATCGGTTTTAAAATAAAATTTAAGTTCCAATTTAGAATATGTACAATATTAAAATAATAGAATTAGTTATAGATACTTACGAAGGCACCGATGTAATATAAGATACTAATTTTTCATATTCTTCATCAGGTAAATCAAAAAAATTTCCAGTATCAGGAAATGTTATGATAGAATAACCCTCTTTAGTTTTACCACCTGAAAAAAAAATTATCAATTAATAAAAGACAATATTATAGGTATCTAGGCACAATTTTGTGTAATAAATAATTTTCAACTAGGCAATAAGTAACTAAATCAAATAATAAATGAATTAAATTAACTGTAAATAACAATATAGTTTTATAAACAATAAAAAATACCTACTTAAATAAATTATTATATAATACTGAAAAACCTATTCAAAGGAAATTAGGACCTACATTAGATAAAAATAATGCATGGGTATTATTGATTAGTAAAACTGATACATGTTTACTCCCATCCATCTACCTATTGGGTTTTGAGTAATCTGACATTTCCTCCCAAAACTCAACATTGTGTTTGTATAATCGCTGGCACGATAGAAGATATTAAAAAATGCATGTCTTATGGAAAATAAAAACCAAATTGAGAAAGCATTGGTATGTGGTAGAATAGTACCACCAATAACATTGACAAATAAATGGATCTGTTAAATAGTAGGACTGTTAATAAGTATACCAATACCTATTAAAAATAATGTTTCTTACTAAGCAATAATTTTATCATTCATAGATCATTAGAACTAAAACCTACAGGTTTTCAATCTCAATTTACATTCAATATATATATGGAAACCATGTTATTGATGAGATAGAAGTACTTAAGAAAATAAGGGTATTAAAAGTGCTTTAAGAGACAAGGTGTAACCGATTCAGCCACAAATAGTTGGCTGGTAGCAATTTTACTAAATTTTTTCATAATATTGTCATGGTGTAAACATTATATTATCCAGTATAATGTTAAAACTGAAATTACTCAATTATTGACTTTTATGTAACTTACACGCAGTACACACACACACTTGTACAATTGATCTCTACAAAGTATCTACCCATTATTTCTTAGGTATAAAATATGCTCCAAACTCTCTTGAGGAATTATGGTACATATTTTCTCATCTATAACATACTACAAAATTAATAGGTACCCCCCACCCACAGAAGTACCAATAAGATACCTAACTAGGGTAATTTACCTTATTATAATATTTTATGAATTATAAAATTATACCAGTAAATACACGGTATATATTTAATTAATCTAATTTTATTCGATTGGTGTGATCCGTCCACTTAACGAATTAATATTGCTAAGGTCGGAAATAATACAGGCTACATAATATATATTGTCTTTTCCAAGTTCTAACATCACAAGTATAAAATTGAGACGATTGAGTGTAAAAAACTTTATAGACGTCACTGTCTAGTGGTTTATATTAACTACCAAGAATCAAAACGAGTTGAACAAGTAATCACAGTACATACTTAACAAAATCATTTATTTATCGCACGTTGGATGACTTATCTATAGGTATCTACGGTGAAAACACAAAAGCTAGCTGACAAATAGGAATTGCCTGCACACAAAGAAAAACATTTGTAACGCGTACGACTTTTTGGACCAACAGCTTGATGGGATCGTTAGGTACAAAGAAATTCAAACCAACCTAACTCATAGGAGAGACATCATATTTCCAATCATGGTTTCAAGGTTAAAAATTAAAATACTTCAACCCATCAAACTTCCAGAAAATCATTATCCAAGTCGCGTATAGGTTGCAATTAACGGGTGCAAAACAATAACCAGCAGGTAATGGTTATGGAAAGAAATCTGTCAATTAGATTTTTTTTTTTTGTCAATTTCACAAGCCAGGCGTTACTCAATTTCGTACCTAGGTTACTTAACAAACAAATTGTACCATTGAGGTAAACCATAAAATTTTGAACCGTTTAAAATTTTTCCCCAACCCATTCAACGATGCCTATGCTCGACGATATCGGTGTCAATTTCAATCGATGTTTTTGTTATTTCGGAACGAAACACGGATTATTACACCAGTGTTCACAAATTTTTACCCGCCTACCTACCTGGGTATAACGAACTAAGAATGTATACACCTTACGTATTTGTAACGCGGATCCTCTAATCGGTTAGGTATAATTAAAAATGTAACGGGCGTTATCGCACGGACACGGTTTTTAATTGCCGTAATTAACTCGTTTAATTTTTTCAATAAACACTCGCACATAGGTACGGGTAACAAAAAAGTATAACATTACATTACTATAGGCGGGCATTTGTTTTGCTTATCCAATCTGTGCGAGTGCCGCCCGCATCTGGGCAACAACAAAAAAAAAAACGTACACGACAAACAATATACTGACCCGATATCACTGCAAACTGTTGAGCCAGCAAACCCAGAACACTGTTAATCGACGGTTTTTGTTCATGCGACGACATTCTCCGTATCTGCAAATACAACAGGCCAGTTAACCCCAAGGTTAGGAGGACGCGCCGACTTCCGCGTTCGCAAAAAAAAAAAATAAAACAAAAACGACCGGCCGGAACGTCTTTGGTATTCTGCGACGGCGACGGGAGAACGCAGTTCGAATTTCAAAATGACAATATGAATCATTGGGTAGAAGATATACCGGCCGAGGCTCGTAGCAGTAAATTATTGGCGCACATTAATATTATTATTACAATGACGTTTAATAATAATCGTTAATTACAGACGTAATTATATTAGTTATAGGTATAGTTACTTACGCGGAATATTGCGAAACCCGGGACGACTTCGCGGGTGCCTACATGGTGGTCGTCGGCCCACGGGAACGACGCGGATAATGAAAACCGCTCTCGGGAACCGCGGCAGCTCGCGACCACGTCGGACCGAAGATGAACCGAGATTACAGCCGCGGATTTGAAGAACCGATGTATAGTAGTTACGACAATTAATAAATAGTTGAACGACGATTATAACGATTATTGTAATACCGTCGCGGCACGACCGCGCTTCGGAGTGCGGGTGAGAAGCGCGTGTTGACAGTAACAGAAATAATGATATTAACGTCGAAAGAACTCAAAAAGTACTTTTTTTTAATAACTGTATTGTTACTACAATCGGTTACAAGGCGCTATAATAGCGTCGCTCTCCGTTTGGCGTATTTTTTGGCTGCGAGCTGTGGCGCGTGCGGGATGCGCCTGCTGCAGTCCGCGTCCTATCACTAAAGTCGCGCAGTGGGTCGTCCGCGCGGGATAATTCCCGCGCGGAAAAAAAAAAACGTTGTGCAACGACGTTGCGTCATCATCGAACACCCCCGCCGACCGCGATAGGGGTTGATTTTGCCGGGAAACCGCCCTTCCCCCACACCCCTTCCCGTCGCCGCACACACCGACGTCGTTTCGAGTCATTCGCACAGGTTTCCCCCGCATTGAAGTGAGGGGGACCGCGCAGGGGGACGTACCCGGTCCCCCTACATCGTGACTTTAGGAGTCAAGTCTTCCTAATCGTGTGTATATTTACTGGGTCCGAATTCGGTGTGATATATTTTATATTAAGAAGATACTCCTTAAAATTAAACATTAAAACGAATTATTTTTCTCATATTTACGTCCCCTCCCTTTGTAAATTTCTGGACCCGCCACTTTGTTAACCGCACAATATTTATAGGTAGGTATGTAAATTGTTTTGATTATACAATTATTAAAGTTATAAAACTCTAAACTGAAAATTTAAATTCTTATATAAAGCAATATTAGGTATTTTGCTTGTAGGTGAGTTTACGAATTATTTCAAAGCTCTGTAAATCGTTTGTAAAAATTTGTCGAAACTGTATTCGATTTCACAAATCGTATAAACATTACACAAGGAGCAATATTACGGGGGCTTAGATTTTTTCATTTTTGAATCATAACTCGAAAACTATTCATAAATGAAAATTAAATATTATCTATGTCAAAAAATCTATCATATATGAAGTACCTTACTATAGGTTTTTTAAAAACATCGCAAGTGCGCTCAGAAACAAAATATTATATGTTGAGAGGACACAAACAATAAGATACTCAGCTGGATGTATAGCGAACACATACTAAATCAAGGGGTTGCAAAGAATGCTCCAAAAATTTTGGTATAAGAGAGTCCCTCCTTTTGCCACATTTTTCTACAAAGAGCCCCGGTTCCATGGGCATACTCTTGGAGGCTTAAAAGAATCTCTTGGAATATTTGTCTACGCGGGGAAATTTACACCTCTTGAAATAATTAAATTTAAAATTGCGAATTTCTTTGTTTGAACGGTTTGTTCGGAATGACGGCGAGTGTAAAAGGTGTGTACCTACATGTTAATTTTACACACTCGTACATAGGAGGACATTTTGTTAATACACAAATTCAGTGGGAAAACTTATAAGTTTTTATACGCAGTTATGTTGTGCCTAATTGAGAACTCGATGTTTTAATCGTAAGTAGGTACCTCTACTTACGATGGTTATTTTAACAATAGCATTGTTACTGTACCTAGCTGTAGTAAATAGGTACTCAATAGTTAATACAAGTTACAGCAATAAGTAAACGGTTCGTTCCATATGATAATACGCGTTAACGACTAATCTGCAGTGTACATGCAGCGTATATTATATAGTGCATCATTTTCCTACGTATTCCACGTAGTTTGAATTTACGAAAGTATTGTTAGTACTACAAAGTTCAAAAACAAGCATATATTATTAAGTGTGACGTTTACCATAATTTGCTTTTTACGTAGGATGCTAATAATAGTACCTATAATAATCCCTTGACAGATGAGTTTTATTCATCGAAGAACGTGTAGAGGTAACTGAGATACAGCAATGTCGAATGGCACATAGATACACGAGGAAATTTAATTTATAGTTCTAAACAATTTTTAACGTATTTAAAAAAACTTAATGAATTTTCTTAAATTTTTTTAGTATGTTGTGACACACAGTATTGCACAATCGTACTGGAAAATCAAATGAAAAACCAATTATTTTCAAAACTGAAGTGCAGTTTAAGTATTCGTTCTTCTATGCAAACGATTTCAATTAAAACTATATGAAATTACTACTATAGATGTGTTAAATATATTATATACATACTCATGGTAAACAATTATTTATAAATTTATTATTGTGTAGGACGTAGGTAATAACCAATAGGCATTAAATGGAAAAAAAATTGTCTTTTGAAAATTTTGGAGTGTTCTACGCGACCGTTGATAATGTACCTATGTGTTCACTGTGTACAGAGTGTCCCCAATGTATTTTGTCAATATATACCACAGTTGATGATGTTCTATGATTATAGATATTATAGATATTCTGTGGACATATTAACTACATAATGGACCGCGCATAGAGAGAGAAGTCTGGAGATTATTAATACTCTGAGGGGGACCACAGAGTAAAATAGAGAGGGCCTGACGAACACAATCTATTGACAATAATGACAATAAATTCCCTTATTGGTTTAATAAGGAACTCAAAACTCAAAATTTTCCAACAATGTCGGATAGCTTTTTAAGAATGTTTTTATGTGTGTAAATAAAGTTTTTCTATGTAGTGCTGTAGGCATGAACCTGGCACTACAAACTTTAGATCCGAATAACTTTTAAATTACTTTCCAATTATCCAACAATATCCAACAAGTCCGAGTAGAGTTTGTCGGAATGATTTTTTTAAGTTGTGCTGACTTTGTAGTTCCAGCTTTACAGGTAAAAGTAAACAGTTTTACCGATAACTATCATTTTTACTGCAATTTCTTTTTTGTCAGAAATCTGATATTTTCTTTGGTAAATTTACCGCGTTTCATCAAACCGTTCGTAAATTTGCGTGCATTTTATTATACTTGTAAATTCACCGAGGTATTTTTGCCGGTGAATTTCACGTCTCCGGTACATGTGCCGTGTACAGAGGAATTTTGTACAGCGATTCTTTGCGGGCGGGAATAAAGACGAAAACTGCATGCTGCTGCTATATTGTTTATTCGACTCGGCAGATTTGAGAACTACCAATAAACAATATTATCCTTCTGAGACCTAACGTTCACTAAAAATCGTCATTTGTGTTGCGTACTTACTCCGATAAAGGCCCACCGATCGCATATTAATTTTTCTTAGTCTGCAGCAGCAGCAGCCACGTGTTTCGGATAGGAAAATAAACGGAAATTCTTTTAGGTATTTTTTACTAAAAACTTATCGCATAATATACACACCGCAGGGTTTGATTCGATACATATATAATGTATAAACTAAAAAAACATGTGACCAAGTTAATTAGAGTATAATTATCATGTATTAAATTAAATTTAACAAACTGTATACCGTCCATTATATTATTTTGAAAACGGACACCGCGGGTGTGCGACGTTACTAAATATACATGTTACAGCCGGTGGCGTATCCAGAATTTTTTTTTCGGGAGGAGCTGTTCGGTGCCGTGGTACACGCATTCGCCCAACTTTAGAATTTAGTAGGGAAAAAGAGCCCAATAATTAAGGGAACGGGTGCGTCTAAAATTTGTACGAAAAAATACGCGAACTCACTTTTCAGAGTATGTAATAGGCAAATTTTGAAGAAAAAAAAATGTTGTTGTTGAAAGAGTAAAAACCTCTTCTAGGACTTCCCGATTTTGCAGCGGATACGTATGCACGGTTTGAAATTGTCGTGTTATAAAAAGTCGCGCGATATTTTCCGATAAAGTTGATTTAAAAATCGGCGAAACGAGCGCCTCTTGAAATATTTTTATCCGTCCAACAGGAAAAAAAAAATAAGTACGTTTAGTGCGTTGTAAAATGAATCGGCGGTTTTGACAAAGTCGTAGAAATACGCCGCTAGATCGCACTATAGTTTCGTCGGTTAAAATAACTCTCGGGTAGAGGTGGTAACTGTACTGCGGCGATTATAATAGGCACATTAAATGCATCGATGAATTGACTATTATACGCAATCCCGTTCTGTCCGGCCGATTCGCTTTTTTTTTTAAACGAAAGCTGGTGTTTATGCGAATAACATGTTGTACTAAAAAAAAAACTTTGATTCGACGAACACTGTACGTAGAAAACAAAAAACTGTTTTTTATATGAAATTTAATTGGTGCAGCCCTTCTCCTCCTGAACACGCCGCCGAGTCGGGAGATAAGATAGACAGATACGGGAGATTACTATAGGTAATAAATAAATTATTCTAATCTGCGACCGACTACTACTACTACTACTACTACTACTACGCGCTCAGCGAGCGAGGAACACCGCGGTCTTGGCCGGGGTGGCGGGCGCGTAGACGACAGGCGGCGGCAGCGGGGCCGCGACTATCGGCGCTGTCCTGTACGCGACGACGGGCGCGGCGACGTGGTGGACGACCGGGGACAGGGCCGCGTACGCGTGGCCCTCGACGGCGCTGTACGCGAAGTTGCCGCCCACGCGCTCCGAGTGCACCACCGCGCTGTCCAGGGCGGGCGCGCGCACCAACGGCGCCGGGGCTGCTGCCGCGTACACGACGGGCTGCGCGATGGCGACCGGCGGCGGCGCGTGATGCACGATCACGCCGGCCTCGGCGGCGGACAGGGCGACGGCGGCCAGCAACAGCACGGCCGCGATGACCTGCAGCAGCGGACGAAACAAAAACATTAGCGGGGGGACACGTCATTTTACCAATAACAATGATTGTTGTTGAAAGGGCGAGCGTGGAAGAGAGGTGCTTCCTACACGGAAACATGAAAAAAAAAAATTGCAAACACCCTGCAATTTTTACGACCGCAAACCCCATTTTTGTTCGAACGATTAATAGAAAAAAAATTTGATCCGCTAACAACAGTAGAGACAAATGAATGCAAGTGCGGTGAAACTATATTATAGCAGAAGTAATAGTATATGGTATGTAGAAAAGAAAATGTTACGAACTTTTTTTGTACTACCGATTTACGATTAAAAAAGAAAACCGGGTAACACGGTGTAACATTCCACAGTAAAGGTAATAGGTATTATATATAAATATGTATAAAAAAGAAAAATATGGAATACATTTTTATACGTTTTTCGTTTGTTTTACGAAAAAATCAGTGACCCGAGCTTAAAATTTGGCGTATCGCGTTAACGTTTAAAATTGAATATTTATTTGTGTTGGCATGGACGTTTTGTAAAAAAATCATTCGGCTTTAAAGGGTTTCGGGTACGTTGACATTTTTAAGGTTGTTAGGTACGGGTTTGGGTTGATTCGGTTGCTATTTACTAAAATATATATTTAAATACAGGCATTTCAAATACAATTGATTTGTTCAATTAAAACATGCGACAAATTCTATAAATCATTTGCAGAAAAATATTCTTAACTCTTAACAAGACTGCCGCGGTTAAGGGGCCTCTACACATTGGTTTTCTTTTTCTGTCTGTCATAGGGGTCTAGACGGTTTTTAGTTCCAACATACCGAACAATCGCAATAACCAATCTATAAATTGATTTGAATTCTTAAAGACGTCTACTTTTGATCCTTCGAGGCACATTTTCTTCGATCTTCTAAATTTTTACAAAACAAATTTAAATTTGATTTTTTAAAAAAAATTTTTTTCTTACAAAATGTACGAAGATAAAAACTGTAGCTCGAAGGATCCGGTGCAGCCGTTTTGAAAAATTCAAATCAACTTACCGCATTTTATTATCGCGTTAACAGATTGATCGGTGTGTTAAAACCGTCCTAAGTCCCCCTATGGTCTACGCGCGACAGACAGAGAAAGGGAGGTGTAGAGGCGCCCCTATTTTTTATTTATTATTTATGATAAAATGCGGCTTACCTTCATGTTTATATCAGGTAGTTTTAGAGGTATTTATGTTTTGGTGTTCAGTGGAGTGTGTGGCGAGCGACGGAAGATGAACGAGTTCGGAATCGCGCAGTTGGCTGGACCGTCTGGAGATGATTCGGTCACGGATCGACTTCGGCTCTTATATACCTACTCCCGTCGAGGCTGTTTGCGAGGGGTTTTGCACTGCTCCACCCAGTTGCGGCGGTCAGGTACGCACGGTCACAACAGTAATAGAGGTATGTATTTATAATTTTGTATCATTCGTGCATAGTGCAACGGCAGTAAAACGTTATAAAACAAAATTAATTCGACGAGAATTAAAATTAGCATACAATTTACAGCGATTTTAGGTTAAATGTAAGTTAAATGTAAATCTATAAGTTAATTGATACTATATGGCGGGAACGAGTTCCTTTGATTTCGTTCGCTTTTTAACAACGAAACAGGAACGGATATCTTCTAAAGGAACGTCGTAATTCGGTTCATTTTTTCGGAGGAACATGAACGATTTTTTCGTTCATTTTTTATGCTTACTTATTTAAACAAGAAAATAATTCTTAGCCGTAGGTTTATACATTTTTCAATTTCTATCTAAAATTTTATTGGGTCGTCTCATTTGTTGTTATTGTCAGTTGCAGAGAGTGTGGCACTACGGATTAAGATTTACTTGTTACTACGATGATAAAAGTGCTTAAGTATATTTTTGTTATTTATCAATTATTATAAAAGAAAATTAATTCTTTCTATTTAATAGTTAATTATTTCTAATCAGATTTTTTTTCTAACCGTACAAAGTATGTAAGTTAATAGTTTTCATAAATTTGTTTAAACTTACCTTGACAAGTCTGTTTCCTTTGGAACATCAGAGATTCTTTAGGGTACGTGTTTATCGAGTCTAGGATATATTAAAAATTTTCACAAAACAATGTTTGAACAGTTTTTTTTTTAAAGAACGTAAAATGTTTCTTTGTTAGGAACGAGAAAAGGAATGAGTTCCATTTTTTTAAGTGAGTTAAGTACTAGAAAAATAACTTAAGCACTTGGCTTAAAAACAGTCGAGATATTGTACAACGTCACGTTTCAATTTTATCTATTCTAATAATGTTTAAAATTTCAATTTATTCGAGCAACAATTATTAGAATAGCAGGTTTGAATTTTGTTTTAAACATTTATTTAATCGTAGTTAAAAACAAAATTCAACCAGTAGTACTTATGCCTACCTAAAACATGGCGGCATGGTACTGAAGAACACAATTTTTCTCTAAAAAAAGTTGTCTTTACTCAGTTTGGTAGGTACACCATATTTTTTATTAACACTTTAAATAGTTTTTTTTTTTTTTTAATGGAAACGACCAGTTTTACTACATTTTCTCCGTATAAATAGTTGCTACACATATGCAGTCACAGACAAAATAAATACCTGTAGTTACATTGTTATTCATTTATGTGATGTACATACACAGCAGATACCTACAAGCATGTTTAACAATAAGTTCTAAGAAGATTATAAATACCTACCATACCTGGTACAATGCAGTATTGTCTGGAAAAAAAAAAAATTTAATTTGAAACGAACGAATTATATTGAATCCGCATTGGTTTTATATGGATTATAGGTATATTATTTGTTTTCAATTCAAAAACATTGATAGCCCGGTACATATCTTTACAGTTTCTACTGAAACTTATGCAAACCTTTCCGGAAAAAAATTACATAAATGGTCTTACTATCCACAAAAAAGTTATTAGACATAGAATAGTACGAACCCACCTATTTTCCTTCAATAATTATTTCGCCTTAAGATCATCGTACACTTACTGAGAGACCAAATTCGAGTATATATTTTAGTGACTACATACTTACTGGAATTTAAAGCGTTCTGCCCAATTACGCAGAACAGTTTTCGAGTTAAAACGTTGTGCTGGTATTTTTTTTTCATAAATTCCAAAATTCATAAAAATTTTTTTCACAAACGTAAGGTTTACCGTTGTGTGATTTTTGTGAATTTTATTCACTCCTCTAAACCGTTTCTACTTTGTATAAATTATCACAGCACATAAAATAAATAACAATGCAAATTGTTCGTAATGACGTAATCAATAGTTTAATTTTATTTGATAAGATTATAAAAATTTAAAAAAAATTCTACAGTGATAACAACGAATGGTTTAATATAAAATTATTTCTCCTAAAAATTATCAAGAAAAAAATGCGTTTTCGTTTATTATTCTCTAGCGTGTATCGAATATTCTCTTTTTTTTGTTCGCCTTTAGATTAGGCGTACACTCCGTATACCACGAGAGAACAATAAGTCCACCAAACTTTTCCGCTCTATCCTTTGAATGAAAACGATTCGTTTTGTTTCGCGTCCGATGAAGTTTGGCTCTGGACGACGTCGTCTAAACGTTGAAGAAAACGCTTGGAGAAGGGAAATGAAGTAAGTCTGGCATCGCCGAAGACGTGAGTAGTTGAGACGCATGAAAACTTTTTTATTTTCTCGCGAAACGGACTAGGTGTGTACGAGAAACAAATAATAATCGTGAAAATCCGACCTCTAGCCAGTATGTTTGGCGACTCGAGAGGATCGCGCATACCTGTGCAGCACAGACACCGCCGTGGGTATCGGTTGAACGACCTGAACGTCGTCGCTATAATGTCTTCGCCGCAAAAAGCTGTTCGCTGCAGCAGCACACAATCGTTATAAATAATACGTAGGTATGATATTTTTTTCGTTATTTTTTCATTCTTATCCGTTTCTCGTGTGTTCTTTTCGACGCAGTACAAATAATACGTCCGCATCTTACGTTAATATTGTTTTACGGAGAATAAAAGCTCCGCGGGCACACAATTGTTATAGCACGATGTTTTATTGTGCCGCGCCGAGGAACCAACCGGTTTCTCGGCGGAGACTCCAAGACATATAGGTTTCTTAACCTTGAGCCGGCCCGGCTTTTTAAATTTTTTAATCCGACTATCAGCGTTTCGCGTTTCCGACGACGCCCAAGAGTAACATAATAGTATTATAATAATATTATGTTACAATATATATATTATTTGTAATATTAGTGTAATAAGTATATCGTTACCGCACTAAGAACAAATTATTAGTACATCTATCATTGCACACGCACATAATAAGACAGGTTCGAGCAGAATGAGAAGGCGTCGTCGTCTCCTGGTTTATCAAAAGCCGCCCGTGTTTTCGAAATTTAATATTGCGCGATAATAATATGCTCTCTAGCGGTCGGTCACGCCCATCGGTGTCTGCTTTTTAAGGGGCAAAATGTAGGGGCGATTTCTTCCACGTCCAACGCGTTGAAATTTTGAAAAAAATTGACTTCGACTAAAAAAAAAAAAACGCGCGGACCCTTAATTAATAGAGGGGAGCAAATACGTCTAAATGGCTCCAAAAATAATCCTAATTTCGGTTCCTATATTGAGCCTATTTTTTTAAAGATCGAACTAAGCAGTAAACTCGTTAAACCCTTTTTAATGACACTTGTAAATTTCGGAGCACTTTTGGGAATTTGACCGTTTTCGTTTTTTCCTCAGAACTCAAGAAATAATCAAAAATTTTAAAAACGTTTCAAATAAAGCGTCATCTCGGATCAATAATCTATCTTTTGATCGCGATAAAAAAAAAAAATCTAAGTCGACGTGCATAAACACGTTTCCTGTAATTACTCGTCCCTCCCGTAAGAAATACGCTCGAAATAACGAAAATTTCAAAGTTCCATAAAAAACTCCCTCAAAAATGATCGAAACCGAACGATTTCGGTTAACTGAAAAATTTCAGTGGAACACTCTTAAGACCCTCCTAAACGACACGTATACATTTCAAGTTAATCGGAGCAATTCGAAAAATTGGCGCGTTTTTTTCTCCTCAGAACTTTGAAAACAATCAAAATTTCAAAAAACGCTTCAAATGAAGTGTACCATATCGGATCCATTATCAATGTTTTCGTACGTTACAATCGGTGCAGTTTTTCTACTAGAACATTCGATCACGGAAAAAAAAAAAACATCATTGTAAAACCAATCGCTTACGCTCAGAATCTAAAAAAAAAAAAGATTAAAAATTCAAAAAACCACCCTTTAAGCTGTTAACGATAACAATGTAACAATAACGCTTGCACCACAGTGGAACGACGACGATATTATTAACTTTACGTTATGTTTGTTGCGCGCGGTTACCAGGGACGACCGCCCGGAGCAAAAATCGTCGCGCGCCGCGGCCGGACGCCGCGGTGGCGTCCAGTCCGGACGCGGACGCCACGCGGAACCAGAGTCGACCTCGCGTGCCGCCCGCCCGGCAACCTTTCCGTTCGTCCCGCGGAAACGTCCCGTTCGTCCCGTCGCGCGCGTGAGCCGTCGGCCGGGCCGCGCGCCCGCGGACACCGCCACGACGGACGCCATGTCGCCGTCCGTGCAGCAGCAGCAGCACGCGGTCGCGTCGTACAGCTGCGGTGACGCGCAGTCTTCCACGCCGGAGTTTGCGCGCGACGAGTCCACGGGGATCGAGGAAAAGCTCATGGTAGTATTTTTACACGGCTCGTGGCTATTTTTTTTTTTCAAGGGGAAAAACGCAGGCTGTTTCTATACTGCTCTCGATGACGCGATATAAATGGATTTTTCGCGTTTACCAATTAAAAATACTCATGGAAACAGATCTGATCCCGACCGTATTAATGTTGTGTACGATTAAAAAACAGAATACGAAAAATCAAGTCCAATACCAGCCTGCTTTTGATGCCTATAATATTGTGTGTCCAACCAATCGACATAATATTAATACGTACAATGTGTGCACGTTGCAGTATATACGATACGATCGAAAACGAGTACGTTGAAAGATGCAGACGCGCAGCATTAGTCCTGTTGAAAAATTGTTCTAAAACACTTCTGAACAGTTACTACTTACGTTGAAATTAACAAATATAACTGTAATAAATTAGGTTTAAAAAAAAAAAAATATTTCGATCATTCAACACATTTTTATATTTTTTTTTTTAGAACATGGTGGTTGTACATATGCGTGTACTTGAATTTATTTAAAATTTTTAAATAAAACATCCTACGAACTGACAATTGACAATAATGCACCCATTATAGGTAAATATCGTTAAAAAAAAAACATAATACTAAACACCCAACAGAGTGTGATGAAAAATATGTCATTAGAAAAAGTCCTGTAAAAGCACAGTCGAAGCATAATAAAGTTGTGTCTAAATTTTACCAAGTCTGGGCGAGTTTGTTAATATTTTTAGCTATAGTTAGCTAACCGTAGCTAAATAATAAAGTAACTTATTAAATTTTTAAGTTATTTAGTTACTCTATGTATATATATATATGAAATAAATAGTGTAACCGCAGTGATATTAGAAATAATTTGATTAAAATACCAACTAAGTTACGAAAAAGTTACTTAAAGAATAAATAACAAAATTTATGTTTTAATTCAACGCAAGGTGTACGTTTTTATCAGTTATATTTTCGGGTTTGTAATTTGAATTTTTGGCGTCAACTGCGCGTGATATGTTTTTTTTTTTTGGATCTATGAGCGCAGGGACGAATGTATATTGTTTTCACAATGATGTTTTTTTAACAACTTTACGTATAGAAGGAATACTTCAACTTTTAAAGTCAGTTCCCTGTAATGAAAGGTCTATGAACACCGGTGGTACTTTGTATGAAGCTTCTTTGGAAATTTTGCCTTATTTTTTGAGTTGTACCCCAAAAACCAAAAAATTGGGAATTTTGGAGAATTTTACGGCAAAAATGTTGACATTTTGAAATCAAAACGATTTGTGACTTTTCTGTCTTGTTGCTAAACGAAATTTTACCATTGTGTTTTACTGTATAATCGCCAACAGTAGGTATTATTATTGTATCTACTTTATACTAATATAATACTCTTTATTAATTATATTATGCTGTAGGTAGGTATATATATATATGACGTAAAATAGTATACCAGAGCGAAAAAAAGCGCGTATTAATATAATATGCGCTTGATAAAATAACAATATTAAATACCGATGTTATTTACTGTTGTTTTCCAGGTGGCTGTGCGAATACGACCGTTATCCGCAAACGATACTGACAGGAGCTTGTTCGTGTTAGATTCCAAGGTAAGCTGTTTAATAATAATAATTATTGTTGGGCAATTTTTCATAGTTTTATCGTGGCCCGAAGCGTTTTTCATCACGATACGTGCACTGCAGTTGATATAAATCACACTGATTACATCCCTGATCCCGCGTTTTATAACAAAGAACGAGTTCCTTTGTTTTCGTTCACTTTTCAGGAACGCAATAGAGTTTTGTTAATTTTTTTGGAGGAATATGAACGATTATTTTCCGTTTTTTTTTTTTTTATGCTTACTTATTTTGAATGAGTATAAATAATTTTTAGTTATAGGTGTTACACTTTTAAATTTCTATCTAGAATTATTGTATTTGGTCGTCATTATTGTTACTATCGTCAGTGACAGAGACAGTGGCACGGATTAAGATTTACTTATTACAACAGTTATTATCAAAGTGCTTATAAGCACATATTATTGTAATTAATTATTATAAAAAAAAATATATTAATTCTTTCAATTGAGTAGTTTTTTTGGTAAGAATTTTTTTTTCTATTTCTTCATATTAAATAGGTAATTATATAGTATATACTTTTCAATTTACAAACATAATAATGTGTATTATACATATTAGTAAAATAGTGATACGTATTAAGTGAATAGCTCGTACGGTAATCCAAACATTACAAACTTCAGGACATTTTTATCGTAAATTCGTTTAAACTTATCTTAATAAGTCTGTCCCCGGACATCATACTATGTTTAGAACATAAGATATTTTGTAGGGTAGGTGTTTATTGAGTCTAGAATACAGTAAAATTTATTACGAAACAATGTACAGTATTTTTCTGAGAAACGAAAAATTCTCTTTAGTTAGATACTCACGAGTTTTTTTTTTTAACAGGTAGGTTGGAACGAGCCTGGAATTAGTTCCTTTTAACAAGATAAACATGGACGAGGACTAATTCCTTTTTAAAGGCCGAAGCATTGATAATAATACTGTCTGACGTCCTGTTTTTAAACTCCTATATTATAAGCAGTATATTACATGTATGGCTTAAAATGGAAATAACAATATTCGACTTGAATTCATATATTTTGCCGCTTTACGAGCGCCCTAGAAGGATACATATTTCCTTTCTAATAAAACAATGATTCTTTAAATCCGTTCATTGGTCACTGGTCACTGCGTTTCGGTGTTTTATCACACCTTATTTCAAACCAGCACCGTTCCAATTTACGATTTTATTTAAAGGGGCTAGAATAGGCAATTCAGTTGCAATATTGTTGGTATAGTCTGTGTAACAAATGCACATTGGTAATTTTTTTACAATATTTAATAACCATGCGAGAAGTATATTTTTTCAATAAAATAACTATTTATGTGGTTGCTTAATTTGCATTGGTTTTATTAATAAATGCCGGGCAGAGGCCACTATTATTATTTTCGGTTTTTGGGGCAAAACTGAAAAATTAAGCAAATTTTCATAAAAAGCTTCAACCCATGTACCACCGGAGTTCATAGACCTCTCGTTAGAGCGGTACTGACTTTTTGAATGTCGGAGCATTACTTCTACCCGAAAATTTGTTGACAAAAAAAAAAAAGTACATCATTGTAAAAACAATATAAAACAAATTTTTATATATTTTTATTTATTGTAAAAACAATATACGTTCCTCGATGTCGCTCAGAATCCGTAAAAATCATTTGAAAATACCAACATTCTATTTGTTTTTGAATCGTTTAGCACGCGTGCACAGCGGTTTTCAACGCACGTAAAATTACGATTTACACATTTAGTCTTGTATAAAAAAATACGTCTTGTGGTGGGTATAAACACCGCTGGTGGTACAATCAAATGGCAAATTCTTACCGTTATAAACAGCTCGCAGATACATCATCGTGACCCGCGAGTTGTTATCAGCCAAACAATTGGACGGTATCGGATATTCGGCTAATATTATTGCAGGTAGTTGCTCTATTGCTGTCATCGCACGTATGACGCGACTGAAATTATATTGTTATAGGAAAATATTCTAAAACTCACCGACTGCTTCATTCGATTTAAGACAATGAAATACTCGCTTCTTTCAAAACCGTTCCGACTATTCATCATTATCACTATCAGTCACGAACGGTTCAACACTTAAGTACCTACGATAAATTCAAACACACGTTATATTTTACAGTTTCGAGTCATCTGTGTAACACACAAAAGTACGATGTTACCGAACGATAAAAAAAAAAATTCCTAAATAATTTGAAATTTGAACCGGGATTTAGGTAAAAATATTAAAATGAGAGAAATCGTACTGTTCTACCAGAAAGTTTTCTCAACGATGGCTACGCGTTGATCTAAAACAAAAATATAAATAACGATTTAGTTACTAACAAAATCACTATTGAAATACATATTATTATAATTTATGACTAAATAAAGTAGGTACTTGTAGAACACCTGTATAGAAAAAAAAAAAAAAAAATACATTTCAACATAAAATTCGTAAGTTCGTAATCTGCTGTGGTAATTTTTCCAATAAAAAAAAACCGTTAGGTATAACATCTGAAATTAAGTTTTGTACTAAGAGAACACGATACCCGCGTAATTTAAGTGTAAAAACCAAAAACACAGTTCACGCGGGACAGTTTTACTCAAAGTAGAACGATTATTGTTTTTCTTTTTACTATACGTTATTATTTTTGTTTTTATTTATTATTGTTTGTTGCAATAAATTAAAAAAAGTTACGAATTTTATAACAGTTATAATATACACACACGTTAAAATCTATTTATGCTAGCAAAAAAATGATCATTCTAATGTTATGATCATTATAACAGTCAAATTTTGTCAAGCGCGAGCCTCCAGTTACGACTCCACTGCGAGAATATAACACATTTATTATGTGATCATAAACGATAACATCAACATGGAATTAATTTTTAATTATTAAAAATATCTCGAAAGTATTTAATATGAATACAACGAACAACTCTACTTTAAAAAGTGGGTTAAATAGATTCTTAACTTGTCCGTTAGTTATGATATAAAAGCCTATGCTCGAACGAGTGCGTAATTGGGGTTCGTATTCAATATTATCATGTTTTATGATATAACATAATAATTCCAATAATATTTGTGTATACGGGGTATTTCAAGGTTTAACGTAGAAAAACACTAAAGGTCAATTTCGCTCAATATTTATTTTGTCGATGTAATATTAATACGGTCACGTGTTTCAGCTTTCGATGGTAAACACTAGGTGTGTTCGATTTCTTAAAAAACTAATGCGTATTACACCTGAACAAAAAATGATAAAAAAAATCAAATTTAAACGTGCAGTTATTATTCATTTATTAGAGTATTAAAAAATGCGTACAAACACAAACGACACTCGAATACTATGTACTTTTTTTAAGTTGAATTTGTTAGATTTCGTTAACCTACTCGTCTCAGACAATGGTGTTATTATAAGTAATAACCCAAAATTAATGAACGTACAATTTGTATCTGTCGTCATCAGTGGCGTGCCCAGAAATTTACAAAAAGAAAAGATGTATCAATGTGAAAAATCGATTCGTTTAACGCGAAAATTTAAAATACCTATATAATTGTTTTTATCATTGTTTCATTAGAAAAAAATTAAGTAAGTATGATACAAATTCGAGGCATTTTGTATTTTTGTATAATTATTTGCTTTTTTTTTTTTACTCTAAATTTACCCTTTCATGCCCAAGGTTAAACATTTTTAATTTTAAAAAACGATTCTGAACGAGCTCAGTTATGAAGTTAACGTGCCGGTAAAACAAAATTAAACAATAAAAATGGTCCGTAAATTCCGAAAATCGTATCTACAATATAAAGAATGTTAATTTAAATAACGTGTGAACCATTTTTCAATACTTTTTTCTATACGCTTTCGGAATCTACTGAACGGATTTTTTTGAATTTTTTTTTATTTGACACCAAATTTTGTTTTACATGAAATATTAAATTTTCAAATCTTAAATAACAAATTTGTTTGAATCGCGAATTTTTTTCTAAGAATAAGTCAAAGGTACGACCAATTTTCGACAATTTTCCAACTTTGAACGATTTAAAAAAAAATTGTGATTATGGATATTTGACATTTTTTTAGCAGCATATGTGTTTACAAATCGCTAACTTTGTGTTAAAGTTTCAAAACTTTTTATGGAAAAACCGATTTTTTATTGAACCACAAAGAAAATGGAAATTTTCGAAAATTTTAAAGTACTATAATTACCTCAAACATTTTCTCCCCCTTTCTGCGCACGCCACTTGTCGTCATTATTCTATATGTTGCGTTTGATATTCGGTTCAACTAAAAGTTCGACAAATAACACACCTACTTAAACATTTTATTACTACTCGGTTGTTACAATATTATTATCATACACAATTTTTTTCGTCGGCACAATGCGAAACTGTTATTGTGTTCGATTTTCAACAGTTTAACACCAAATAATCGTTCGTCGTCGCTTTAACGAAAATATTGTGCAAAAAACGCACAATATTTTGATCGACCGAAAACTACCGACTAACATTAGCTCGAACATTTTGGGCGCTATTACGGGATGTCACCATCGACTGATTATTTTAAATTACCCGTTTTAAAACGTTTTTTCGGTTTGTCAGTCACGTTCCAATATTTGTGTTCCCGGTCATCCACCGAACGCATAAATTCGCCCTTAAACGCGCCAAGGACGTACGTTGGCAAACAGAAACGATAACACGCTATAATATTATTACAACGTAAGGCCACGATAAATCACACGGGGGTCATTATACCGGCGTGCGGTTTCCGCGAAGGGGCCACGCGTCCGAACTTGGCCGGCTGAATTTGTTGAATTTATTGAGTTTTCCACCATTGGTTTTAAGTGAAATTTTGCGATTCTCCTCGGGCCTTCGCGTTATACTTGCATAACGACTGACTATTTTCATAAATCACAATATTCACATATCGCGCGTGAAAAATCGATCGATTGTTTGAAACACTATAATATTTAGTAAATACAAACTTATTTCGGACAAACAATTCTAATTAATATAATTTTTTTTTTTTTCAATTGATTTGATTGATTGTTGATACCCTTATTGATATTATAAGATTTATATTATTAAAATATTAACTGTATATTGAGTCTTGCGTGTAACTTACAAAACGTGCAAACAAACCCCTCACTTTTGAATAGTTGTAGACACAAAATATTTTTACTAATTTTTATATTATTTTATTTGTATTTATCTATTATGGTAATTATGTATATTTTATGTTAATTTTTAAAACATTTTATTTGTCTGCGCCTTGGCACCACTAGTACACTAGTTACGTTTCGGCACTGTTTGTGTCCGAAATTCAAAATTTCGTTGCTCCGACTATGGTTTTAAGATATGAATAATATTCACCGGGAAACAATAAATATAATAAAAAATAATTAATATACCTACGTTAAACTATCCGATTCGATCCATTAGTTTAACAGGAGTGTGCGATAGAAAAACAAAGAAACTAATTTTTTATACCTCGTGCGTCGTAGTTGAAGTTTTGGAGAGATAAATTTCATTTATTTCATCATCAAACTACTATCGATAACTTTTTGGGAATTTCAAATAAACGTACCTAATATTATACCGTATTATAAACACGTAGAAATATTTAATGGCTAAACAAGTTTGCGGTCGAACAACGTTTGCGGCTAGTTAATTCTTTAAAAAGTACATCATATATTAAACATTATATAGGTGGTACAGGTATCTATTAGCATTTCAGTTTGTACGCTGATACAATTTCCGGCGAACATTTCATCTCTAAAAATATTTTCATTTTTGCAAGTTCATTATTATATTAAGTAAAACTAGAACGTTTTGAACACGATTCGTTAAAACAACAATGGCCTCACGCTGGTGTAGCAAGAGAACCGTTTGATTTATGATTAGGCGAATTCCACAGGCAAAGGTACTAATTATTATACAGTTTTTTAGCATCACCTTCAAAATTGCTTTTATATTATGTACGTGCGGCGGCCACCTGCAAATGCAATAAAGTCGTGTAATAATATGCATGACCAAATAGTATAATGTATAACAAAAATGTTGTTTTGTAAAATAATAAAATAAAAACACACACGCAAACGAATTCTCGTGTGTCAAAAATGAAAGTATACAAGCCAGCAAAATATTCTATTCAACTATTATTTCGATGGTGCCTACAAGATGGTTGGTAAATTTGTAAATATATACAAACAGCAGCTGTATATAATATCAAGTTATTTCATATCAAAGTAAACGATATACGTACATTCCTCAAGGGACAATAAATTAGATAGTGCCACATGGTCTTTACAAAGTTTTTTTTATTGAAAAAAAAAAAAATGGATTTCTTTTCAAGATTATTTATTTATATCTCGGAAATTTCACATGCCAGAAACTCTAAGAAATCCTGAGTAAAATTGGTTCGGCAGTCGACTTGTAGTACAATTTTTATTATTTTGTTTTTTTCTTTTTTTACATATTCGTCGAGTAATTTATAAGTTAATAGAAAAAAAAAGAAAAATGGCTATGTAGGATACAAAGGAGACTCGACATTCTGAATCAAAATAGGTTTTTATAATTTATTTCGATCCACAAAGGCCACCAGAGCGCGTTCTGTACTGTATTTCTATAGCAGTAGGCAATCTTAGTATAGGGAATCTAAGTTCCTTAAAAACGGAAACAATAATTAACTAATTTTTTAAAAATATTTTTTAGAGTCATCTTAAGCCTATACTATTAACTAAAAGCATCTCGACCAAACCATTTGGGCAAAAAAATTGATGGGATATTCCCCCTTAAGTTCATGTTGATTTCAGTAATAATTATATTAGGAAATTTTTTTTTTTTTTTAATCTAACATAATCATGTGCTAATTGCAAAATTATTTAAAAACAATAAGTTTTTTTTTTCATTTTTTATGAGGGTGTTGATAACTGGTTTACCCGAGTGTAAAATATTAGCCATTGGTATTTTTTGTAGTGTATACTACGGTCCCGTTGTGGACGTGCGTTCGTAAGCTTTATTAGACATGCGACGGCTCAGAATTAAGGGACTGACCCGAATCCATTTTGATTAGATGTTTAACCTCGCGGTCATCCTGCTTAGGGTAGTAGTGTTTTAATTTCACTATCTCGATCGAAAATAATACGGTGACCCACTTTTTAAGGGGTATGTATACATACAATCATTTGGTTTTACTGCCCCGTAACATTGTTATAACTCTTGTAGGTTTCTCACACAAAGTCCGTACTTTTAAAATATAAGCGTAAATGTTTTTTATGACCACCGAAATGTTAAAATTTTTTTCATCGCAGACATTGGTTTTTAATATGATATGTTTTTTTTCTTCCATTCGTAAACCTGTTAAACGTGCCTATATTTAATGCGAACATTTCTATTTAAAAAAATTCCATTCACATTAGCGATGTGGATATACTGTGGTATTGAAGACAAATATATTTGTCCAACGTGTACATTTTGACGTCATGACGTGTGTATTATTTTCGTGGCTATAATTTGATTCAAGACTTCCGAATCAAGACTTTTATAAGCAATTATGCATCAATATTGAAAATAGTCGTGATAATAATAGTACAATAATGCTATACAATCGCATAACAAAGAGTACTGTGATAGTAATGAAAGTATATAATACAATAATTTAATATGTATTTAAAGTATTACATTATAGACGATTTTTATTTTGAACAAAACTCAATTTGGGATTATTTTGCAACCGAAACACAAAATGGGATTGTGAATTTATATTTTTGATCCAATTGGTTTTTATGGTACGGGCGTATGATTGAAAACTTAGAACCTACATTAGTTTTGATCTAGCATTTTAGGTTTTCCGATAGCTGTAACTTTAAAAATTAATATTTTCAAATTTATTTGTACTTAAAAAAAAAAAAAAAGAAAAATTCAAACAATACAACAGCTAATACTCCTCTCCTCTTTAAAACGAAACAAAGGTGGTCGATCCCTGTCAACTATTGACATGATGGTTCTGATCCACGTGAACTGTGTTTTTACGTTTCAATTGCTGGTATAGGTATCAAACGTTCTATTAATCGTTGATTATACACTTGAAAATTTACATAAGTTTATTCGTTTTTCTTTTCAGTATCTTGAAAATACGTACAAAATGGAAGATATAAATTTTGTTAAAAAATGCGTATTTTACCAACCATTTATGTAACGAACACTGATCACAGTGTTTTCAAAAATTTTAACTGCTAGTTATGGTATAATAAATACATTATACGTTCCTTTTCGACTGAAAAAAAACCTTTTGAAAACCAATCAGTTGTTTCGGACTCGTTTTAAAATGGTTTTTGTTTTTTGTATAAATGTACATGTACATGCCTATTTTGGTGATTTAAATACACCTTCGGGTTTACCTAAAGGCTAAAAACGCCACTAAGGTTTAACAGTGGTATTATGGTAATAACAACCTACAAAGCGTTAAAACGTGTAATTTTGGTACGTGTGCCTTATGAATAATGAGGCGAATGCAATGTTTTAATAATTTTATTTTTGTTATTTTTGCGAGGAAAACAAAGGATTTTCGTGGTAAAAAACCGTTTTTTGTGAAGTAACGAGTTGAAATTTTATTTTATAACATTAATTAAATAGGAAAAAAATGTCGTTAGTTTTAATAACATA
This sequence comes from Hormaphis cornu, assembly GCA_017140985.1. Lineage (NCBI taxonomy): Eukaryota > Metazoa > Arthropoda > Insecta > Hemiptera > Hormaphididae > Hormaphis > Hormaphis cornu. The sequence goes on along the minus strand of CM029358.1, from coordinate 23,418,900 downwards.
ATATTCTAATTTATTTGTTGAACGAACCATAATTTTGTGTACGTTTGCATTTTCTTGATTAGTTTTCCATGTCACATGTTCCATTGAATCACAGGAACCTGCACACATACATACGTATCGTTGTGAAAATATGAAAATGTATTTTTCGTTTCGTATTCAGTAGACTCGATTTGAGTGTAGAATAAACACGCTTTACAAAATCAATATCCTAATACACCTGGAGTGTATTAGAATTAAGCGTATCCGTGTGTGTACCTTTAGCTCCGTACGATTAAAAATCATAAACATCTAGTACAGCGTTTATGGTTTCAAATTTATTTCGAGTTTTTATCACGCGTAGCACACGGTTTTAATAACATTAAAATCGATAAATCGACAAATCGACAAGTGTCTGTAACCACAAGGTGTACGTACAAAACACTTTCCGCGACT
>CM029358.1:23371764-23396958 GCA_017140985.1 Hormaphis cornu | reverse complement strand
TTAGTAGGTACAGATCCTCTAAACCCTCGGTTTTTTTCTTTAATCGGTGTTCAACTTAAATTTAACACGACCATAAACAAAACAAAACAAAAAAAAAGGTTTATTACCCTTAGTTATTTACAGATTATATTTATTTTTTCTATTACACATTTATTAGATAGAAAATGGTATAAAATAGAATACAACGAAACTACATTTTTTAGGTAATATAGGATTTCTCCGATATTTCCTCCAAAGAGTTTCATTGGAGCATTTTTTCAATTTCGCCTATTTTTAAGTTTTGTAAACAAATATTTGAAATATTTTGAATGAAAGTTCACACACAATATTTGTTATACGACCATGTTCTTTTTTAGAGATTATTTTTTTATTTTTTTTTTGGTGAAAAGAGTGGTTTTCAACGTCATCAATGTCGTACCGCAAAAAAGTATACCAAGACGGTTATTTATTTAACGCGTTTTAGATTGTTTTCCGAGTTATCGTCCGAATACCGGAAGAATTCCGTTCCGAACGACTTGAAATTCTCTTGTCTGCAATGATCACTTTTACGGCTAGAACGAACGCTCCGAACGTTCGGTACCACGTCGAATCGTTTGGCAACTGTAGAAAAAACTTTGGAATTCAAATCTTTTCTAGCGTTCTGGTATGACCGGGGCCGAGAGCTCGCTCGAAATCGTAATTCTCGTAAACAGTCCGCCCCACGCATTCAACTAACTACAACTTTCAAACCATCGATCCGGGCAAAGCAGAGTCGCCGTTCCGCCGAGCTTTCCCGCGACCTACGGAATCAATTGACTTTCATTTTTTTCTCCCCGTCGGCGGTGCGCTATCGACCGCAATGTTCTTTTTTTGTCGACAGACGCACTACACGGGATAGAAGAGAAACGCGCACCGCGAAGTGTGGCATCGACGAATAAAATACAAGTCGTACGTGAAAAATTAAATTTTTTTATTTACACAATAATATTATGGGCGTGTACCGAACAAAACCCCGGCGGTTTTTTCGAATACAAATTTCGTTTTCAACAAGGTGCGGTTATAAACTGAATGTTACGTCGGCGATGATGATGGTTTTGCGGGGCGGTATGGACGGTTCGACGGCGGTTCATCGGCGGTAGTACGCGTACGGGGAAGCCAAAGCCTTGGCCACGTACGGATAGGCGGTGTACGAGGAGACGTATGGGGCGGCGTACGGGGACGCCACTGCAGCGGCGTAAGGGGCGGCGTATGGGGCGGCGGCCGCGTACGGGGTGGCCACCGCGGCGTACGGCGCGGCGTACGGTGCGGCGACGTAAGGGGCCGCCGCGTACGGTGCGGCCACGTACGGCGAGGCGACCAGCGGGGCGGCGAACAGGCCGCGCTTGCTCCGGTCCGCGGCGGCCGGTTGAGCTGCGGCGGACGCTTCCGGTTTGGCGGCTTCTTCGGCGGCCGCGGCGAAGCCGCACACGAACACGGCGAGCACTGCGAACGACACCTGTAACCGGTCGTTAATTTTAACCTCGTCGTTTTGACTGTTTCTAACCCAAGTTGAAGTTACGAGTAGTAGCCGTCGTCTCTAATAAAACGAAACTAAATTGAAAATATTATAAATTTTTTACAATCGCGCATGTGTGGCGGTGAGTTTTTTTTGTTTTGTACGTATATCCGAGTACCGCGGAACACGTTGAATAAAATGACCGCGATTGGGAAACGATTTTCAAAAACAATCATACTGCCCCGAAGCACGGTTGCGGTGAAAACCTATGATTCGTTCGCGCTCGCAGTTGGTACTTGTGACGAGCGCGAGGAGACCAGTCAGATGTTCGTTGTTAGAACTTGACGGCTGAAAACATTTTATAATCGCGGTACAATTTTTATTCTAAGGTGTTTATTCCGGCTCGCAGACTGAAACTGCCAAACTACTACTGCTCTTGTGAAACGTGTACAATTCTCTCTGCAAGCGTTACAACATTATACGTGTATAGGCGTATGTACTCTGGAGTACCACCGCACCGAACGTTCGTGTCTGCCGGCCGAATCCGGCGACAAAAACGATTTGTACGTGTATTTTACAAGCCGTCATCGTTATTGCCACTCACTTGGAATTGCATGGTGGTGATGATGGCGTGCTGTTTGTCGTCGACTGACTGAATATTGTTGCTGACGGACGACGGGCGAACGACTGATACTGACCACCGGGCAGAGGGACCGTTTTATAGTGCACGTTTGGCCCAGAGACGCCTAAATATAACAACACGAGCAATTGTCATTCGACGACGTGCCGATCGGATATTTGGACGCCAAAAACACATCTGCATAATAATGATAATGATAATAATATAAAATCGTGACAACAATATATCACGACGCCTACAGCGATGATTATTCACCTACACTGTATAAAAAATATTATGTGATTCGAAATCGATTTCAATCTCGTTTCGTATGCGTAGGATCGATTGGCAAACGTAATACGTTTATTGTATATCGTTTCGATGTAGAACCTCGTAGAATGATTGGTTATTGCCAGCTCTGTATTGACAAATAACCATACAACGATATACTGTCGTAACCAATTATCGTGTGCTGCCTACGCGAACCTGCACGCGTTATTCGATCCGGGAAAAATCGGTCAAAATCAGAAAAAACATTTTCAGAAACACGATTTCTTGTAGGAACAATTAAAAGACAGAAAACGCGAAAATCGAGAATTTTTTTTTTTCTTGTCACTATCGAAATCAGGAAAATGATTTTAAGGAAACGATTAAACCGGAATTGTGAAAAATGAACTTAAATCGCATATTATTACTGAGTGCAAATCGAACGATACTACGGTAAATTGATCAAAAATTGGGATATATTACTCTTAAAACATATGTTCCCGAATTCGGTTATTCCGAATTTCGACAATTCCTAAAGAAAATTGTATCCCACGAATCCTGATTTTAAAAGTTCCCGATTACGCGCGTGTTCCTATTAAATGCCTTTTTTCTAAAAAAAAATTCCTGATTTTCTAAGATCCTAAAAAAATAGATCCAGCTAGTATTCGATCCTGAACAAAATGTTGTTCTGGTGTTTTTTTCCTGATTTTGATGCGCGCTTTACAATCCGTATAAAAAAAAAATGGATCTTTTCGAACGGATTATCTTTTTTAAACTTCACAATTTCGTAGACGACAAAAATTTTCGTTCGCATCGTGCACTCTAAGTATTCAAGTTTCTCGATACGTACTGCAGGGTGTTCCGATGTTACAGCGATTGTCATCGGAAAGTGTTGAAAATGGAAAAAACATTTTCATATTAAAGTTGTTTTTTTTATGTGGTCTAAAATAATTACAATTCCGTTTATGTTCACTACGGTGTTTGGATTTTTTTCAAATCAACTTTTAAAACTCAAGTAACACGCCCTATACTAATCGGTTGTATATCAGTAAACGTGCTGCATGATTTTTCAATGGTGGTCAAAAAAAAATTTTTCATTGAATAAACTCTTGAATTTGAAACCTGCAGCTGTATCAATATACAAGTTATAAATCTTGATAGCTCTACAATAATACTATAATATTTTTACAAAATAGATTTTTATACACCATATGCTGCGTTGTATATGACGTAATACAAAGCTTTCCTATGGACACTACAATCGCAGATTAAAATTTTAACTTTCTATTCGTTTTTATTTTTTTCTTAATTTGTAAAATTTTTTAAAAATATACAACCTACCAATATGCGGTGTACGGACGATTGCAGATGGTACAAATCGTATTTTATACGAATCGCGCAAAATTACCGACTCCCAAATCAGGGTTAAAATATATTATAAGGTTTCCAAAGGTAACACGATGAATACACGTGACATATTATACGCAAAAGTCATGCCTAACTAGTTAGAAAGTTAGTTACTTTTTGCTAACGCAAACGTTCAACTTCTGAAAAAAAAAACATTGAAATGGCTTTGATATTAAATTTCAATCATTCTTTACCGATTAACAACCAAATTAATTGTGTAAACTGTCTTTTGGTTAGTTATTTTGTACACGTTTTATTATTACTATTATTATTTTTTTTTTTCAGAAACCTTAATTTCTGAATTATACATATTTTCGTTTGCTGTTGTTTTTTGCTGTAATTTTAAACCAAAAAAAAAGTAATAATCCGATACTGACGGAAAGATTATTTTTCTAATTCATGCATGCTGTATGAAAACTTAAAAGTTAGTTAGGTACTTTTTTGTTTTTCGAGTAACATTTTTTTACAACTTGGTTGGTATCCGACTAATATCTAACACGACCATAATTTATTGTTTACTGCAGATAACTGACTAGTCAAAAATATTTACAAGTCTGCCCAGGCTTGGCAAGAGAGTACGAACATCTGCGCACGAGAAAGGGATTCCGTCCGGCCGCCCACAATGGTTTTTTTTTTTTTATCGAAACAGTGCGACGTGTTTGGTATAGGTGAACACACCAAGGTTTTCTCGTATCTGGAGCAAAGTCGTCCAGATCCGGGAACACGTTATAGGTCCGTACGGTAATGGAGAATAAAAGAAAAAATTATACAAGAAAACTTCTGCCAAAAACATTTCGGTCGTAATTGCGTCCGCTCGAATATTATTGCTATAGCACATAACAGTCCATCAAAACGCACGTCTGCACGTCATTCATAATGTATTGTTCATTATTCAACGATCGTCGTCTGATAAACACTGCGCACGGTAACACAGTTCTGTGTGTTATTATTAAAATCTAAAATAATATTATTAATAATATCATTAACCTACGTTCGAAAGTGGTCGTGGTCGAGGCGCGTCGTGTGCAAGGTAACTCGCGGGGACGCCCGCGAATTATCAAACCACAACAATAATAATAATAATAATTTTTGCGCTGGCATAAAACGATAGAAAAAAATAATCGTTTTCATTTAACACTTGTCAGTGATTTTCGTTTGTTTTTTTTTTTAATGGCCGTTTTATTTTTTTCATTTTTGTTATAATTTTTTTTTTTTTTATTGAATGTGTGTGACTACTCCTCTCTCTGTGTTCACATAATTCATACGCGTGTCGTTTGCGACTCAAAATAGTTGTTTGGTACCGTAACACCCGCGGCAAGTGGGTAAAAAAAACTAACACGTGAGAAACCCGATAGCAAATAGTTGTTCGTCGCCGTAAAAGCCCTATGGCAAATATAGGGAATAAACGACGTTATCGCGATTTTTATGTATTATTTTTTTTTTTTCGCTTTTGTTGATTTTTTCACTGAAACGATTTCAATAAAATTTATTCATCGAATACCCTCTAAAGGATATGACCTGTCGAAAGCAAAAAAAAAAAAATCATCGAAATCGGTTCATAAATGGCGGAGCAATCGATGAACATACGTAAAAAAAAAAAAAAATACCCACAGTTGAACCTCCACCTGTTTGAAGTCTGCTAAAAACGCCAAAACACCGACCACACTTTCTCAAGTAACTTACCTATTAGAACGTATATTTTTATTTTTTTGTCAGGGCGCTCGTTAAACCGATTGGAAATTTTTAAAAATTTTTTTAATCAAAATTCAAAATCAGAAAAACCCTACTGAATATTTTTTGCCGTCCGATAAAAAATAATCGAAACGCGTTTATCGGTTAGCTGAAAAAGTGAATTGTTCATAATCGAGGCAGAAAATGAAACGCCTGATACGCATTTCGTTCAGATGTTTCCAATAACAGTCATTAAAGTCAGTATTTTGCCGTTATCATTGAATGTTTAGCTTTTAAAACGTGTGCGTTTTTTGCCACGTTTAGCAGCGTCCTAATGTATACAGAACTGGCACTGCCGTTTCCTTCGGATGTTTTTGGACATCATTTGACGTTTAACATTAATATTTTGTCGTCGGATTTCGCACTGGCGAAGCGCCGAGTAGTGAAAATCGATATTAATCGACACTATATTATTATTGGTGCGCGTCAGTTATTCACGAATGGTGTGTAATGCAAGGACTGACGGATTTGGCCGACTTTCCATGTCACAAATAATTTATAATTTGGTACGTGGAACGAAACGAACTGTTTTCGAAAATTTCGCTTTCTTCGTCGGTGAAAAAAAACCGACCCTGCGCACTACGCGTGTATTACCAGCTATATTGTATATTTAGTTTGCGCGCATAAGCGACCGGGAAATCGGAGTAAATATTGGGTCTTTATAAACAGTGAGTTTTGGAAATGTAGACAATGCGTTTGAATTTTCTGTGACGCTAAAAATGTGAACTGATTTCTTTTAGATTCTGAACGACGAGCGCGGAATGTACTGTTTTTTCAGTGATGTTTTTTTTTTCTTTCAAAAAATTTTCGTATAGAAGGAACGCTCCGGTTTTCAAAGTCAGTAACTTTTCTAAAAGGTTTATGGACTTCGATGGTACTTTGGTAAAAACTTTTTTGCGTATTTTCGTTACTTTTTGAATTTTACCCCAAAAACTAAAAAAAAAAAAAAATCGATAATTTCGCAGCGGAAAATTTTAAGAAAAAGAAGCAGTGTTCCAATCGTTACGTTGAATACCACAAAACAGTTGGGATTTCGGCTTTAAATTTTATCTTATTTGGAGCGTTAGTGTTTTATTTATTTTCTGAGTTACGCCGAAAACAAAGAAAATGGCGAAATCGTCAAATCCCGCATCAGAACGGTTATACCTATCGTGAAAAAAATTATTCCGTGTCGTTTTCAAACTTTTATGTACTATATTAATTTAATAAGTTTTAAAAAATTGAAAAAAGTTTTTGCTAGGTATAATACACTATTTTTTTTTTTACGTATGTATAATAGGAGTAATTTGAGATCTATTTTATTTTCGTTCAGGATTTATTAGATTTGATAGCTCGCTCTAAATTGTTTTTTTCGAACGCAATGATTTATCGTTGCTCCAAGATATTAAACAATATGGATAAATCGCAACTTTGAAACCAATGACCCACCCATAGCGTAGTCGTTACTGCGCCTTTACCGTTCGTGGTACCGTTCTTTTTTACATTCAGAGCGCGGCTGCGAGGAATAAATAATTACTGTTTTTTCTGCGAACGTTTTTTTGGGGTGAAATAGGAGTGGTTCAAACTTTTTGATGTCATGCTAATAATAATTCGGAAAGTGTACCGATTCGGTACCTATATGAATCTTTTCTTAAATTTTGGATTATTTTTTTTCGTTATCATCTAAATACCGCCCATTTTACACCGAACGCGATTTGAATGTATTCGTCTCGTAACTTGTATACAAACAAATGTTGTGATTTGTTTAAATCAGATTGTTTTTCACAAGGTAGTAAGTACCTATCTCACTATACAGTTGCATAACGTTTTCGGGCGTGGCGAAAACACAGATTATTGTGACAATAATGCGTCTGTAGGTACCTGGCGCAGTCGTTATGCAGGAAAATGCCTATACTGATATTTCTAAACGTTAGAAACTCAAACGAATGAAATTGTTTAGGTGACAAATGAAGAATTAAAAGAAATATTTTATTACATCACGTTTTCCTTAAAATATACCGCGAGTTTTTTCATGTTTTTTGAGCGTTTTACATTTTGTGTAGATGATATACAATCAACACTACAAAGATCCTAAACACCATATTTCGTTCAGAAAAAATTCTTTACCGGAATGAGTTTAGTGCAAAAACATGAAATTCTCTAAATTTTATCCGTATTCTCTTTTCACAGATTATAAAACCGTTTTTTTTTTTTTTATCTTTGGCCAGATAATTTTAGTCGGGTCGTCTCGGGTTGCCTCTCTAATAGCCTAAATAATATTAGTTATTTAATTTCTCAGTTATTATTAATATATTATACTGTACATTATTCGACGAAAACATTGCTCTCAGCTACCCAAATCCATGTGCAACTTGAGCTTACGTAAATTTTTTTTTTTGCGCCGCTGTCGCAAGTCTCATTGTTATGCGAGCACCGTGTTACGCGCGTTTTGTCATCGGACGCCCTTCGGAAAGCGATTCTAATCGCCGCGTCCGTCGCATCGAGATCCGTGACCGTTTTCAACGAAACTGGCGTCGCGATTTCAATTCTTTTAGTTATTGTCAATACGATCCCTTGATTCAGTTAAAACGGTTGAAGTACCTATTGTATTGTGTTGAACAATATTGGAACTGTCGAAGCCGCAGACAAAAAAAAAAATCCATGGATATAAATAAAAGCCACGAATAGACAGACGGGTGCAGAAGACCGGGCGATATCCGCGGATGGTAACAAATAGCCACGGAAGATGTTTTACTTTTGCTCTTATAACTTTGTTGCACTCGAAATTCGAAAACATCCTATGTCACTCTCCAAAAATCCGGACGACGCACACAAAATACACACGCTCGAAATTCTTCGGCGATCGGGACGTAATAATTATAGCACCCCCAAAAAAAAAAAAAATTATTTAAAAAATAACGTCCGCCTACTGTCACGGGCTAAAATAAATATAGCCCGCAAAGGACATTCGTCCTTATCGAACAGGTAATCATATCGTGGTTCAACGGCCTTCAATTTAGCGCGTTTCAACTTTAAAGTGTGTATGTGTGTGTATGTCCGTCAGTTTTGGCCGAAACACTTTGCGAAATTATACGTCTTTTTTGTTGTGTGTGTGTGATTTTATTTTTTTCTAGCAACCTTGTATACTTTTTACTATTGTACCTTTACGGTTTACGGCTCAGAGTCGTTTATCGTGACATCGCCCGAATTAAAATATGCTATATCTATTATAGAGGTACTTGTCCATACGTATTTTGTTTGCCATGTTCACCACACAATATCGGCGATCGATTTACTATCGTAAACGTTTTACACGAAAACAGTATTATAGGGATGGGCCGATTATTCGGTGGTTGGGGTGGGCGCATTAAACCGTTAAACGTTAAAACTAAATGAAAAAGTTAAGTCAATCGTACCTAAGTATAAGTGAACTAATCTGTAATAAATTAAAGTTTCGTATTAAAACGGAGGAAGAGGAGGAAATGTCATACTAGGTACATTTGAATTGAAAATATGAACTATTATCGTTATTTTAAGTTAAGTCAATTTTGATTTTGTTAGTGAACTTTTAAAATTTAAGAAGTTTAAAAAATTAACTATTAACTTAACATAACTCTTCGTTTTTTCAATTAACTTAACTGAACGAGTCAAAAAAATTTATTAACTTTCCCCGTTTTGGCCTGTTCGGCCAATATTTGGAGAAAAAATTTTTTTTTTTTTTAAACGTCGTTTTTCCTAAATTGTACTGTCACTATCAAATTTTTCAGGTAGTTTTTTGGCTATACGGTTCTTGAAAGTTCAACCGTCTAAAGATCTGTACCATAGTTAATTATGTTCGTGTTAAAAAGTATTCTGCACCGTTCGGTGCACACAACATCAATTTATTGTTCTGAATAATACCGACTATTCGGTATTTGGGACCGATATTCGATATGTTTAGGCGTTGAAAAAAAAAAAAATTCGGCATTCGGTTTTTTTCAATTTAAGAAGTAAAAACAATTATACGCATTCGGTCGGGATCCGCGTTATACTTGTTTGGCGCGCGGAATAAAATGTGTAACTGCTGACCGTATACTGCCATCGAATAAATAAAAATGCAATAATGATCACGTTATTACACACTGTTACAGTTGTTGATACAAACGAACCCTATTATTGAAGCGTTTTTATTTTTTTATTTTTTAAATTATTATCATTAAATACGCGACTACAAGCGACCTTCGCAAATCAAACAGATACGCAATCGTTATATTTACGTAGGTATAATAATGTACCGTCATTGATTTTATTTTATAAAGTTTATTATTATTGTGTTTTTTTTTTTTTTTTGAACACCGTCAATCCGTTATTATATAAGTACATAATTTACGGTGTACACGATTGCGTTCCAGAACTATTGAATTGGCCAACTGTTTATTTTATTTTATTGGCTGGGTTCGTGTTCGAGTACTTGTTACACGGGCTGATGTTTTTTTACTAAACGCTTTCCCTCTTTTCTCTGCTGATCTTTTTTTACCGCAGGTAATTTGTTCGAATTAGTGGTTTCTTCGTGTTGCCCAGATCCGTATCCATCCGGCTCCCTCGTCTTCTTTTCCCGTTTCCACATGACCCTCCTTGATATTTATAACAAACGTATCGGGTCACGTGCACGAACAAATTTATTCTTCTTATTTCTATAGTTTTGACGACTTCTATCGGTTTCTGCGCCTTGTTTAACACTTCCTCATTCCGTTTCCTTTCCGTCCAACCGATCTTCACAGTTTTCCGCCGTGTCTATACATCTATAATGCTTTATGTTCTTCTTGTGTCTAGGGTATTGAGAGTCCAGGACAATCGCTCCAAATAAATATCTCAACAAGTAGCAGCTACTAGCTTCTTAACCCACGAGCGCCTGTTTGTTAAGAGATTTCGCTTCTTAAAGAAGGCTTTTGTTTCTGTTTACTGTTTCGAGTGATTTGAACAACCTTGGTAACAAAACGAAAGATGGGCTTCTTCTACGCCTATTCCGCGGATGGGCTGATGATTTTTTTCATTCCATTACCGTGTTTGTCTACTGTAATTATTTTTTTCGGAATTTATCCTCAACAATTGGAAATTTTCTTCTAGAACTACTGATGAAGAACTCTTCAGCACATTATTCAAATCACGTTCATTTTCTGCTACCGCGTGGCCATGTCGCGGTCTGCGTACCCCGTTAACGTTCACTCGTTTCGTTTTTTGTTTGATTTTTTCAAAAACGCACTTTCGAAGAAAAAAAAATACTAAATAACGTGGACGATGATCGAACGAACAACCAGTTGATATGTGTTTAAAAACATGTAGTATATAACGTTTGTTAATGCATTTTACCGTTCATTTGTGCTAGACGATCGTGATCGAGGAGACGGAGAAAGAAAAGGACGACGTGCTACGACAAAAGCGCACCGGCCAAAAGCGTTATGTGTTCGACGCGGTTTTCGGTGAAGATTCCACGCAGGTAAAATACGTCAAAACGTGTGTTCTTGTAAAAAAAAAAAAGTTCGAAATACACGGGCGACGCCAGGTTAGGACAACTAGACTTTTGTGCGTCCTGCCCTCCTGCCTCCTTACTTTTTTCCCGTGATCTCAACGGGTTTTGGCTTTTGGAAAGTTTTTTTTAGAAGACGGGAGGGTCCGATTCAACATTCAACTGTACCCAGGCCGTGCCGGGTCAGGACTGCGGGGTTACAGCGTTAGTTCTAACGCCGAACAACGTTTTCTAACTCGTCAAGTTGATTGGAAAAACAAAAAGTCGAGTTGAGATGAAAGTTGACTGACAGAAAAAAAATCAACCGACTCCTCGAAATAACGACAGTGCAGTTCGTAGTTTCGCGCGGTTTTGTGCCTACACAGTGCGTACTCGCCCCTTTTCGGGTTTTCTTTTGAAATTTTCTTCTTATATTTTTTTTTTTTTGAAAATTCAAACTTTCGCGGATCAACTTGACTTTTTGACTCGAAGTTAAGACTTTTAACGAGCGAGTCGCAATGTCCGACGGCTTTACCGTGTACTAATAATGTCGCCACGTTTTCGCGAAATTCGTGTGACGATTGACGGCGATTGCGCGCTTTCGTTCACAGGACCAGGTGTACGAGAGGACGACGAAAAGCTTGGTCAAAGACATACTGGTCGGCTACAACGCCACCGTGTTCGCTTACGGGGCGACGGGCAGCGGGAAAACGCACACGATGGTGGGACACGGCGGCGGGACGGGCATCATGGTCCGGGCCATCAGCGACTTGTTCGACATCGTCGGCAAAAACGCTTACCGATACACGGTGAGTGAAATGATAATTATAATGATGATGATATTTTAAAAGTAACTCAACGTCGGTGGACATTTTTCGTAGCGAAGAGTTTTATCGGTTTTTGCCGGTGTTTTTTATTTTACCACTATCGCGATAACTTTTTCGATAAAGTCAGTACCAGGTCTAACGACACGCGTGCGCGGACACAGATGGTACTCCGAGGATTTAAGCGTGAAAAAATTTAAAAAGTCGCGATAAAAAAAAAAAAACCCGAGCGAAAATCAACGGAAAAAACGTTAACAAAAGGATTACGGCAAACGTGTTTTCGATTTGTGCGAAACGAACGAGATTAAACTAATAACGGTACCTGCGTAAATCAAATAGTTTACAAACATATGCAGAGTATTGTAAAAGAAAAAGTAGACATTTATCGCGGTTATTTTTATTAAAATACGCGCAACTATCGTTTTCTTTATGCTCGAATTTTAATATTGTGACGGTAAACGGTTGTTTATTATTTTCGTTTTGTTTCATCAAGTGTTCAGTTTCGTATTATACTACCGAACACGGGTAGTTGACATTTGAGTATTTTTTTTCATACATAATGAATAACGTGAAATGGTGTTTTGAAAACGTTTACTTTGAAGTAACACAAACATAATAGAAGTATGTATATTTACATTCTCGTCGTGTACGGTTCAACCGCGTAAGACGTCGGAAGAATATTTTAACCTGAAAACGAATGCGATCAAAATGTACGTAATATTGCTTATAAAAATTCGGGTTGAACGCGTTATGAAATTAAAACCCGAGATACGCATTGACTAACTCGGAGGACATTAATTCGAAGGCCTAAGTTTTATTTCTAGGTTTATTACATTCATTTGCAATCATTGACACACACACACAGACGAGTTTGACGTAATAATAAAAATAGTACAACACTGAACGCATGTTTATTATTTAAAACCAGGCGTTTTTTTTTTTTTATTTAAAAATTTTTTCATTTTATTTATTTTGACGCAGAGCATTGTCGACAAACTAAAGAAAAATGCTTTGTTCGAATAGGCAACCTATATCAAAATATTAAAAATAAAGTATTTTTTCGTTTGGAAATAACTTACACATTTTAAAATAATATTTAACAACGCATCACGCATCATTATAATACAGTATGAAATACTTTGAAAAAAAAAAACAGTCTTTTACACGCATTTGGAACGCCGCTACCCTAAAGTATGATCATTAGGATTAATCTATGTTCCAAGCCGATTTTGTTTCAACTTTCTAGTAGAAACATGTCAGTAGATTGTTAATAAATGACAACTAAATACGTTAGTTTCCGAGTGAAAAACTAATGATTTAATTTTTTTATTTACCTATAACGATTGACGACTTAGACGTCGGACTATGTCCGACTATGCGGATGGAAGAAAAACTTAAACATACTTAACTGAAACGATAAAAAAAAAAAAAAAAAAAAGTTACTTTCGTCTGAAGTTGATTGACAATATGAAATAAGCGAAGTCTGTAGTTCAAAATTAGAAGCACTGAGCCCATTAAGTTGAGACATTTTTAACAACTTGACTTTTTTTTGCTTTACTTCTCAACGCGCGCGAACTTTGTTCTCAAATAACGATGCCATTATTTTTTCGATTTAACGACTTCGAATGAGAAAATTCTTCCAATAATTAACGGACGTTTCAAAATCACGATCGAGAATAATTAAATTGGCGCCTGTATAAAATGCTGGCGATAATGCGAGCAGGTGAAGATGTCGTACCTGGAGATATACAACGAGAACATCCGGGACCTCTTGAACCCGGCGTCGGGATTCCTGGAGCTGCGGGAGGACACGTCCAGGAGCCGGAACATCCAAGTGGCCGGTCTGTCGGAGGCGGTAGTGGTGTCCATCGACGAGGTGATGGGGCTGCTGCACCAGGGCAACCGGGAACGGACGGTCGAGCCGACGGGCGCGAACAGGACATCTTCCAGGAGCCACGCGCTACTCAGCGTGACGGTGTGCAAGGCGTCCCGGACGGCGACGGCCGTACGCCAGGGCAGGCTGTTCATGATCGACTTGGCCGGCTCGGAGAGAGCCAGCCACACGAAAGTACGCAGAACTTCACCCCTTTCCCGTTCGTCCCCCGACTATTTGGGTTCGGTTACCTTTGTCCTGGAACTCCTGATTGTCTCGATCTTTCACATGCTACCCACCCACCCCACGCAAACGCCGGCAGTCCTCAACCCTTACATGATTTTCGATTGTTGTCTCTCAACTCGCCCATTCTGGATCACACGTTCGTTCCTCATCCTGACAAGCTTAGAAATCGGCGTAGTATACATAGGTTTTGAAAAACAATTATTGTCTATAGGGTTCATGTTAGGATATTACTACTTTCAAGTCCGAAAGTATACTTAAAATTAAAAAACAAACGGATAGTCTTTTAGTACGGCTTTCATAAAACTCAAAACACACTTTTACCGCGCTACCAAGTGTTCAGAGAAAAAAATGAAGGTTTCTCGTAAATCCAATACGATTTTCGGTACGTTCGCAGAGACCCCAAAGTCTGCAATCACCACTGGGCTATCAAGTTTTCAGAAGTTTTTCGTTATGACGTGTTGATTCGTCCAGGGGTGGATTTCAAAAGGCGTGAATAAGCAATTGTGGCCCTTGGAGCGTTTCTATTTTTTCGTTGCTTAGAGGAAACGTATGTTTTTTAATTTTTAGGAACTATACTAATTCCGATAGTTTACACCCGCAAACGTTGTTCATAACATGACTGCTGCGCTATTCGTTGCTGGTTTTTCTCTCGAGTGAATACTATTATTATTATTATTATTATGAAACGGTATAGTGAGACTATGGTCACTTTTTTCGTACTGTTACTACCGTAAATTTCTTGTTTAGCCTCTCGAACAAAAATCCTATAACACCATGACGCGAATCGGTCTCTAGTGTCCGGCTAACCTCGCGAATCGCTCTGCGGGTGAATTCCCCCTGCCGAAGATCAACTAACGACCTGGTGCCCACCCCCTGCCCCTTTGACGGGCCAATGAACCCCGCCCCTGTATACGAACTATACCGACCGATCGTTTCTGCAGAACCGCGGTAAACGGCTCAAAGAAGGGGGACACATCAACAGGTCGCTGCTGGCACTGGGCAACTGCATAAACGCCCTGAGCGGGGGCACGAACCCGCGGTTCGTCAACTACCGGGACAGCAAACTCACGCGGCTGCTCCGCGAGTCGTTGAGCGGAAACTGCCGGACCGTCATGATCGCCCACGTCAGTTCGGCGGCGTCGCACAAGGACGAGACCCGGAACACGTTGATCTACGCTTCCAGGTGAACGGCGAGCGCGAGAATTTAACCGAAAAAAACTTTGTGATTTTTGCACGAATTTTCTGGCATCGTGACCGGTAACGGTCTAACACGCCTGCAGCTATAAGACGTATGATAATTGAATAAACGCGTATTTCATGCGATTTCAAATAAGTCCCGTGAGATCGCGAAATAGTCATAAACGAATTCGTAAAAACCATACCGTGCGGAACAGAACCACATTTTGTAAACAATCGTTGAATATTTTTCCAAAGAACCGAATAGTTTTTTTTTTTTTTGCCGACGGTCCGACTCAATAGTTTTTTTTTGTTCATAATCGAAAAACTCGAATATTGATTTATTTCGCTACAATATCGCCGCCGTGAGAGGGCGCAGAAAAGTTTTCGTTGCAAAATTAGTACCTACCGCAGCTGCATATCACTTTATAAAATATTTTCCCCCGGTCCATTGAACTGTGCCCACGTACTTAGATTGTGCCCAAAACCAAGACCACTTTTTTTTTTTTTTTTTCACAGAGCCAGCGGAATTTCGCACAAAGTCGAACGGAACGTTTTGAACGTGTCCTTTCAGGTGAACCAGTACAGGTCGGTTATAGCGGATCTGCGCAACGAAATCAGTCGGTTGAGAACGAAACTCGACGAGGGTCGATCCAAGTCCTCGGGCGGCGTCCCGCATTGCAGCGACACTCCCGTGAATCAGATTAGAGACCAGATAGTGGGCACGTTTCGCGAACAAATGAAACTCAGGTAGTTGTTTATACGTCTCAAAAGCAATTTTCTTGTGTAAAGAAATTAAATCTTGCGTTTAGAACAGTTAACATACTTGTTCGAATAAATTGGATAAAAAGTCATTTAGAATAGCAATTTAGCAAACCTATCCCGGTGGTTTTTTTGAAGTCGGTTTCATTTTTTTGTTAAAATTTTTTTCATTTCATAATTTTTAGTCGAATGTGATTACCCCCTGTGTTCCATAATTAATACCGTGTCATTTGCAACTTTGCCATCGCGATTCGTGCACGTACAACTGTTTGACATAATGAATTATGACAACAAACGTAAAAAAAAAACTAACAGGTGAGAAACCCAGTGACTACCGATACCAAATAGCTATTTGTAAAAGTGGTGTAAGCTGTATATTGTCATACAGGGTAAAAACGAAGTTATCGCGATTTTTCTGGGTAATATTTTTGGTTTTTTTTAGTTTTTTTTTTTTTTGAAAAAACACTAAAACAATTTCGATACAATTTATATATATATACGTGGGTGACCACCTCTGAAGTATCAAACAAAAAAAGAATCATCAAAAATCGATGCATAATATTGGCGGACAAATTGATCAGTAACAGACATACAAAAAAAAACATGCTGTCGAATATAGAACCTGCATTTTTTTTTTTTAATTGAAGTCTGTTAAAAATGGTACGTACCGAAGCCGAAATTCGTTAAGACGCATGGTTACAGGCGCAAGTTGATGGACATTGACGGACACCTGTTGTCGCTTGGTGTGGAAGCTGAACGACAGCACCAGATCATAAGCCAATGGGAGTCGAAAAACAACAAATTGTACTGTCGGAGGACGAGCAGTCAACGTCGACCGAACACAAAAGGTTCCGTCAACACCTCAAGTGAGAAGCTCCTACAACTGATACGATGCGATTAATTGTGATAAAGTATTAAACATTTTATTTCCCTTCATATGAGAACCTTCATATTCCCTTCATAAAGTTCGGGTGTCTCACAGTAAATACACGGTTTCAATTTATAATTATTCTGTTTATAAATTAAAACGTGTCATTATATACTCCGAGCATAATAAAATTGCGATAAATGGCAAAAGATGTATTCGTCTACAACGAATTTTTCCGTAATCAATTTTCAGGTTGGAAAAAATTTCCAATTATTACTCGATACCTCTTAAGTCTAAAAATATAGTTACTTTATTTGAAGTATTTTTTTTTTTTTGGAATTTTGTTTGTTTTAAAAGTTAAGGTTCGAAAATGCAAAAGTCAAAATTCACAAAAAATGCTCCTAACGACGAAAATGATTAAAACGTCGTAAAAATTTCGAATAACTTTGAACATTTCTTATAGTTAATCAGGTATAGAACTTTTATGTTTTCATTATTTTGTTGGTTTTGTTTGAACATATATCGAAACTCGAAGCTTTAACATCACAATAAAGCTTTAAAAAATATTTGTATATTTGCTGTTATACACAAACTTTATAATCAGTTAAATTTTTATTTTTTTTTTGGCAGTTACTCTAACTATATATCTTTCAAATCAATTATTCAAATCAACTATTACACTGCATTATTGAAACGGGCGAAGTTCAAACGTCGTCAACATTTCGATGATTTCCAAATTAAATATAGAACTGTTTAGTCTACAATTTTTTTTTAGTATTTTACTTACCGAATCAACTCAAAATCGTTATTTTTGTATGCAAAGATTTATCGTTTGCTTAGGTCAGTGAAGACCTTTAAAATCGGTTACCCGCCTACTGCAACAGTGGACCTACTCCGCCATCGAAACATTTAAAATTTTTTTTTAACAATAACTCCTCCAAAAATTGTAGAAATCAATTGACATTTTCTCACGTTATTATCGTATTATGAGATAAATATTTCAAAAAATTTTTACAAAACCTGTAGGTTTGAAAACTCATAGTACTGTGGAATTTTCAACGATTTGAGTACTAGATTTGATGAGGTCACTGAAAATAATTTATTTCATAACTTAAAATTGAATACAATACGCTTACTTCCTATTGGCTATTTATATAATATATAAATAGCCAATTATATTATTATGCTACGCACCTGTATCCAAAACCACTCAAAACTGCGACCTACTCTACCTGTTGTCGGTCTTTTCTTTTTTAAATGTTTTTTTTTTTATGTCCGAAACAATACTATTTTATTATTCTAGCAAATTATAGATTCGCAAATAGTAGAATTTTTAATACAACTTGCAGCATTTTGCTTTATCCCTTCAACTTGCCAACGCGTGTACCGGAAATAACATATATATATATATAATATATATATAATATATATATATATATATATATATATATTTGTTAAAAATGTTTGTGACTAATCGTTGATGTTCAATGATTTAGACACGGATTCGTCGGAAAATGACCAGTTGAACATGCACCAGGCTTGGTCGGACCTGAGCTACATCGAACACGAACAAGAGCGGTACGTGGCTCTCAGGTCGAAAACGGTCAGCGAACTTGACGCGGTCCGTCAACAGGCTGTGGCACTAGAAAACGTAATGCAACCGAATAAGAGAATAATATTATAATGACCATAACAGCGCTATGAAACGTATAATATCATTTTATGCAGTGCTTAAATTGAAAAAAAAATTTGTCCTTATGTGCCTGTATATTAGATTATTTCAAGGGTGGGTACTTAAAAAAAGAATTCAACAAAAAAATAAAACCTACTTCGAAAAACCGAAAAAAGCACTAAAATATTTAAATGGAAAAAAAAATGTTATCACTTTTTTTTGAGTCTTTGTCGTCCAAAAATTTTTTTTTCGTCTAATCATTTTATACTTTTAGTGCTTTTTTTTTTGTTTTTTGAAGTCGTTTATTTTATTTTTTTGGAAATTTTTTTTTTATTTCATAGTTTTTAGCGGAATATGCGATTAGGTATTGATTACTTTATGCGTTCACGTAATTTATACCATTTGTTATGTACCTATCGACGAACATACATAAAAAAAATACCCACAGTCGAACATAGAACCTCCTTCTTTTTGAAATTTGAAGTCGGTTAAAAAGAAAATAAGTCAAAGGATCTATACATATTGTACACGCGAGGTAAGAGAACTTTTTCAGCAGAATCAACGTTGTCCAGTATTCCAGTGCTTGGACTTGAGGGGTAGAAGAGGTACTCGGGAGCAAATGATTCCCGTTCTTTAAAAAAAAATAATTTATCTTTTACCTTTCCAATTTGGTACCCCCTTAATTCAGTCTAGTACTCTAGTACACGCACATCAATACAAAATAATTTTTTTATTTAATTCTCCATCATCCTTCTTAGTTGTTTTCCCAACTATTTGGGGTCGGCCACCTTCGTCCTATTCCTCCACTTATCACGATCATTCACATCCCATACACACACATTAACAACCCTCATATATTTTTCAATTTTTACAATCTACCTCTTCTTTGGTCTTCCTCTACCTCTTTTTCCTTTAACGTTCATTGTCATAACTGATTACTTGCTGCTCTTACTGATTCAGTTTCTTCTCTCCTCATCACATGTCCAAACCATCTCAGCCTATTTTCCCTCATCCACTATATATTGATGCAACACCAATACTACATCTTACATATTCGTTTCTTGTTCTATTTTCTCTTGTTACTCCGCTCATCCGTCTACAAGCATTCTCATTTCCGTCACACTCGCATACTCACTCCTCTGTTAGCTATTTTCCAATCAACCGCCCGACACTCCGAACCATGGAAAACCCTGAAAACGATTTTTTTCCCCCGCAGAACCTTCCGAAACGGTTGGACTCGGAAACGGAACGCGAACTGCTGTCGCTGATATGCCGGGTGCACGAGTTGGAAGCCGACAAAATGGCGTTGCAGGGGGAACGGCTGGTCGAGTCGTACGAGTTGCGCCGCAGAGGAGACCTGTTGCACAGGATGCACAGACAGCAGCGCATCACCGACGACATTATCACCAGACAGCGGCAGCTCATCGAAGGTAAACTCGGGCCTTTTTACTCATTCAAAAAAACAAAAAAAATCTCAAATCGACCAACTATACATACTTTGGAAAGCGTCGCCGAGTTTCGATATTCTTTCGTAAGAATTTTAGCCACACCCGAACACCCGTTCACCCTTAATTTTTAGCAATGTCGGTCAAATTAGTGAACAAGATCAACCGTCACGAGTTAATAGTAAATTCGATTAAATTGTTTTAATCGATTAAACTGCTAAAAGTTTACTTTAGGTACTTAAAATTTTCACGTGTAATTGAGATGGAAAAAGTTGAAATTTCATAACGTTTTCGAGTAAATTGTGTGCGCTCCTGAACCAAATATGGAACTTTTAAACGTATGTTACTTGCCTAACAAACTCGGTCAGAATCGTAATTTTTGTAAGCAATCCTCCAAACGATATAACATCTTTATACAAACGCAATATAAACATCGAACTAGAACACGATCAAAATTAGTGATTGCCCAAAGCCACAACTATACTTCAAAGCGAAATCGCGGCTGCAATCCTTTTCATAATTATAAAAAATAAGTGGTCACATTCCTGACGCTCTTAATTTATTTAAAAATCACGTTTTCTTTTTCTAAATACATATTTAACAACTGAAGTTAATATTTTTATTTCCGTACATCCATAGTAAATTTATAAGTTTATAACATTGTTAATTAAAGAAAGAAAAAATTATTTGGCCGTCGTACTTGATTAATTTGTTTTTTACACAGGTCAGAACGTGCCGTTGCCAACCGACCTGAAAGAGCTGTACAGGACGTACCAGCAAGAAATACACGCAAACTCGTATAACGCCGATGTAAACACCATACCACTAACGTCGGCCATGCAATCGATGGACAAAAGGTTATACCAAAAAAGTTATTTACTTTTCGAGATTTTTATCGTTTGAAAGAACAATCGATCAACAGAGCACGAAATTTTAAAAATCTTTCTACGAGTTAGATACAAAACTTTGAAATTTACATGCAGTTCAATGATTACGTAACTCTCGGTTCGAATCAATATTCGAACCGAGAGTGAATATAGATAATTGTTTTTACAGTCGTAAAATATTTCACGACGTTTTCAAACGCTGTAAGCATTAGGCCGGCTGTAACACGCTGAATAGATGAAATTTCATCCATTCCATGTACTAACTTGTGTTTGTACGTCAGATTTTCAATAACAAAAAAAGCCGGAAACTTTTCGGTTTAAAACAGTTTGGAATCTTAATTTAGGCAATTTTTTTTATTCGTACCTACGACTCTTTACTGTTTCCGCGCAGTTTCGAGCAAACGACTATCGATGTGGACCGGCCGGCCAGGACCAGGCGCGCGGCGGTCGTGTCGACGATTGCGGAAAATCGCGGTCACGGGCCGATCACGCCGGAGTCAAGAATCGGCACAGCAAACTCGAGGTGATTTTTACAGGCTTCTATATCGGACGAACTGTTACGATAAAATAACATTTTAATAACAATTTTTTAACATTTTAAAAAACCCTCTCTCGGACATCCTATCAGACGGAATATGGGCGAGTATAATATTTTTATCCTTCCGAACGAATCGTTTTGAAGTGAAAATGTTTGTAAAACAAAGCTAAAATATAACGGTTTTTGTAAGTGGGTACTATAATATTATCATACTCGTGGGGTAGGTATGGTCACTTCAAAACCTGTAACCACAACGACGGTTTAAAACTTGGCAACCCCCGTCCCAAAACTGTACAACCGATATTTTTTTATTATTTTTTTTTTCCTTTAAATAAGAAATATATCAAAATTTTGACGTTTTTTTTTTGAACTTTTAAAATTTATATTTTTCGTTCAAATTTGAGTAGTTTAATGTTGTGATGACAAGTATAAAACGACACACACTGAAAACGACTGTTTGGCCGTTACAGCAACGAGAGCGTGACAGGCTTTGGCTGGGAAAAGGACGCGGGAAATAGTCTGCCGCCCATCAACCAGCCGGCCGTCCCGCATTCCAGGAACGAGGTACCGTCGCCCGTCCCGGCCTCCGTGCTGTTTCCTCCGATTCCCGGCCGCTTTCGATGAGGCCGTCTCGCCGGGCACATTTTTCCACTGCGGACCCCGGACGTTTTTTGATAAAATTCTTGTACTTTACGTGTACCTAAACCACCGTTCGTTCAAACAACAACCATAGTTTTATAACCAAGATGTCACACCTACACAATATGATGCTGCGTTACCCATCTGAAGTTGATAATTTTTATTTTTGTTCAGACCAGTCAGAAATAATAAATCCGATTTAGCGCGTTTGAATCAATACGCTCAACGTTCCCTTTAACGTTGTCGTACAGTGTGATGCTGCTCTCAGGTCGATTGAATTTTATAAATATAACAAAAAGACTATGTGTTACGAGCCGTTTGAATACGTTTACTGAGGTAGTACAACTTTGAGCGGCAACAAGTTGGAGACACACGCAATTTGACACCAGTGTTAATTGGCCATGTGTATTCTCCGTAATTTTTATTGCTGGTACAGGACTTTGAAGGAAATTCAGCCACTGTTTTGATTTATTACACATTACTACGTTGTGTTAAAATTTTACAAATATTTCATTTTGATTATCGTTGAGAAAACTGTTTGGCAATTTTTCAGTCTTTATGAACGTACGATTAGATGACCGGTCCACATTGATATACCGACAATCCGCACAACATAATATACGTCAATTTAAGGGCAAATGAAAAACTGTGTTTTTTAAGATGGATATCAAAGAATATAAAAATTTTGTATAACATGACGTACTTTGTTATGTAACAAAATCCGTACTGAGTGTAGTGCATTACATCAGTATGATGAATAACAGTTAATTAATGATTTCCAACGAACCTGGGTGAAAAAAATTGGCAAGTTTCTTAATTTGACCGAATATAGAATGTTTAGTAAATACATACAAGTATTTTTTTTTTTTTTAAACAAGCAATATTATCGCATTAACTATAAATAATAAGATAAAACACAAAAACAGTAAAGTTTTGATTGATTTAATAGACATAATTGAGTTTTAGTTACATATTACATTATTGCATTTTGAAATCACAAAATCGAATTATTAAACATAAA
The DNA here is from genome assembly GCA_017140985.1 of Hormaphis cornu. NCBI lineage: Eukaryota > Metazoa > Arthropoda > Insecta > Hemiptera > Hormaphididae > Hormaphis > Hormaphis cornu. The sequence goes on along the minus strand of CM029358.1, from coordinate 23,374,045 downwards.
TACGTGTAGGTACCATGAATGTTATATAATATTAATGACGTATATAATTAAACATAATAATAAATTGAGATATTGATTTTTGATGTTAGTTATTAGTTTGATTACATAGTAATTATCGCAACAATTTGATAACTAATTTATCAGTAATTAATTTTCATACATTTATCACAATTTAAACAACAATTTTTGCTTTTTTTTAAAAAATTTAAACAAAAACGTATGCAAGTCCACAAACATTTTGTTTGGAATGTTTATACTGCTCTTACAAAGAAAAACTAGCAATTACTTTTGATCTCGTTTAAGAATATTACACAAACAACTCAACATCAATATCCATTTCGGTTAAAAGTATACCACTCTTCTGAAATTTTTTTTTCCCCTCAAATTTATACCCATAAAATATAACAGAGGTTATACCTTTACAATGCGCCTAACTATTGCTTGAAAGTTACAACACTAAAAATAGTGATTCAGTCAAGTTGCGAAAAATGGCATATTTTTAACCGGAAGAAAGTACAGCGTAATGTTGGGTCCTCCACCCATTATTATTTAACATATTCAATAATCCTCCTTAAACCTAGAGTTTAGTATAAAGTATTGAGTATAGTAATTTGTTACAAGTCTATACTCTACAAAATACTTAATTTGGCAACATTTGAAAGCTCAAAAATTTGTTTTGACATTAATTACATTCACCAAATAAACATAGAATTAAAGGTATTTTACTACATTACAAAAATGGTAAAAATGAACATCTAAGTTATAAATTATGTTAATTGACGCTAAAAATATATAAAATTCTTACGAAAACATCAAACCACACTAATTTTAAAAAATATTCTTCAGTATAATGCAATAGTTCAAAAATAAAACTTTGTATCAAAAATATTGCTATGGTAACAAAAATCAACAAACGTACAGACAATATACTTAATAGTAACAAAAAACAAAATTAAATATAGTTAAGATCCACGTTACCCAAAAGCAAACTATTGATTAAATAACATACCACTCCCGATACAATACAAACTTTCATTGCAACTTGTACACACAATTTATTGTTAATTACTACTAAAATAACGGTATTAAGGGTAAAAAGTAAACACTACCATAAACATATGAGTATACATTTGTTCTGAAAATATGGTTCTCAACGTTTTGTATGACTAGATTGATTTTATTTCCGAGGTTAAACTTTATAGTAACCAAAGTTTAACCGTAATTGTTCCAAGAAGACAAATGTAAGAATCGTTTGAGGAGCTAATCTGACAAAAGCTGGGACATAACCCTGAAAAAAAAAAAAAAAGATTAATTTTTTTGTATCAAAGGCGATTATAATAATTGTATCTACCTTGAAGAATCCCATAGGACCAAGTTTTGCAGTGTATTTGACAAGATCAAGAGTGCCCTGCAAAATGTACTCGGTTAAAACTGAAATGATTGATACATTTAAGGTGAACATTTTTTTAACGATACGTACAGAGAATTCTCCCGGTTTAGCATTCATAGCACGAGTTTTTAAGACATCTAGAGGTTGAGTAAGAGTTGTTGCAACGGCTCCCTTCGGATTAAAGTGAACAATTTACATAGTATCAGAAAAATACATTTAGCAAGTCGACACTTACTGCGGTTAGACTGGACAAAAAATGTGTGGTAGAATTATCACCAAAATATCCAGACGCTAATAATAACTGTTTCACTTGATCGTAAAAAGACAGCTGTCCAACTGTCATTAGAACAGCACGCATTGTAGCAGTTGACGCGCCCGAAAACAATCTTGGAAACCCTTCTTCTCTCCAGACACGCACAAAACCGTCAAAAGCATGTTTGTAACTGAAATCATTGAATAAATAATAAGTATGCAAAAAATTGATATCCATTAAACTGTACTTACTATTTTTAAGTTTGATACCAAAAACTAAATAATAATAAAATGTACTGCAAGAATGACACAACTTTAGTCTAACACAATTTAGTCGCACGTGAAAAAAGCCCATCCGATTAATTTTTAATTTATTAGGATTGTAAGCTTTATTATTAATCTAATTACCTACTCAAAATTCAATAAATAACAATAGTTTGTAAACATTTTATTTCCCAAAGATATTGTGTTTTATGTTAGGTAGTTGTTACATTTGTTTCAAAAGATCGAGACGAGTGGAGGTTTAGCACCAACCCCAAATAGTTGGGAAGGCAAAGAAGAAAAAGATGTTACATTTGTTTACTGATTGAGTTAAATGTTTTTATGCATAAATGAATGAATTTGTTAATGATTAGGACT
>CM029358.1:23297955-23363386 GCA_017140985.1 Hormaphis cornu | reverse complement strand
GCTTTGTGTTATAATCACTAAAGCACAATGGATAAACAAAATACTCATTTAAGAAACATCCAACGGTAGAGTAGTATAATGATTCGAAGTACATCATCATTTGCATACTTTCTACGTGTTTCTGGAGGCAATTTTACATCGTTTTGCATTCGTACATTAATCATATCAGCTGGAGTACCAACAAAACCACCAGCAGCCCCAGCGGCCGAAGCTAACAGCACAGTTTTATAGAACGGAATGTTTTCGCCAGGCGTAGTCATTGCTTGTTTTCCTACCTGAAATTTAGAATAATAATAAGGTACTTATTATATACTATTCCATTGACACAATAACCAAGGAAACAGTACACTTGTATCACTGATTAATCAGGTTTTAAGCACGTCTACCATAAAAATACTACTTTTGTTTTCAAAAACATTTTAGTATAGGCACACAAATTTCAATTATTTTTAAAAATCTTACGTTTTACAGTACAAATCATAGATAGCTCGATTATTATGATGGCTACTTTTTGCAATGTCATTAGACTTTGATACACACTAGACACAATTTAAGGGGAACACAGTAAGTATTTTAACGCGATATGAGCTTGCAAACCAATAAATCCTAAACAACTATTTTTATCGCAAAAGTTTGAAAACAAAAAAAAAAAACTCTGTTTTGTGCGCAGCAATCACTTTGTTGGTTTGAACGGCATTTTTGTTGAAATACGAAAACTGTGTTGGAGAACTACATACTATAGGTGTAACGCGTACCTCGTATATTCCAAACCGCACGGTAGAGTACGATAGTTGTCGACACAGAGACGCCGAAATGCCCGTGTACAGTGAGAGCACGCCCTGTTCTCGGACGATTTTTACGGCCAGACGGCTGACGGACAGCTTGCCTTCTTGTTGCGTTTGCAAGTGCACCTGCGATAAAAGAAAACGAATTGATTTTTTTTTTCTTACTTTTTACCCATCAAGAACCGTTTATAATTATGTGTTACCTTGAGCAAATCCAGTGGATGCGTACAGCACGCGGCGCCCGCGGAACCGATGCCGCCAAAATACCAACGCGATAATTTTTTACTCTTGTCAGCGGCCGCCATTTCGACGCGGTTGGCTCCCGATACAAACAACTAGACTACTGTTATAAAACAGTACGATTATTAGAAATATTATTACTAAGAAAATACTATGATTCTTTGTATAAAAAAATGTAGGTAAAAGGTAGGAAAGAGCGAGGCGAAACGATCGAGCAGGTAAGTAACTGACGGTGTGTGTACTCACTTTCAGTTTCGGAACGACCTCTAAACGAACTATAACGACTTTTCAACTTTCCCCCGAAATCATGGCCGTTTTGACACCCGTACGGCTACGAGCACATCCTGTAACAATTTGTTCGCGTTATTTTATGTTTGCCGAATAATACTGATTTGTAACGAAATTAATGTCAAATTAAAATACTAATATGAAATTTGGTGCCGAGCTTGGACGAAACGCAGCACGACCGACGTGAAGGGCGAATAGTGATAAGCCAAGGTCGAATCGATCGGCGTGATAACGCGTCGTAACGAGCGGTGAAATTAATTGTACCTACCATAGAATAAGGATATAAATACCTATACCTAAAAAAAAAAAGTATAATTTATTATTTTAATCTCTTTACAGATTACAAATCGGTTGATTCCAAGTGCGTAAAAAACACAAAAAAACAAAAACTGATGTACAGTAAGTCGCCTGTACTCCTTAGAAACGATCCGCTTACAAAAACCTATAACATCGCCTATACGGAACGCCTCGTATCTTAGCCGCGTTATCAGCTGCCGTGTCCCCCGGTAACAGGTTACCACGTCTTATCAGTTTGACGACCAAAATTTGACACCAACAATCGCGCTTTACAACGATTTTCAAAAGTACGTTTCTGATATTGATAAAATCGGGTGTCACGAGAGCTGGTCGGGACGAACCGTTCGTCTTCCGCGGCGGCGATAGTTCCGTTTTACGCGTGTAGGCGCCCGGCGATAGACTCCGAAACGAACATGACGACGTGCGCACAGGACGTGCTGGAACGGCTGAGACTGGCGCTGAAACCGGACGCGGCGGACCGGCGGATGGTGTGCGTCGAGGAGACGGACACGGCGAAGGCGGACGCGGTGCTCGCGTTCTACACGTGGCACGCGTTCGCCCGGACGGACGGCCCCGTGTGCGTGGCCGGCGTCCGGGACGTGTACGGCCACTACCAGAGCGTCGGCCTCAAGTTCCGGTACGACCTGCCGTCCATGGCCGCCCGGCGGCGGTTCCGGTTCGTCGAACCGGAGGACTGCGCGACCGCGGCCCGGCTCGTCGAGTGCGCGCGGGACATGCTGTCGCGGCACCCGGAGCCCGGGACCACCGTGCACATGATCGTGGACGACGTCACCGCCCTGCTGCTGTTGGGCGAACGGCTGGAGGACGTGGTCGGCTTCCTGGCGTACGCCAAACGGCAGCCGCGCCTGTCGCTGGTGTACGGCTGCTGGAGGCACGCGGCGGACCCCGCGACCGGCAGGCTGGCGGCCGCCGCGTCGTATCTGGCCGACGTGCGCGTGGCGCTGGCGCCGTTGGCCACGGGGTTTTCGGACGCGGCCACGGGCGCCATGACGATCACAGTGGCCGGCGGCCGAAGGGACGACGACGACGACGACGAGTCATATCTATACAAGTTGACCGACGGCGGACTGACGTTGACGTTGAACTCGTCAAACGGCCGGACGAAAGTGTCGGGACAACATTTTAACGCAACATAATACGTTATCGAGCGAAAATTCTCGCGTCGTAAATAAATAGTATTGCCGTTTTGCGTTGTATTATTTATTTTTAACAGTATGGATACGAAACACCACAACGTTGTTATGACACGGAATTGTGTAACACGGATATGGTGGAAAAAAAAAATGCGCTCGACAAACGTTCACAACATTTCTCTATTCACGGGTTAATTACGATACACGTTTTACTTCAAAAACATAAATACAATACCGAACAATAATTCATCGAAATGTTGTACAAGTATCTTAGTTACAAAGAGAAATTAGTTTGAAAACCAAACCACGGATAACTTGTATATACTTGATAGATTGCAGTGTTTATGTTGTATTATTATTATTAGTTTTACATTTACTCGTGCAAACAAAATGGTACAATATTATTATACTAGTTTATTCTTTGTTATTAAAATGATTATGTAAATATTTTATTTTTTTGATTGGCTGTGTATCGTTATTTCTACAATCGTGTAAACTGTACAAAAAAAACATCTTACAATTAATAACATTAAACAAAGAAACAATATAAAAAAAACCACAATTTTTCAAATTTTGTAGTGTCATACACAATAACAAGGGTACAAGGGTAAATTGCATTCAAAATTATATCACAATATGAAGATTATTTACAGCATCACGTTTTAAAATATCACATCAACATTTTAATATTTACAAGTTCATCGTTAGTTGTCTTATTTTTATTTAAACAGTTCCATTATAGTTGATAGTTAGCAATGTGAGAGTTTCAAACAAAGTCATTAGGTACTCTCAATTAAGTACTTTTTGAGTTCAAAAATGTTTTTTTATGAATTTTTTTAATTTTTCAAAATAAATTTTTTACTAATTAAGCTTATTTAATCAGTGGTGTGTGGGATACTAGATGGCAAGTATTTTTTTTTCCAATTTTTCATTTCTAAAATTTAAATTTGACTTTATTTATTCATTTTAAAATAAACTATACTATGAGAAGGGCCTCCTATAAACGCCGCCACTGATATACATTATATTATCCATCCATAATAGCAATTAGCAATTAAATTATTCATTTTTGGTTTGCTAAGAACTCGTTAGTTACTCAAACTATTATATATTTTAATTATTATTTTCAGTATTTGCGTATCGTAATTGTGTGGAACAGACAATTGATTTACTTAGTTTAAATAATGTTTGCCAATTTTAAAACCGTAGCTTGGTTGGATCGCTGTAGGACAATCTCACACTTTGGTTGGAGCCAAGGTTCACCGTCCACTTGTACCGGCAACTTTTGCAATAGTTTTATCTAAGCATCCAGTAACGAATACATTCAATTGATTTAGTAAAAGTTAAAAACGTTGAAATTCCAAAAACCAAAATAAACAGGTCAGTTTAACACAAAGTGCAAATCAAACCAAATCACTTACTTTAATCATTGACGCTTGGCCAATTCTTATGGGTTCGGCAATTCCCATTTTTAACTGAGCAATATGTATTGAAGATTTTATACCGAGCACTTCTAATAATCCATCATCTTTGAACTGCGATCCAAATTCATGACCATCGTTAGCTCCTAGTTCCCATAAATTTACGCCAGCGCCCCAAGATTCAATATTGACAATGACGATTGATTCAATATCTGGTAGAGTTTTTTTCTCGTTATCCATGTACAACTCAACCATATCTGACAGACCCTCACACTGATGTTCTAGAAATTGTTGTGTACCACACCCTACATATATCATCTTGTTGAACAGAGTACTGTTAAATAAGTACAATGGCGATTTTCTCGTACGATGAAAATCCAATGTTATTTGCGCATCCAAACCTATTCCTAGATAATTGTACATCGTGATAGTGTTCACTACGTTAATTTTTTTTAGCACGTTTGACAAAATGTCCACTTTCCATCTAGTAAGGAACAAAAAGTTGTTTGTTATAAACCTTTACGGATAACAAAAAGGTATATTTTAAGATTACCTGTCTAATTTTATAATCGACACATTGTCCAGAGAATCTACTATTCCAGAACAATCAGAGTCCGAATAAGAAGTTCCCCATCCCAATACTCTGGACAAATCGTTGCCTGTACCAAGCGGTATGATACCTACGGCAGGATCAACCTGAAAATGTTCACTTTCGATAGAGTTCAGAATTAGTTTTAAAAATAAACTACAATGTTGGTACTTTAAAGTGTAAATTATGGATGGCGTTCAACACTCCAGCTACTGTACCATCACCGCCAGCAACCATGACATAAACACGATCTAACTGAGAGTTTTTAAGCCAAGCCAACGATTTCTCGGGGGAACAATCGAGAACATCGTACACTTGTATGGGATTTAGTAAATGTCGAAAATGTGAAATTATCAAAGATCCGTTGTTGTTACCGGATTTTTTGTTGGCTAAAGTACACAGAAATAATAATTATACGTACAAAAATTAATTTTAATTCAACAGATGATAAAACATATGTATTGTGTAAAATTTAAATAGGCACTTGCCGAGAATTAATAATGGTGTCCAATTCTCCCAACCAGGATGAACAACTTTCTCAACAGTTTGTTTCGATATATTTTTGAACCTGTTCTTTGTCTTTACGCAAAACGGTGGTATGATGTACTTAAAATAGATTCCAAAGTCACATTTCTAAAAAAATAACAAACGACAATACGGTTTTAATTTTATGAGAGTACAATCAGCAAAGATATAAATCTAGTCGACCAAAAACTGCTCGGTCAGATTTGGTAAACAAATTTTAGTGGTTAAAAATTACACAAAATATATTTTGAATATAATGCATCGTGTGTGGTGAACAATACCCCTACTATGATATATTACGGTTAATATTTTTCAATTGCGCCATTGAGAATTTTTTTTCAAAACGGTAGAAATAATTTGAGAAAAAATTTTCAATTTCTCCATTGATTTATTTTTTTTTTTTAAATTACCATATTTTATTTCTGACAAAAATGTTGGATTACAATTGGAAAACATTCTAAAATATTACGCACAGTATTAGGCTAACCGTTGATATAATGCGTTATGCAATGGGCCATATATGTATGAATCAATAAAGTATAACGTAAAACCGACCGATTTAAAATCATTATTACTCGGTTTTCTAGTTGTTAGACCGGGAAATTCTGATTGCCCCAATTAAAAAACTATATATAATACATGAGATTTAGTACAGAATTGTGTGCGGTAAACTAGATTTTTACATCAACTACAAACGGTGGTAATGCTCTGTTTCATTCACTCGTTGGCAGACAATTATCGATTTGTTTACTTCAATAACGAACGCCGCAAATACTGTACAATGGAACTTATCCAGCGTAAACTAACCGGTTCGAATCGATCTATGCAGTTTTCGTGCAGAAACCTTTGGCACCATACACACTGAAAAAAGTTTCCGAGAACGTGATCGATGTCGTCGTCCGAAGAGCAGAAAAAACACGCGACACCAGCAGACAGAGCTGTAACAAACAACGTTCGTCTAATAACTGTTAAAATATATAGTTTTAAATACGATACTACATTTGGTCCAGTGATGCGTGAAAGACTTTGCCGGTCTGCCGGTGCTCACGGTTTTGCAGCACACTCGTCTGTTGGCCTTTTTTATGCAGCCCAGGTCCACGAAGATTCCGCAACAGTCGCAGTACCGCACCCTCGATCCGTGCGCCAGCGTATCGCACACCGCACAGGCATTGGGATCCTGTGGACGAACAACGGTCGTGATTGTATCCAGCGATTGAATGGGGTTTGGCCAGGAGACAGAACTCCATCTACTTTTTACACCCCTATCCGATTAAGTCCTGTGTCGTGTAGGGGAATAGAAACGCCACGTATTTCTTAGGGAACTAGGCAGGCACCTACCTAGTAGGAATAACAACGGTGAAATTCCGAGCACACTTAAGCGCGGACAACTCAAAAACTGGCAGACTGTCGAAACAATATAGTCGACATTGTGTTAATTTGTTCTTTTACTCTCTCCCGGTCTCGTTTTCCGTACGCCTACTCGGTACAGTTCGAAAAGCAGATACACTCACGCTGACTATGTACGCCGGCTTTTCCGTCCAAACGTGCGCGGTCAGACCGCGGTCGGCCGCGACGCAGTCCGGGAACCACCGCCTGAACCACTTGACGCTGAGCACGAACACGACGGCGGCGATGGCGAAAGCGATCAGGCTGGACGCGACCAGATCGTCGGCCGCCGCGTCCAGGCGCATCGCCGCGGCCGCCCGCGCAAAAGTCCCGGACCGCGAGAGTTTGGCCGGGTGTAGAATCCGGAAGAATTTCTACTCGTCAAAACGTGTTCGGGTGGTCGGGGCGAAATCGAAGGAACGCGTTCGTTTCCGAGCGGAAAAACAACGACGAATCGCGCGGACGTGTTGACGACGACGACGACGATCTGCGTCGGGGGGGAACTTTGCGTCGAGTTTCCCGCTGAATCGCGCGACCATAATCGCAGCAGCAGTTTTACCGCGGATATTTTTTTTTCCACTAGTTTCGCAACGCGAGTTCAACGCGTAACGCCGTCGAATCCCTCCAAACAGTTTTCATCGTTTTTGTGCGTAACATTTTCATCGGGCACTATATGTTTATATTATGTTTTTTATACTTTCGTGTTTTGTAAAATGTATTTTTTTATCACGAACCGTCTTTATCACCGAAACATAAACGTCAGCTCTCGTATCAGCAGCTGCTGCTTACAAGTCGTAATAAACATGGCAGCCGTTTTCGCGATTTCGCTGGACAAACAACCCATAGGTTCCATAGGCATAAATGATCAATGTCATAAATAAATACGGGCTTATACACTAATAATTTGTTTTCTACGCAAACAACGTTGAAAAAACACGAGACCGCCTTATCGTGTTTTGTGATAATAAAACACGATATCGGAAGATTTTAAAATAATTATTCGTATTTAAGATTGTAGCGCGTCTTTTTTTTTTCGAGTGTGGAGAGAAACGATGTCTACATCGTGAAAAAATATTTAGGAGGAGTCTTCGTGCTCAAGAGACCCGTCAACATTTTATCGACAAAATTTTCCACGCGATTTTCGCCGTGTAAAATGCTCGTGAAACATAATATTGTGTAGTATATCGAGCAATGTGTACGTATTGTACGTACAAATAGTTACAGACTTCCAACAACAACACACTCAAACTATAGTGAAAATGAACACGTGAAATGCAAGATTTCAAACCGTACCTCTCTAACTGAGTAAAAAATAAATTGAAAATAATTTAAAACATTCTTTCGGGTCGTCCGGAGCCTAGCGTTTGTACTAAACCATTATGGAGTTAACCCGTTCCCGTTAAACACGAACCTAATCTATCGGTAAGTGCAAAAGTATTAATTATTTGTGAAAAAGAGCGGCGAGTATAAATTCCGTGCGTTTTGGCCGTTATAAATGACACACAAAGATACGAAAACCACCCACGGAATTTCATGGAAACTCATAATTTAAAGTGCTGACTGGAGAGAGTGATGTCAAAATGGTTCTTTCGTCGTCGATACGGTCAGCCCGTATAATCGTCGCGAAACACCGTTTACGTTTTTTTTTCTTTGGCGTGGGTCGCGACCATATATTTTGTTTTGTCCGAGTACATTTTACAAGAATCTAATAACAACGAATTGAACTTTAGTGTAGTTTAAAATCAACCAGTTATAATAATATCACGATAAAGTAGGTCTAGGTGACTGTCTGGGGGTCAAGTTACACGAAGTGTAAACAATTTATACGATCGCAGTGTTACAATGAATTCCACCATTATTATATCAAACGTGCGTCATCGGTACCAATGTTAAAACCGCATATCTAATAATATTTCGATCATCGAACAATTCATTAGTAATTGTAATTAGTTTGCCGAAAAAATTTTTACACTTTTTTCAATTCGATTCACCGGGACACACGGCGTCTTCTCGTCCAATAGTGTAAACTTTTCATACCTACTGGGCGTCGAGCACTCCTCCTGGACAAGGTGTTCTATTTTCTGCATCGTCCCGTCGGTCTACCATAATACAAAAGTTCCACTTGGCCATTAGATTATATTAATTGGGTTACATTATACTTGCAAATCATCCCATAAATGGATTTTTATAAATTGGCCGACGACAGCATACGATACCAAGCAACACGTATATTGATTATACGTTTAATGTCACAGGACTTCAATAACTACAAACTAGCGCGGGGAAGGACTTGAGGCGGTCGTAATTTAGCGGCGTATTTTATTAGTGTTTTAGAACTAAAAACCTATGAGAAAAATCCGCTAACTAAGTAAGATTTAATTTTAATACTGAAAAAAGTTCACCAATACGATTTTTATGTTATTGTTTTCAGTTTGATCTGAAGGGTACTGGCGTTTGTTTGTTTGTTTTAACAAAATTAGACGTATTACAAGTTGCCTACATAATAACTCCTCAGAATCGACCCACTTACAACCGCCTTAATATGCGAAATTTCGATTTTTAAACCGTAATGACTAAAAATGAAAATTTTTAAAATATTATTAGGGTCATCCCCCGAGCCTAGTAATTATTAGTATTAACTATAGGTATTAAACCATAAAAAAACGATTGCGTATTATTTCCGAGTTGTTTTGCAAACCTTTAAGGCTTTCTTCTTAAGACGATTCAACCGTAATGAAATCTTGACCTAAGCCCGTAGCCTGGAGTGCTCGGACCCAGTCAGACGAGTTGTTCGCCTAAAAAATAAGGAACTTACGTATTATAGACGTATTTTAATAATAGGCCAGTGATCGTTTCGTTATAATAATAATAATGTATGCTGAAATAAAAACCGTATTAATTTTTCAAAACTATAACCCGCGTGAAATCGCTTATGTAATCGTACTCTGTTTAATATACCTATCGAAGTAATTTATAATAAAAATAACATTCCTCATAAACGAACTGTTTTAAATAACATAACATATTTTAGTATAAATATAATATATTACGACAATTTGTCGCATACGAAATTTCAAAATAAAAGCTTTAACCACCAAAGTCCGCATACGCCTATAAATATCGGTACTGACTTTATAAATCTGAGCATTCTTTTTACCCGAAAAGTTATTGAAAAAACACCGTTGTAAAAAGAACACATTCCTCGCTGACATCTAAAATACGTATAGGTACATCTAATTTAGAAAACCAATATTGTTTCATTCGAACGAACTTGTTGGTAAAGACGTTTGCGGCGTTGTTACACTCGTGAATCAATACGTATATTATTAATTTTATCGTTATTTATTAGAACGCATAAAATATTACATTTTAATAAAGTTCAACGCGTGTTACGTATCTACCGTTTCGCATAAGAGTACGTACCTGCCTCAGGATTGGAAAGAAAAAAAAAATCGACGTAATGCTGCGTAATAAATTAAACAGTATATAATACGAATTATTTGATTTGGCACTATCTCGTTGAAAATTAATGTGTTTATCCCCGTAATATAATATGTTTTCAACAAATTACACATTGCTTCATAGGTGTGTGTGTGTGAACTCGGAACACGCTACTCGTATGCGATTAATGCGATGATTGATGTGCATAGTGAGAGGCGTTTTTTCCTTGTAGTCTGATCGAAAAAAAAAACACACACAAACTAAAAAATACAAAATTTTTCGTAAAATAACGAACATAATTAACTATTTGACAAAATTACTAATAATACCGGGTGACCTTATCGGCACAAACACACTTTTTCAATTACACCGAAAGTCAAAAATTGAAACCAAACACTCGCACTTGTTGTACGAATCTTGTTCGAAAAGTATACGCGGCAGACGCTGTGCACGAGAAAGTAGGCTTTATTTTATAATATGAAATTTAAATCCATTATCTAACAGCTAGCAGAACGAAACCAGTTTTCGATTCTGCCCACGCAACTGTCATTGTATTCTTATTGTTATTATCGCTGTTAAATATGAAGTTTGGCATTACCCATAATATTGTTGTGTGTTTCTTAAAACAAACGCGTTTTTTATACCACTCGGTTAAAAAAAAATGTATTATTCCGTTCCTACTTGGCGAAAACTGGAAACGTCGATGCCGATTGCGGTCGGCTCGTTATACTTAGGGGAGAGTCGATTAATTTGGACACCTCCTCTGATCTCAGTAACAGATTATTGGCAAACGTTACGTTACGTTTAAAAACACTTGGCAACGTCTTTGGTGCTAACGTTAGAGTTCGACAATAAGTTAAATGACCGAAATCACAAATCAGGAAAATCGAGACGTTTTTCATACGATTTTACTTTGAAACGAACCATTAAAATATCCTATCATACGTTTTTTACAGGCAATTCAACTTAAATTAATATCGCACGGATCATATGAGTATCATAATATTATTAAATCGTTTGATTTTCTAAGTTTACACAAAGTTCGGACCGCCATGCAAAAATAAATAAAAAATTTTGTTTTACGAAATCGTAACAACTTAAGCTTTATACGCGTGTACAATATAGTTTGAATGTTTTCTCGAAAGTTTTTGTGTTTCACCTGCGTTATAGGATTTCAACGTAAACCAAACGTAACAGAAATCGTTGGTATTCAATATTGTAAGGTGTGTTGGACCACTTGTGAAAAAAGGTTGACAAAATTAAAAATTTCAAAAACGCGCGGTCAGTGTAGTTTACGACGTTTTTATAAAAATCGTTCGTTTTCAATATTTTCGGCCAGTAAATAACTTCGCGTCGTTCGTTTTACATGTTGTGTCGAATTATGCTACAAACGTTTACATTTCTTTCACGTTTTTTTGCAAATTTCCCGGGCAAACATACGGAGATTACGCGCAAACGATGCGAAACAAAAGACGTATATGATACAGTCGTTTGCCGACGTTTGTCCCGCCATCGCGTGACTGGATATTACGTCTTGGGAAAGCTGCGGCTAACTGTATATTATACGTAAAAAACCTATTTGTAAAAACGATTCAATAATTGCCAGATTTACAAAAAAAAAAAAAAAAAACAAATTACAGTAATGTTCCGCGCACACGTCCCCCCATACCACGCGTCTTATAGACTTTATACATAATAATAATAATAATGTTATGTGTGTGCGCTGTATCCCCGTAAGAATAATACGACGTGCTTGTTCAAAAACTTTCTCTCGTCGTCCACTGCAGCCCAAGTGCGGTTCGTATATTATTATTATATTATCACGTGTATACACAAAATATAGCTCACACGGTTCGTGTAACCAAGAACAAAATACGCTGCAGCTCATTTATATATATACATATATTATAATAATCTTATAAATGCGTAACATTATAACACTTAACACTTTGTACGCGTAGTGTTGCCCCCCATACATAATATGCGGTCAACATTTTCGATTTCAATCACCAAGAGTTTCAATTTATTATGCGCCCAGACTTCCAGATCTGTTATAATATAGTTGTTGTCGAAAAAATCCACGTGTAAATACCGGGCAATCGAAGAATCCTCCTGCGATTCGAAAAACCGCCTGGAAAATGTTTAGAATTCCTTTTTTTCAAACGTCAAAAATCCACAGAAACAGGAAGAACTATTTCCCTATGCCCCCCCGGTAACTCTGTAACCGTACGCATTGTGGCGTGAGTGATGAGAAAATATATTATCTTAAAAATTATTGAAAATTCAATCCCTAAGGCACGTTGAAAGGAGAGAAACTGATAAAATAGAAAAAAAATCGTCTGCAGCCAGTACCGCTGAATCTGCACAGTATGAAGTACACACTATACTTACGGCTACCAGCCGCAGCAGTGTCGCGACTTTATTTAAATAATACGCCAAGTATGCATAGTTGATTTTTTTCATCTTTTATTGTTGTTCAATATGTTCACGTGAAAATTGCAGTCAAAGACGAAAATATAACCGTTATATTTAGCTGTCTCGTAAGTGTTATTGTAATGATCAAGACAAAATATTAAGTAAAAGATAATAAATAGATAATATAAGATAATAAATATTAAGTATAAGACAATACATGTAAGTAAGCTTTTTCCAAACAAGTCCAGATCGGTTTTTTTTTTTAACGCCGACATAAATATTTTTTATAATATTTGAATCGTTGGAAACAATATTGTCTCTGAGCGATTCGCAAACTCTAGTTGTACCACCTACTTCTGACGAAAAACCCAAACGCATAATAGCTGAGTACCAATCTAGAACACCATGAAGTGTTTCTAATCTGTGTCCAGATACGTATTCTGTTTAAATCTTTTTTTATTATCGTTATAATTTGAGCGTTTATCTTAGAATCTGATTCTAGATTATTTTTGAGAAATTGCCTAAATGAACGTGTATATCCTATAGTTATTCAGTCTCAACATACTTTTGCAGAAGTCTACTAAAACTTAACGGCGCACCGTTTTAACCGTTTAATTACTAAGTAGCTCGTATTTATTTTGATTACAAAACTGCAGTGTCACACTATATTATTATGTGCAAATAGATGTCGCGTGCTTGGAGTTCGAAACGTTTATTCTACGAACACACGCGTGCTGTCTTTGTACAATGTTTAAGACCAAAATTGTTTACCGACATTACCATTCATCGTATTGTAATCATATATTGGCACATTGAAACGTAACAATTGTTATGGATAAAAATACGTACGAACGTTTCAAAAATGTAATAAACACGATGATTTTTATTCCGACGTTTGATACTCGCCGTTATTTTGTTCGGACAATAATCTTATCATTGTTTTTAGATGCCGAGTGTAGCGAACAATTCATCGGGTTTCAACATGATGTGTGTTTTTTTTTGTATACTCGTATAATATATGTTAGGATCGCTGCGAGAATTTCATAGATATCATCATCGAAGCAGCACATGCAATAGCGGATACGAGAGTTATCCAAGGGGGACGGGGCAAATTTTGGTTTTGGTGTAGTTATTAAGGTAATAGATTGTAATAGAGAAATGCGCTAATCTTAGGGTCGTCGTACGTTTCAAATTCACCGGGACATTACCAATTTTTTGCCAAGGTTAGGGTAAACTGACAAAAATATTCGAAAAAAAGTCCCAATAATAGAAAAAAAAATATCCCAGAATAGAAAGACCCGGTAAAAAAATTGTCAAAAAACTATTTGGTTAAAATCTTAAAGAACCATATCTTCATATTTTATTTATTTCGTCTAATTATGACGTATATTAGGTATTGGTTGAATTGACTAAGGACCTGATCTGACCTAACCTAGTTTATTTTGGTATTTTTTTTTTTTTTTTGTTCAATTAAAGTCTAATTATACGTTGACTAATGCCAAGTATTATACCGCATTATTAAAAAATATTAGTTGCATGTTTTTCAATCGTACAAATTGAGTTAACCTAAAATTTAGTTATCGGCACTTACCACGAAAAATGGTTTGTAAATATTATTTAAGAAAATAGTTTAGCTCCAATTCGTAATACATGCTTATCGTATTGATTGCTTATTAAGTATTTACATTAAAAACAATTGTTTTAAACTTTTCGAGACTCTTTTTTTCCCGTGATACGTCCCGAATTTTTAATTTATAAAATACCGATTTTTAATTAGGAGAATTAAATGATGTACCGTGATTTGTGGATAACGAAATTTTCGATTATTTGCGCGATAGTCTTCGTTTTGATTTTAGACACTCGTTTTTTTGACGTAGCTATTCGAAATCCGGGCGTTTTCCCGTCCGAGAACGTACGGAAAAAACGAATTTCACGCGTTTACGCAACATTTTCAAACACATTTTTGGTTTTTGAACTTGAAAGTATTGCTAAAAAATAATCAAAAAAAAAAAAAAAAAAACGCTTCAAGCAATATACCGTACCATCTTGGTCCTTTCATGGCAATCACTGACTTTATAAATCTGATTAACCAAACTCGGCTCAAGGGAGGGGCGTGTGTAAAAATCGACCCGTCAAACGCTCGAACCTTGGTGATTTTCGTCGATACCAATGCGACTGGCGACTAACCGTTCGTTGTATAACAATTATTTTTGTAAATCAATCAACCGTCGGAATCGTAAAAAAAAAAAAAATATTATTATAATATTATACATTATACTACAGCCGATCGTTATCCGCGGCCTGAAACTCGCTCGAAAACCGCTTTCTACAAACACCGGCATCAAAAAAACCAGCTCCTCTTGCAGTCTGTGCAAACACTGCGCACGTTCAAATGATACTGTCATTATATTACTATCATTTTACTGTCGATATTATCCGACGACATTACAAAAATACTGTCATACCGTTAATCTCCGAGCAGAAGAAGAAGAAGAAAACAGGCACCTAAAACATTTTGGTAACGACCGGGCACATGGCGGAAAATTCGTCGTCAACCGCGCCTCGCGCGTTGATTGATGGACGTTTTTCCATTGACGAGCACAAGAAGCAGAAGATTTGTAGTTATTTTTCTTTTAACTTTCTACAACGTCATAATATAATTATTACATTAAATAAAAAAAAATATACCTATGTCGTTGTGATGACCGTTGGCGACGGCGTGATCATTGTGTGCCGCCGCGGTGTGTTTTCGTTTCTGTCTCATTACGAGCGAGACGCGGCGGACACAATAGGACCGACGAAATCGCGGCGCGGAGAAGACCGACAAAATTTCGCAAATAGTTTCGCGTGTATTCAAAATACGTAATCGGATTCGTTCGTTTTCGCTTTCTTTTGCGCGAAAGAATAATGTACGATACATTATTGTACGTTTAACACAAGCGATGCACACGCACGACCGACTACTGGTAATAACATATTATTTGGTTGATGACAAATATTGTAACAACCGAACAACTCGTCCCGCAATGTGTTAGGAGGAAGAAAGGAGTCCGCGCGTTTAGAACATTATACAGTTTGACGTTCTATATATATATATATCCGATTCGTATATACTACGCTATTGTTGCTCGCGATCATTCTGAGTGAGCTCATAGCGAAATTTTAGATCTTTTAGAATTGAAAATTTCAAAGATTTACGAAAGTGCAGTCCTGTTCAGGTGTATGGCCGTACAGGTTGGAATCGCGCCTACTTGAAATATGCACACGCGCGTTCTATTATACAATAACGTGCGAAAACATTTCAATTCGTTTGATGCGTTTTTGGAATGGAATTGCTAAAAAAAAAAAAAAATCTAACTACATACAGAAATATCAAGGTTTTGTACGAATAACACAAATAACCGACAAATTTCAAAGTCGTATACGTGTAATTTTGCTTCGAAACGGCCAAACGTTTTTGGTAGTACAAAAGTTCTACAGTTTTATGCCAGTTACAACGACGTTTTGGAATTTTCCGCCTTTGGATCACGATGTTACTGAAGTCCGAAAAATTGAGCGAAATTTCAAGAACGCTTCAAATGAGGTAATCCTATACATCAGGTAAACAATTCACTTATAAATGGTTGAATGTTTAGAAAAATTGCAGGAAATAATGGTTATTTTACAGAAGACCTACGCACCCGAATAGAATTAAAACGCGCTGTAACATTAAAAAAAAAAAAAAAGACTGATTAAATTTTTTTTTTTTAAGTTATTGCCGTGAAGAGTTTTTCCCGCAAAACGGTTTTTGTACCATGTAAATTTCGTAAATTACGAAAACAGATTTGAATGAAGGCTTCTTTGCACTGGCCATTTTTCTATAAATTATTCAACAAAAATGGAAAAAAAATAACAACGATTGTGTTTAGAAAACGGTTTTCAAAAACGTAAAAAGTCAACACGACACGGACAATGTTATTAGGTTTTTCAGGGGCTTCACGTAGCGATTTCAGTCCCGTGCGGTGTCATTTATAGGTAATATATTCTTTGGCTTCTCAGTGGCCTCAAGTAAGTCACTGTAGTATAGTCAGTACTTTCCTATTCCCCGATCCCCGTGTCACAAAATAAAAAAATTTAATTTTAGTACCTATCTATTTTCGCTCCAGTATTATTATTTCACAACACTCTAGTATCGCGTTTATTTCTAATATTAGCCAGTAAAAAGACGGTCTAATTTACACTATTATAAACTTAAAAATCTTAATTGTTAATAATTATAGGTTATAATTGTTATGGCTTAGAGAATTACTTTTTCGACATGAAACATATACGTTTAGGATTAAAATAATAAAAAGTTTAATACAGTTTTGGCACTGCGATTATTAATAGAGTTGGTACATTAAATTTTAGAATCTATTCGCACTGTCAAAAATACGCATCAAGACTCTTTTCCACCATGTCCGATGATGTTATCTATCTACTAGTTGAACCCCAGTTCAAGTTTTTCTTTTTTCAGGAATTTCGTTAAGTAGAAATCTTGGTCATTCAAAAATGTGAAAGACAATTTCCTAGGTCCCTGTCGATTTTTTTCAGAAATTTGAGCGCTGGGACAACAATGTCTGCGCGTCTAAAAAATTTAAATTTTATATCCCAAGTGAATATTCCAAGTGTTGAAATTTCTGGAAAAAAATGGACACGGGAATTATATGGGAAATTAACTTTTGACATTTTGGATGTTCAGAAGTTTCCTAAGTGTTTTTAAATTTCTAGATATGAATTGGCAGTGGTTCAGCTAGTGTATTGAACTCATCGAACAAGAGAACAAGTGTTGAAATGTCTGTAAAAAAAAGAGGTTCGCTTAGAAAATTCAATTTTAATAATTATTCCGATACTCGGAAAGTCTCTAAGTGTTGAAATTTCTGGAGAAAAATGAACAGAGGTTGAACACCTATTAACTTTTGATATTTTGGATATTCAGAAGTTATCCGAGTCAGTGCAACAAAATTTCTAGTCATAAACGGAGTAATGGACAGCCGGTGTGTATTGACTTTCGAATAGGCAAAAGTTTTTAAGCGTTGAAATTTTTCGGACGGAAATGAACAAGGGTTCTCCTAGAAAAATTAATATTAATATTTTTGACAAAGTTTCCGAGCGTTGAAATTTCTGGTAAAAAGTGGACCGCGGAGGTTTACCTGTACACTCAGAATCTACACTTTTCAGCGTTTCGCGTGTTTTTGACGCAAGTTTTATTTTTTCGCTCTATAATTATTTGTACCGTGCACACAACGATTCAAAACGGAGCACGCACGGGTACACGTTAAAATAATAAACGGTGGCGCCTCATTTATTATCAACGCGTATTGTTCCTTTCACTCGCCCTTGCATACCGCGGGCTCGCCCGCGACGGACAATCGACGATGAATATTTTTCGCTCTTTCTGTTTGTTTATTATTTAATTTGATTTTTATTATTGTACTATCAAGTGCGACTCGTCGTAATAATAATAATGATAATACGATATAAACGCCCGACCGTGTCGAAACGGTTTTTTTTTTAACAAACTGTTGTCGTCGTAATAACATCACTCGAAGGCGAAACGTTTTGTGACGTATCGTCAGAGTAGAGCCGTATACGGTGTCGAGCTAACGACTCGGGATCGGATTTGACGGAGGGTTTTAGGGGCCCGCGTTTAATGGTTTTCAAAGGTTTTGCCGCATTTTGTACGCGCTGTCTACTTTTGTTTCGGAAATTTTCAACGCGTGTTTCGCTGTTATTGTCACTGTTGATTCGATATCGTAATATCAAAAGTACCCGAATCCACGGGGCGAATAAAAAACCACCGTTTTGTATATCGCCACGCGTTTTACAGTCGAAAATTTGCCACCAAAACGATCGGTATAGACAGCTCGTAAAGTACATTTCTAAAAAACTGTTGGGTAAAATTATACGGGTATACTGGTTTGTTTGATTTCGACGGTTCGAAAAAACTTTCGTCTTAGAAATCACTGTAACAAATGATTAGATCCTGTGTAAAAAAACATTCGCAAACAGCTGCTTTGATGCGGTGTTTGCGCTGGTACTTGTGCACTGTACAGTAAAAGTAAATCGTTTCAAGCGCAAATGAAAACAATTGTAAATCCTTCGTGCGTGTTCACTTAGCTATAAGTTTTACATAATTTACGTATTTTTTTTATCGCGGTAAACTGCGATTTAGCGAATACATATTTGCATTCCCGTGTTGAATGTGTGAAACATTCCGTACTGTCCGCAGACAGTCTGTTTTTGAAAAAAACCATAATACAAACACAGAATTTCGTCCGAATTGATTTCTACGATTCATAAAATTTGAAAAGGCCCTACAATTCGGTATAGCTCCTCCCATAATTTCGGACGGGTTAAAATTTTTTGTTTAAAATTGAGAATTTAACGGCAAAACATTTGAAATTTTCAGGTCTGTCATGACGTTTTCGGGTAGAAGGAGTGCTCCAATCGTTACACAGAATATTACGTAAATGTTGGGATTTTATTTTATTCGAAGCGTTTTTTGATATTTTGATTATTTTCTGAGTTACGTGGCGAAAACGACGAAAACGGCAAAATCGCCAAATCCGGCGTTAGAACGGTTATGGCTATATTTCATTATAAAAAAAATTATTCTTTTATCGTTTTCAAACTTCTATGTACTAAATTAATTTAATACGTTATAAAAGATTGAAAAAAGTTTTTGCTAGGCGTAATTCAGAATCGTTTTTTCGAAAGCGATGCTCTGTCATTGTTTTCAGATATTTAAATAGTGCTGCGTTCAAACCACAACTACCAAACCTGCACCCGCAAAGCGTACCCAGTCACTCTGTCAAAACACCCACGCGACCTAGAGTGATCCCGGTTTGTTTTTTTTTAATTTGTCGACGAATTTATCGACCTTGATCATAAACAGAAAAAATATCTAAACGCGAACGAGGACGACACAAATAGTGTACATACTCGTTTCTAATATTACTAACTGGCGGTCTTCACACATTCCTTAGAAAAATGTTTTAATGTATTATAATTTTATTGTTCAGTACCGTACCGTCTGCCCTGGTGCAAGGTGTCGTCGTCGTACGCAGTGGCATACATATTGTTGTTATTTTATCATAATCGGCAACTGCTGCCAAGGTCTGTAGTAGCGTGGGTTAATAGTGTAAAATGTCAAAAACGGCAGAGAAACCGATGGCCAACCACCTCGAAATTATTACCTGCAACGTGCAGTTACGAAATCGTTCGCGACCAAAGTAGTGTAAATGTCAATGCGAAAATACCGTTGGAGACGGCGATATTAATTCTGCGTCCTCTGCGGACGATAGGTACGGTTATTTTTTAATTTTTTTTCAGTGGAAAAATAACGAAAAACCGTGGTGGCGTGAGGATTTTTCGGTTTTTTTTTTAGTTTTCACGACCTCGTGGACATTATTATATCATCGGTATTCGCGAACGTATTATATTGGGCCCTGCATATAAATGTAATCCTGTCAGAAACGTAAATGCTGTGGATCCCTTTTTTGGAAAGTTCACACAGAAGTCGTACCTACATTAAATCTGGGAGCAATTAAAAAAATTGCATACGAAAACAGCGGTTCTGAGTGAACTCATATTTTAAACTATAAAAACTGTGCCGTAACAATAGAAATTGGTACATTGTTGGGCGCTAGAATTAAAAGCAGTGAAAACCGTTTGAAATTTTTATTAAATCTTGATTTCATCGTCGTGAGAAGATAACAAGCTAATGCCGAAAAAACCCAACGGTTAGTATCAAACACTGCGGAGTAATTTTTACCACGGAATAATATTCTATTTTTACAAATTTCCCAAAAGTCGAAATCGCTCTACAAGTGCAGTGCGTAATTTCATTGATACGATCAAAATAACACCGTTTTTCAATAATTTTTTTATACGATTTCAGAATTGGCGGGGCGGATTTCTTCGAAATATTCTTATTCGGATAGCGAGTTTTGTTTTACACGACATAATTAATTTTCAAATCTTAAACAAGCGAATTTGTGTGGGTTACAAATTTTTAGGAAATCGAAATCTTTTGATCACCTGATCTTATTATAGATTGCTCCTCTAAATAATATTTCTCGATAAAACTGATACTCTATAACTCATTATATACATCATGAAAACAACTGCGTAACGGTCGATAGTTTTTTTGAAGCGCCATAAATGAGGTGCATCGATGAAAATCAAGAGAAATCATAATGAAAAATACGAAAAAACGATTCAAAGAAATATTTCAGTATCTACGTTTATAGTGTATTTTTAATATACCGCAGTATAGTTATTATTTTATCTGTGATTTGTTTCGTCCAGATCCCTTCAAGCCATCATGAAACGATAAATTGTAAAAGAACTGTTACAACTTGTACCCTATGGCAATTAAACCGTAGTGGTATGAAAGTTGAAAAACAAGAACCGATTATACGCTGGGTGATTTTTTGTGAATTTGAATAACGCAAAAAGATACGATATGCTATGTGAACGGCTTTAACTTATTTACCTATTATAGCGAGGCGAAAGAAAGTTACGGCGGTAGAGATTAAAAAATTTCACCAACGTTTTATTCTAGTAATGCGTGTAAACTGGGCAAGTTAACAAAAAATTTTTTTAACTCGTCAAATTAAGTTAATTAAAGAAAAAACAAAAAGTTAAGTTAGGTTAGTTTTTTAATTATTTTAGTTTATTAACTTACAAAAAAAAAAAAAATAACTGATCTCAAAACAATGATAAAATTTTATATTTTTAATTCACATGGTACTTAGTATGACATTTCCACCGCTTCAAAAGTTTTTTTTCGTAATTTCTTTTGAAGTTTTCTTCTTACAGTAATTTTTTTGTTTTAATTTTTTTTGAAGTTTAAAAAAAAATGTATTGTTACGGATCAACTTGAAGTTAAGACATTAAATAAAAAAAAAAAAAAAAATTAACCAATTAAATTAATAGTAAACGAAAAAAATAATTTAACGTGTTAATTAATTTGGTTAACTTAATTTCAACTTTTAACGAGTTAATTTCCAAACTTGACAGACTGTTTAATGTTATAGTTGAAAAAAACATTTTGTCTGTAGGTAGGTAGTTACTAAATTCTACACGCCGTTGAATAAAACGTCAAATATTGTCTCTGTATTAATAGAAAAAAACGCAAAATACCTTACTTGTTGAATTTATACAAGTGGCCATTTGAGGTCAGTCGTTAAAAGTATCAAGCGTGACATGTAAATGGATTCGAATCGTATTCGTAAGTCCCTACGCTAAGATAACATATTATGCATTGACAGATTTAAACGTATACGAAACAGAATACAGATAAAATGTTTTAAATAGATTTTTGCATAATATTGTTTCACAATAAATTTACCAGGCGTGTACCTACCTACTAGCCGTGCTGTAACGAAAATGCTACAAAAACAAAACATATCCGATGTACTATACATATTTATGTACATTAGTTGTTAGGTTTAAAATAAAAAAACAGCTTTATGTTGATGGAGTTCTCGGTCATAAACATTTTTCGCGATAAAAATTCAACAAAAAAATGAATTCGAAATTACATTTTGTGTCCTTTGCTGTTATTTCGTAACAATACCTTGGCGTCAGCGGTAAAAGTATTGATAAGTGTTTTTTTTTCTGGCTCGTTTCAACAATACCTATTACGTCCCGACTACCACGTACCTGTAATACTCGTTTAGAGGTAAATTATTATTATTTTTTTAAAAGTAAAACTTTGGTTTTCCAATTCCGGTATTAAGTGGCATTATGACGTTACCTATCTACTACGTAAATATAATTGTAAATTTTTTAATGGTCTCGTTTATTGATATTATGTGATTCTGAGCGCGGCGAGGAATGTATTGTTTTTACAATGATGGTTTTTTTTTTCTGTCAACAACTTTTCGTACTGAAAGAATGGTCTGATTTTCAAAATCAGAACCTCTTATAAAAGGTCTATGAACTTCGGTGGTACTTTGGTTAAAACACTTTTGGAAATTTCGTCTACTTTTCGAGTTGTATCCCAAAAGACCAAAAAAAAATTGCGAATTTCGGTGAATTTTATGGCAAAATATTTGAAATTTTAAGATCTGTAATAAAGTTTTTGTTTGGAGGAGAATGCTCCAATTTTTAAAATCAGTAACATTTCTGATAGACTAGTTGACTGCGGTGATATTTTGGTTCCGTAATTGTTTTAGACTTGCCTATTTTTTGAGTAGTACCCCAAAAACCAAAAATAAATTGAGAATTTTACTGCAAAAATTTGAAATTTTCAGGTTTGTAATGACGTTTTTGTGTGGAAAGAGTGCTCCGATCTTGACTTTAAAGAACATGAGGTCTCGGCTATAAATTATGTCTTATTCCAAACACGTTTTTGAATTTGACACATTTTGTGAGTAATAGTTCAAAAAAAAAAAAAACAAACTAAAACGTATACTAAAAAGCCCGGCTGGAGTGGCGAGCATTTGTCCGATCGAAACCCATACACCATTATAATCGGCAGGTCATTACGTATTAAAATGTTCACGCGTTATTTAAATAAATATTTTTTTTAAACGTGGATACGACTTTCGGAGTTTTTGGACCATTTTTATTGTTAAATACAGTTTTTACACCGTGACGTAAAGTCTGCTCGCTCGGAATCGTTTTTTCGAAGGCAATGATTTATCACCTCATTGGTTATTATAAAAGATGATTCGACCAGATTTGCGGGCCAGAACGACGAAGCAAAATAATAAATAACATGAGATGTAAGTACCCGCTGAACGAAACCAGCAGGCGAATCGAATAATGCGATGAGTGCGGCGTTTAATGCCGTTTTTTAGAAATAAACAGGCGAACGCGGAAAAACTCGAGAGACAAATGGGAAACGAGTCGGACAACTACGGCGTTCTGTATATAGAATAACGGCTATTCTGTGCGGATGTAATGTAAAAAAAAAAATAAAAGTTCATACAAAACGTACATTATTATTATAAGGAAATACCGACGACTAAATGACCCACGTAATACGAATGCGCAAACGCGTGTCTCAGCATTAGAAAGTTAACTCTGCACGTCTTATACCTCTGTACGGCGTGTGCGTATACATAGATAGGTAGGTAGGCAGGTACTTGTCGTTTGCGATTATTTCGTAATAAACTCGCATTTTTTAAATACATTGCTATTAATCTTCTTCCGAGACCACATGCGATAACATGCGTTCTGCAGCGCGTTTAGACGTCCGCTTACATAGAAATGTACGAGTTGTCCACGAAGAATGAGTAACAGCTATCATAACTGTGCCCCTCGACCATGTTCGTGAAGTTGATCCCCGTCTAAGTCCGATCGAAACCATTCTTGGGCCAAATATTTTGCAAATACTTTTGCTAATTGGTTTTTAGAATTTTCAAATCGCTCTTGGCGCCCAAAAAAAATTTTTTTTTTTTAAATGTTACGCAGCCCCCGGACCAATTGTTGACCGATCGATTCCAATTTAGTGCCGAATCGATTGCAAATATTTGTTAATTGGTTTTTAGAACTTGCAAATCACTCGTTGTACGGCAAACGGCCCGCCCGAATATTGGGGGGCCAACTTCACGCAGTCCCCGACTGATTTTTTGTCAAAACACACGTTTGCCATAATTTTTAACGTTTTTGGTCAAATTCGACCTATTTTTTTATTGTAAATTTTAAACTTTCAAATTTGAGACCCCCTTAAAGTACAATTAGAGTCTAAAGACCTTTCATTAGAGGTATTGAACGTAAAAATTTGAGCATTCCTTATACCCTTAAATGTGTTTGCAAAGAAACTAAAGTTTATATATTTATATCTATTATATATTATATAATCTAGTATATATATATATTTTTTTTTTTCTGACATGATTTGAAGATGTACGCTATTGAAAAAGAATGCGGGCAGCCGGAAGAGCTGTGATGAGCCGCGGCGAAGACGTCGAGATTACTAATTTTTAGCGACAAACGCGCGTATAAAAATAACAAAAAAATAAAATTACTGTCGTCAAAACACGCTCACTGTTTTTACTTTTTTTAACTGCCGCAGACTTTGCGAAATATTTATGAACATTACGTAGCATAACACTTATTAGTGCCGTTATTGCAAAAAAAAAATAAAAAGACAAAAATACGTATTTAGCCTGTACGCAATTTTTTTTTCGTCTTTACGCGCTTTGTGCAACAGCCGACAACTGAACAGGTCCATATTCGGCCGCTGATTACCAGCCATGTCAAATGTTTCGTTTACCCAAACATTTTTTACTCTCCAAACCCATAACGAAGATGAAAGTTAAAACGTTTAATGGTTTTACACAGCGAAGTCTGTATTTTTTTGTAAAATTTTTTTCACCCTTAGCACAACGAGGTTCGCGCGTTTTTTTTGTTCAAGACGTTTCATTGGAAATCGTGTTTTGGGAATAGTTACTCCCGACCGTTTTTATTCACACCTACCTATATCTTTTCGAATGAGAAATTATCAAACAAATATAGTTATTATTTTTCATATCCAATTTTCAGCAGCCCTCGAAAAAAATCGATTAAAGCCACGACGTGGACGTTCGTTATATTATTAAAAGCTTTTATTTAACTTGCTTTGTTGTCTGTCTGTCTGCGTGGAATCTTACAAGTCAATTTTTAACCAGTTTCAGATAAGATAGGTGCTTAAAACTTTCAATACAGCTCATGACCGTACAATATTAAGTCAAAATTTATATTAATATTTATGAATTAATATCTAATATATTATACTATGACAAAACTTGGCGAGATGAAATAGGCGATGGCGTCTAGCGCTAAACGCCTACACCATAACCGTAAATTTTAATTTAATATTAAAATTCTCCTAATTCGTTTATTTGAGATTTCACGAATAAAATAACTTTTTGATTTGTCAATAATGTGCTCGACAACGATTATGAACAATAACCACATTCATTACACTGATTGTTACGGTAATGTCATCTTATACATATAATTTTAAAATGTTACTAATTACAAGACTTTCATGATGCGAAAAAAAAAAAAAGAAGATGAAAAAAATAAAAACAATATTATATAAAAAAAAATATTTAAAAAAAAGCTTTTGTTAAAAAAAAAAAATATTTAAAAAAAGGAAAAAATAATTTACAACTAAAAGCTGTGGCAGTGAGCACATAATATAACTGTTGCATGTTAATTGAGGTCAATCAATCACTCCCATAGCTTTTAGTTGTAAATTATTATTTTCATTTTAGAAAAAATTTTTTTTTCTTTTTTACATGTTATATTTATTTTTAAACAAAAGCTTTTTTTTTTTCATAATATTTTTATTTGTTAATACTCATCGAGCGCAACAGCCAACCTCACCTTTACTCACGCACTGAACATGCAATGAATTATATTGTGCTCGTTAACGATAATCGTTTTCGATTTCACACTGTAGTCCGCACAATTGTATACTGCGTCCGAGTAATTTAGAATTCACTCAGTGGTGTGTATAGTCTGCGATAACACGTAAAACACGAACACGAGTTGAAATTATAAAGCGAAAACGTCCTATCGGTAGCGGCGAATTTTTCGTGTGAATTTATACATATGTATCCGAATAAAATGACGTGTTCGAATGTCGGCTACGAAGAACGATTTAACTTCTACGATTCGATCGGTTTTACAGTTTACACGCTTTCACCCTGTACTTGTAACCAGTTACATTATACTAAACCAACAGGACACTACTATTTTTCCTACTAGACCGTCGAAACTTTTTTTAACTTTTATCTGTCAACAGTTGGATAGAATCAGAACAATTCGACAAATATTTTCAACGTAAGTATGATGTTTCATCATAATATGATGTAGAGGAATGTTGGAGATGGCTACGACTACTCGGATTACAAACATTGAAGTTCTCGGAAGAAAGAACGAGGACACTGGACTCAGAAAACTCCGATACCTAGGACACAGTATATAATGAGAAACGGGAGTAGGTAATAGGTATTCTTTATTTTGTATTATTATTATTATTATGAATTTTGCAAGAGAAGATATTCGGGGAAAAAAAAGACTTGGATAAAGAAAAATATCATGGTTTCTGAATCTGAAGTTAGGGTTTGGGAAAAGCTCATCAGATTTGATTCGCGTTTTATATTTAGCTCAAAAATAATCAAATGTGTTTGAAATTTTCATGACGTTCGTGTTAGCTCGTATTAATGTTTTGAGTCTCTAAAACGATAGGTTTTTATGAAATAAAATTTACAAACATTCAAAGTTCTTTTCAACAAAAAACATGCAAAATTCACGCAAAAGTAATTGTCCGATTCGATTAAAATTGTTTATGATGATTTTAGTTTTTCTCTTTTACACTTTTTTTTACTTTGTCAATTTTGAACTATCGCTTAAAAAAGTACCTAAACCTAATTTTTGACGGATCAGCTGATAATGCAGCGTAAACATCGGATGAATATTTTACTATTCGGAAAAGTTTTAACAGGAAAAAAATATATGTCTTTGTAAAAGCAATAATTTATATACGTTTTTGCTGCACACGGGGAATCTTAAAAATATACGGTTGAGATGTGATTTCTGCTCTATGTATATATAGTGCAGTGCCGCATTGCTGAAAAAAAGATTAAGAAAACATCGCTCACTCTACATTTTACAATTTGCTATTCATCGAACGCATCGAACGTTAAATTTTCCACGGAGGTAAACGACAAATCTGATCAGCATATGGAATATTTTATTTTTGTAAATCTTATATTTTTATTATAATAGATTCGAATTTTATTCAATGGTACACGGCGGCGCACACCAATCATTTTCAACAGCACGACTCGAGAATATAAATTGACGAGCGCGTGTGAGAATTATTGTACGTACACATTACAAAACTTGTGGGAATAAATCGCCAAACAATCACAGATGATGGAAGATGTAAAATGGAATTTAGGAGAAGAATTGAACAAAAAAAAAAAAAAACAGATACTCTCATCAAAGACCATTAAAATTTCACGAGGTAAAGGATACTGAAGACATATTATACATTATAATAACATTACACTCAGCGAAGACATGGGCATACGACAAAAATGAAGAAGAATCGATAAAATCATTTGAGATGTGGTGCTACCGACGTATGCAAAAAATTGACTGGGTAGATAGAGTAACAAATGACGAAGTACTAAAACAAGTAAATGAAAAAAGAACTATAAAACCTACCACTATAGAGTGAGACACTTACGTTGGCTAGGACATACTTTGAGGCATGGTAGTCCTGTACAAGTAGTCTTAGAATGAATTATTCCTGGGAAAAAATGAAGAGGGCATGTGGAGAACTGGGCTTAAAATGTGTAGACATATTAAAAAGAAAATATAAGACAGAGAAGAATGGAGGAGAGTAGAAGGAATAGGTAATACCATTCGAAAGACTGAGCCGTGAGCAACCTAAAGAAGAAGAAGAAGAAAAATAATAAGAAGAAGATTCATCAAACGCATGAAACGTTAAATTTTCCACGGAGGTATACGACAAATCTGATCAGCGTATGGAATATTTTATTTTTGTAAATCTTATATCTATAGATTCGAATGTTATTCAATGTTACACGGCGGTGCACACCAATCATTTTCAACAGCACGACTTGAGAATATAAATTGGCGAGCGAGTGTGAGAGTTATTGTACATACAGTGGTGTGCACGCATTATAAAACTTGTGGGAATAAATCGCATTTTCAAAACGTTTTCGCACTATTGTATTATTTTGGTGTTGAAGTACGCGTGTATATTCGACGTATCCCCGGGGGATGTAAAAAAAAATTTAAAAACGTACGTGATCGTATTGTGTAAAATGCCTGTGATCGGCGTGCGTTTAGTATCTACAGATACTCTGTGAAAAGACACGAAAAGTATACGTGAACTAAATACGGATCACCACAGCGTGAAAAACAGTGACATAAATGTTATACGGTTGAGATTTTTGGACATTATAAAAAGGACATCCGCAAGAACATTTGCAGAGAATACTGTTGAATTATTTTTGCTTTAAGTTACTAAATGATATGAGTTTCGAAAACTCTAACCGTGCCAGTTAGTATTTTATACCTGTTTTGCCGTTTGTAAAACAAAAAAAAAAACAAAAATTAAAATATTTACTTGTGAACAATATTTAATCGTGGGCATCTTGTTTTTTTTGGGTTCGGTCGAGTGCTATAGATACGCGCGTAAGATGAAGTGCTGTTGAGGTTTAATTAAAGTACGGGAGTTTTTTTTTTTCGGCACAAAAATAAACGGTGAAAATGTTTTTTATCACAAACAGCACTATGATGTTACGATGAATTTATAATTTAGTCGATAATTGTGATTAATGTTATGTATAATATACATCACGGTTTTCAGATATCATCGCACGAAAGTGAATTTCTCTCTCGTTTCCATCGACGTGTTTTCATCCTGTTTAAACAGTTATATGAAATAAAAAAAAAATAAAAAAATGACGATAAAGCACCTCTGTATATGCAGAAAAAAAAAATGAATTTGTAAGTGTACGAGCGTTATAGGTGCATATTAATGAATATACGCGATTCGTGGTCGAGGCTTACAACTTTGATTTACCTTCGCGATGAACACGTAAAAAAACCTTTGAAAATGTGTTTGATCTCGGAAATTTCAATTTAGCGTAAATAATATGATACATACGCGTATTATTGCAGGTAGAAATTAAATACAAATAATGTTACGAATTAAATTGACGACGTCTGCAGCGTGGCATTATGTAGTCCGAAAAAAGTATTATAACTATAAACACTGTCGTGCTTGTGCAAAAACCGACACAATAACAATATTATTGCTCTGCTTTTCACGCTGAGATCGAAAAGAAAAATATTTAAAACGCAGTGTAAAACGATAAAGCGCCTCGTAAATGTCACGGTGTGTAAGCCGCGTAGATTTCTTTGTTCACTTTATTTCATTATGTTAAAATCTGATAAATAATATTACGTACTACGGTTACTTGGTACCTATACGCAACTGTCGAAAATTTTCACTTGAAAGTCGACGTAATCGTACACAAATATTTAGAATCTACAAATAATTATTTTTGAATCGCAAGTGCTGTTTATAATTTTTTAGATTCTGAGCGGCGAGCGAGAAATATGTACTGTTTTTTTTTCTGTCAACAACTTTTCAGAAAGAAAGAAAGTGCTCCGATTTCCAAAGTCGGTAACTTTTCTATAAGTATTACGGACTCCGGTGGTACTTTGGTTGAAGCTTTTTTAAATTTTGTCTATTTTTTGAGTTTTACGTCAAAAATAAATAATTTAATTTTAGATCTCAGGCATTGTAAATCGATATCGATAGTTTTTTTTTTTTTTTTTAAACACTGTGTCGGGCAGTAAAAATTACGCTTTTAGTTTTCGGTATGAACTTTGTTTGAAGCGGTTTTTTTTAAATTTCAATAATTTTGTGAGCTATATTATAATGATTCAAAATTTGAAAAGCCGAAACTTTCAAAAACTTTAGATTTTCACAAAACATTAAAAAATTCGTTTTGAATTGCAATTTATTTTGACCACTTTTGTGAGAAAAATAAAACTAGCTGATACTTATGAAATTTTTTGATTTGTTAGTTTTTGTCATTTTTTCGTTTAATTTGCCGTTTAATTTTTATTTTAAATAGGTTCTAAAATTAACGACATATTTTGTATTATGTAGCTATTATAATTCAATTACGTTAACACAATTTTTGTTTTAGACGTATACCAATAATTTACAACGTGATTGTTCGCGTGTAATTTTCTTTCTTTTTGGAAATTAATTTTTCAAAAATATTTACACAACTGTCAGCTATACATTATTAGAATATAGGTAAAGTACAAACGCGAGTCAATTTTCAACAATTACTTAATGCTGTATATTGTATAGTTTTGAAGTTTTTGACTTATTGAATATTTTACTCGCTGCAGAGCTCGCTCGAAATCGTTATTTTCTCAAGCAAATTTACATCATTTATGCAATTCGTCGTTGCATCTTAAATATTAGTATAAAATGTTTATCCAAAAACTTCCAAAACATACTGCATTATTTTTAGGGGAAAACGTACACAAACATGCATATCAGACATCAGTGTAATAATTAGAGTAAATCACGTAATTAAAATAATATTATAATTCTTCACATATTCACTCTCGTCAATAGTTACCCGCTTAATTCAAATTATTATTTATTAATTCAAATGATTTTGTCTGCAAGTAATCGAAACACAACAGAACGTGTTTATTGAACTACGGTTAAAATTTATGTTTGAAAAAAAATCAAACCGAATTACAACTCACATGTAGACGAATCATGAAAATTTGTAACGTTTTGTTCTAGGTGCTTATTTGTATTTGCCAAATATTGTTGTCGCGAGTAAAGTATACCTTCAAACGCATGTATATACAATATAATTATTTACATTTTTCAAATATTATCGAATTACAGTATTATAATATCGTTTGAGTAGGACCAGGTCATATGGTTATATTTTATCCATTAAACCTTGACCATAATATATAATGGCCGATTTTTATTAAACTCAGGTTTGTGTGTACTAAAAAAAACAAAACTTAAAACTGAATTTTATTTTAGCTGTGTGTGTCCGTATTACTAATTTATTATTATCCCCATTGTTATTTCAAAGTGTACCGCGGTTGATTGATGATGATTAAGAAAATCTAAAAATGCTATTTTTTTTTTTTTCGATGAATAAATCATAAGGTTATTGCTTGCTACGATTTGGTTTTTCAAGTGACTATTAATCGCTTATCATTATATTATTTTATTATTAGTCATGTAAAGTAACGTAATGTAACATTGTGAATCAACTTTCCGCCGCCGGACGAAGGACATTCCGAGTAAAAAAAATGTGTCAATACACTCCGCTTCAACTGTATATTTATCATTGTCACTCAGTGTCGCACACGATAAAAGTTGATTTTGTCGTTTTCGATTATGTTATGATACTATTATAATACTTAATATTTTATGCATAAAATTAGGATGCGATGCCAAACAATTATTATTATTATTATTATTATTTTTAAGAAAACTCGCCTAGTTCAGGGACGCGTTACTTATAATGACGTCACCACCATACAATCCGTGTCGATAAAGTAGCGAGACTGTATTATATGCAACAGAAAAATGTCATAACCGTGCTAATTATACGTTTGATGGAAAATATCGGAGTATTCTTCAAAAACATTGTGCTCTCAACTTAAACTAACGTAATTATATTATTCGCGTTTGATTTCAAGTGGGTTCGTCTGTATATTTCGTACGGTATACACAAACGTAAATCGTCAGTAAAAAGAAGAATGAAGTCGAAATCAATAATAACCACTAACTATTAATTATTATTACGTTGATCATTGTACTCATTACACTCAACAGTTATTAATCATCCCCTTAAAGTGTGACGAACGCGTGGATATAATTTTACAAAGCACGAAACGTGAATTTAATTAATGTTAGTATAGTTTTTCAAATATTAAATAGCGATAAATTATTGAAATAACCGTTTGTTTACGAGTGCAGAGTATAATATAAAAATTTTCTGAAAAATTATTTCATATAGTGTTTGGTGCAAAAATGTAAACAGTGCGTCGAATAATTGGGGGGAATCAGCGATTCGATAAGTTAAAAATTCGTCATTTACAACGAATGTACGAGCGATGCAAATAAGTCGAAAACTGAACAGCGAGTAAAAATGTGACTTTATCGAGAATGCCACCAATTAAATGATAATCGAACGATTGTTCCACTCGGTTCGGTTTAGAGTTAAAATGCAGCGAAAAATTTAATTTAAATCGCAATAAAAAAAAAAAAAGTTAATTTTTTTGCTTTTGTAAAAGTACAACCGCTAACCGCCACGCTCTCGTGTTGTATCCAGGCATAGTATATTTCGGTACAAGTTATTTAATTTTAAGGAATACATTTTTGAAACCGATTGAAAGGAGTTAAAATTAAATCTGTGAAGATAAAAAACAATAAATCAAACACAACTGAATGATTAAAAAATTTAAACATCAAATACCACCGATACTTATGGCGACGGGAAATTTACGCTACAAATTCCTGATAAATCTGCAGCCAGAAAACGTAAATACTATATTTTATAAAAATTTTCAACTTAAATACTTAATAATTTTGAAAAAACAGTTATTAGTAGATAATACCTTTTGACACGATAACTCTGAGCAAAAAAAAGTTCTTATGAAGAGGTTATAAAAATACCACACTCGCTACGCCGTAGAATTATCAACGATTTTCCATTAATAGCGCTCACATTATAGGATTTATTGGTCACATTCTGATACACAATCATTTTTTTTTTTTTACAATTAGAAAATGAAAACAAACATTAGTTTTTTCACTCTGTACATTTATACGGGTCAATGCAACTTGCTTAAGTTTCACTATATAGGTACTTCGATACTTACCAAACAGGTTGTTGTATTGAGAAAAAAAAAACAGGTCACGGGTTGGCACTTATATGCATATAACCATTATTAATGGTATTATACATTTGTCGTTTAACATTAATTATTGTTCTGCCGATATATAGGCACAATTATTGGGGGACTGGCAGGGCCGTATTTGGACATTTTACGCCCCGGGGAAACATATTTTAGCCGCCCTTCTAAAAAAAAAAAAGTTATTTCTTTAAATGTATGATTCATCTACTTAGTTGTAAATAGTTGTAAAAATTGTTCTAGTCCACAGAAAATGTTGTCCCGGACTCGAGGGGTCAAGCCCCCTTAAAAAAATTAGTGAAATAAATAGCCACGTTGAAAGAAAAACTGATTAAGAAAAAAAAAAAAAAATTTTGGCCTGCACATTAACCTTACCAATTTTTTTTACTCAGATTGAACCTCATTTCAGAAAGTTTATTCGAAATTTTTGTTCGTTTTTGAGTTATAGCCCAAAAACCAAAACATTTTTTGACCGTTTTCGGAAAAACGATTTAAATTTCGACGTTCGCTATCACATTTACGAGTGACTCCGATCACTACGTTGAATACTACAAATAAAGTTTAGTTAAAAACAAAAAAGTGGAGTCGGTGTCGTCCAATATTTTGTTTTTTTTTTTTTTTTAGTATTCCTAAATGTTGGACGGCACCGACTCGAGAATAGTGATAGTTTTTTTTTTTCCATTCAATTATTCTCTACCTTTTAGTGCCTTTTTTTTTTTTTTTTGTTATTTGAAGTCCGTTTTATTTTTAAACGGTTTTTATTTCGTTATTTTTAGTGAATGTGATGATTACTTTTCGTGTTCACGTATAGTTCAAACCGTTTCGTTTGCAAACCAAAATAGTAGTTTGTTTACCGTACATCGCGATTTCCCTGTATAATTTTTTTGGTTTTTGTTGATTTTTTCAAAAAAACACTGAAACAGTTTCGATACAATTTATATGGGACCGCGTCTTTTGAAATATGACCTATCAAACAATGTAAAAAGAACCATCAAAATTGGTTCATAATAGTAATCGATGAACGTATACGAAAAAAAAAAAAAAAAAAGAACGATACTACCAAAGTTGCGGTTTATCCGTATTATCTTAAAGCGACGATAGATCATTGCGTTTGAAAAAACTGATTCTGAGTGAGCTATATACAATCTGATATGTCCTGGGTGAAAATAAAAGAGATCGCGAATTACTCCTCGTATGAGAGGACGTAAAAAAAAAAAAAAAAATGTGTATTATACCTAGCAAAAACTTTTTTCAATCTTTTATAACGTATTAAATTAATTTAGTAGGTACTTGTGAGTTTGAAAACGACAAGTTGTAATTGTTTATACCAAACGATAGTTTAATGAGTATAGCCGTTCTGACGCCGGATTTTCGTCGTTTTCGGCACATTTCTCGGAAAATAATCGAAACGTCGAAAAATGCTTCAGATAAAATAAGATAAAAATCCAACTTTTATGCGGTATATATATTGTAACGATAGATACGTTTATTAGTGGCCAGATAATTTCAAACGGTTCGCCGTAAAATTCTCGACGTTTGTTCGGTTTTTGGGGTAAAACTAAAAAAAGTAAGCAAAATTCAACCAAAGTACCACCGGTGTCCGTAAACCTTTTTTCGAAAAGTTACTGACTTTGAAAAACGGAGCGTTCCTTCTACACGAAAAGTTGCGGACGGAAAAAAATTAAAACGTCGTTGTGAAAACAATAGGTCAGAATCTAAGATTTAAAAACACCGGCAGTGGATAGAGGTTTTCGAAGTCGGTCAAAATCGACGGCCGTGACTCACTATTAATTTATACGCGTTCAAGACCAAACTCAGTATTTGTAATCCGTCCCCGTACGAGCAAATTGACACGTTATCACACTGCAGATTCCATTATTATAATTTACACCTGGTACAGGCGTGTGCCCAGACGTCCGTCAAGACCGTGGGTCACGAGAAGTCGACGTGATTATTATTATATTTTAACACGATATTACACGTACGACGATATTATACATCGGATTACTTACACACACACACACACAGGGTGGGTGATGGGAATTGTTTTTTCTTTTTTTTCCGAGTTATGGTCCAAAAAACCAAAATATTTTCGGAAAACGTCACGTAATTTCGACGTATCGACGTATGTAATCACTTTTACGGGTTGCTCCGTTCATTGTACGTCGAGTACCGCCAAAAAGTTTAGATTTTCGTTTTAAAGTATAATTTATTTGAAACATTTTTTGATATTTTCATTGATTTCCGAGTCATCGGCCGAAAACGACGATAGGTTGGAACATCACCAATTTTCCGCGTTTTTGAGTGGAAAGAGCTCTCTGATAAGATTCCATTAGTATAGAGTAGGTGTTTTGTCAACGCTTCGCTTTAAATCTATCGACCGCAGGTAAACTCAAAATGTATCGTTGCGACCATCGATCCTCAACTAGGTTTAAAAAACTTGGTTAACTAACTGATCGACTTAGTGGCGTCATTAAGGGAGAGGCCCCCATAAACCGTATTTTTATTTTTTAAGTTTTTTCATGCAAGTTACAATCGAATCGGTATGTCTTGATACCTAATATCAATCTTCCTCGTAACTCTCATTCTTATTACACTATAATAAAACTGTTACGAAATTATTTTGAAACAATAATTATACATAACGCTTCGAATGACTTGACATTTTCACAGGTTGTTAGGAAACCGACTTACGAACGGAATTCGAACGATTTCTTTCGGTCGGTATACTCGAAATCGCCAAATACTGTAGAGTCGTTTTTCGGAGGCAACGGCTTTACCGTCCCTGCCGTAATCCATCCAAATTACTGACTCACTCAGAGCAGTGACCGTATAGCAGTCACCTACTCCACCCTAGAAATCGTTGATTTTATTTGTGCCGCTCCCATGTCTAAATACGCCTCTGGCGAGTTAAATATGTACGTTATAAAATCATTATTGGCTTAGCCTTGATTGAAACCACGTCTCGTGTTTGAGCCCTATCAAAATCAAAATAGTAAAACATTGTTTACGCACACGATTTATATACAGAGGCATTATAGGCGTATTAAACACACCGTGCGGTTGCAGTACTTTTACAGGTGTTTGGAAAGGTTTAGCCTTTACAAAATATACGAGTCCGCTCGTGACCTACTGACACTCGTGCGCGCACCCGTATAGGTACTATTTTATAATATTGTAGGCATACACAGGTACCTGTTTAATATTAAGTTCATTAGTTTTAATACGTTAGTTTTAACCGAATTAAAAAACGAGGAGGTTCGACTGTGAAAATTGTTTTCGTGTACGTTCATCGATTTGTCCGCCGACTGCACGAACCGATTTTTGTGATTATTTTTTTTTTGTTGGTAGATCAAACGTGCTGCCAAACGAGTTATTGATCAATACCGTTTCTACGCTTTTCAAAAAAAATTACCAAAAAGCAAAAATATTAAACGGAAAAATCGCGATAACGTCGTATTTGCCCGCAGTATCATTACGTCTATACGGCAATACGCGTTGGGGCCATCATTCGGCGGATCATTGACCCATGTATTTGGAAGTGAAATATATCGTGGGAAAATCGAACTAACGTTCGTTTATTCGTGAATAAAATTAGTTTTTTGAAAAATATCGTTTTTATGTAAATCGATTAATTTACATTTATACTTTTGAAATTTTTTAATTGATTAATTAATTTTCGCGAGAAATAATTTCGTTCGATCATTTTTTTTTTCCAATGATTTTCACTTCCAGTCCAGATCGAAGTAGATGTCACTCCACTTGCAATATATAGCAGTCCATGGGTCTTTGGCCCAAACGCTCTGTTTTCTCTCTCTCTAAGCGCTGTCCATGATACGGGTCAGTAATAAATAAAATAGGTCTGTGGTACGATGTGTGATCAACGAGTAAAAAGTTGTATCAACAATTACAATAACATACAACTGTAGTGTTGCAGGTGAGACATCGAAAGTGTAATATTATACATTTTGGTAAAAGTAAGAGTTTTTATTTAATTTTTTTTTTATTATTGAAGCGTAGAACCGTTATGTGTCTGTGTATATATACATGTTACGTCAGTAAATTTGAAACGGCACGATTAAGCTCATTATGGTCCAACTGGTTTGCCGATACAACTGTACTTGTCGATAGTAGTATATTTTAAACTCTTCGCCCATCGCATTACGCATGTGTTATTATAATATTTTTTACACAAGTCGATCCGATCTGCGGTTGCGGATGCGCAGTAACACGGACAACACTTTCGCGTCGGCACTATTATAATGTATATATAGGTGTCATTACTTTTTATCGTCTGCAACAATCGCTATTTATAATAACGGAATTCTTCAAAGAGCGGGGAAAATATCGAATATTTTTTTATCGTCTTTTGTGCACGGATTCAAAACGCCACATTAAACGGATCGCTAATTGTTTTAAGCGATATATATATAGCCATTAGCCCGTCCCATTTTAGCGTGCGTGTTTTTTAATAATTCCACGTCTAACGAACGATAATATCTGTGATATTATACGAAAAATACACTTATTTCGCATTACACTCGTCACCAAAAAATATTTTTCGCCTCCTTTTTGCATTCGAATTAGCGCCAGCGAGAAATAATATGTACCTGCCGGTTGTTTTTGTCAAACAACGACTTTTCGGGTAGAAGGAATGCACGGATTTTTAAAGTCAGTACCTACCTGTACAATCAAGGTACCTGTATGGGCTGCGGTGGTACTTTGGGTGAAGTAAGCCAAAGTAAAGCCCCGAAAACCAAAAAAGATTGGGAATTTTGGAGAATCTTGAAAATGTCAAGATTCATGATGAAGTTTTCGTTTGGAAGGAATGCTCCAAGTATTTATTTATTTATTTTTTTTTTTTTGATAGGTTTATCGACTGCGGTGATATTTTGATTTATGATTTTTTTTTTGAAATTTCGCTTACGTTTTGAGTAATACCCCGAAAACGAGAAACAAATACAGAATTTTACTGGGAAAATTTGCGATTTTCAGGTTTGTGACGACGTTTTCGCGTAGAAAGAGGGCTCCAGTCTTAGCTTTGAATACCACAAAAAAAAAAAAGAGGTTTCGGCTACATCGAACAAATTATTGAACGAAAAGTGTTTGGACTCTAATAATCGTACTTTGAATTGAAAAAGTTACAGTAAAAGAACTGGGTCAAATTTGACCGAAAACGTTAAAAATTACGGCAAACGTGTTTTTTTTTTTTACATAATATTTAGATACAGATTCGATACAATTTTCAAGCGAAAATTTTTGAGCCGAGTACAGAATTTTGAAATCCTCGAAACAAGCACGTATATTTATTTATACTGGACAACTGATAGCTTGCTCAGATTTGTCCGTTTTTTCGATGGCAACGGTTGTTGCTTTCAGATATTGCAAATTTATGACACGTTTGAACGTCCGGACTACCGCCGACCCACCCGGAGCGTAGTCGCCGCCCCGTCACTCCGGCTTTTTTTGAAAAGTTTCGTTATTTTAGCCTTTGCCAAAAGCTTTGAGCGATTCAAACGAGAAAGTACGAGTATAGCAGGTATAGAAGAAACTCGGTATTTCAATAATCATGTTGTTACGCGATAGTTTTTGATTTTTTTTCCGCATGATAAGCGGTCTTATTA
This sequence comes from Hormaphis cornu, assembly GCA_017140985.1. Taxonomy (NCBI): domain Eukaryota; kingdom Metazoa; phylum Arthropoda; class Insecta; order Hemiptera; family Hormaphididae; genus Hormaphis; species Hormaphis cornu. The sequence goes on along the minus strand of CM029358.1, from coordinate 23,324,731 downwards.
TTTTCGATCTCAATGTACCCGCGTGTACACACGATTACAGTTCTTACAACAAATTATGTTTACACGATCGATTTACGGAGCAGAATACGTGCCGACAAATCGGTTCCAGAGCAATTTTTGCAAAACGCACGAACCCGCGCGAACGATAGGCACTGCGCGTACTATACTTTGCAAGTAAGTACGTAAAAATATTCGTCGACCATGGTTGAATTTTTTTTTTACAGTAGTTTTTTACATTTTTTTTCTACAGTATCAAATGCGGTTCGTTTGTCGCTATAATTTTTCGCGCGTTTCGTCTTTTCCAACGACACGACACGACACTCTGTCGTCATCCGAGACAACCCACACGGACGCGCGACAGGGAAAGTATAGAGTTGTGGTACCTAATATTTTATTTTTACGTTCGACCGGTGAAAAGTAGGAGCTGGACGTAATATAATACTATTATTATGTTGGCGGACAAGGGCGTTCCTCGTCCGCGAATCCGCGGTGTGTGTGTGCTCGCGCGTGTGTGTATCGGCGGCAGAGAGCGGCTGTTCCGAAGAGACGATAGTCCGGACGTTCAGTGATTTCGTCGCGTTACCCACACGCCGCGGCCGGTTACACGCGATATTTTTTAACGTATTTTTTTTCAATTCCGTCGGATAATAATTTTTTTTTAATAATTTTTTTCGTTTTGTTCAAATATTTATTTGTTTCCGCGCGTGTCGGCGTTGCTATTTGCCCGTCGTGCGATGAGCCGGTGGTCGATCGAACCGTTTCTCGCGTAACGCATTTACACCGCGTAACATACACGACAGAGACGGCTGTACGGTTCCGGCGGAGGGCGAAAATGGACGTAAAACGGACGAGGTGAGGCGAAAAAATTACGAAAATACCGAAATTCGCTAAAAAATTTAAAATAAACAAGTACGGAAAACTCCGAGAGTTGAGATCCGCCGAAACGTTCAAATTATTAAAAAACGCGCCACTGCAGAGTTTACTTTAGAGTTTACCGTGTACAGGCGCAGAGATTCGATTAAATTTTTTCGGGCGGTTATCTATCATTGTTTATCCGTTACGTATTTGGCAGTGGCTTTTTCAATATTTTCGGTGGCACGCCAAATCACACGCGTATTTTCTCAATTCTTCTTATATAGTTTTATACACAGTATAATGTTATCGAGCGGTAGGTCTTCTAAAGAAAATTAAATTTTTAAATTATTATTTATTATCGAATCACGCGGGGAGGTTGTTATAAACTGCTTCTACGACGATTTCCAAAAGCGCGACTTATCGACACAAACCGTGGAAATTGTTCGCGCTCGTTCTCTTTACTACACGATCTGGTCGGTATTGAAGTTTCGAGTCTATATACTAAGAGCCCAGTGGCGTAGCCAGGAAATTTTGAGGAATACATTTTTTTGAGAAATAATTTATGTCGATTATCAGCCGCCCCGAAGCAAAATCCTGGGGGCCACGCCACTGCTCAGAGCAAAAGACCGACTTGGACGCGTTCAAACCGCCTTTTCTCTACTTCGCAGCATTAAGCAATTTAAGACAATATTAAGACGTATAGTCCAGCACGATTACGCTCAAATGCGTGATCCTTCCCATTCGTCCCGTCGCGTTTTATTTGACGGTAGAAATTTTTTTTTTCTTCTTTTGCGCCTTTGCCCACCCGAATCACTTGCCCGATTTAAATAATCGTTCACTCCACATTGAATGCTTTGAATAATTTGGTCATAGCTTACGGATCAGACTTTTGGCTGCTATTCGTCTTGATTTGGTTTTGTATTTCGGTGCAAGACAAAAATAATACACAGTTATTGAAAAAACTACTCGATTTGAATACTTAACAAAACTATATAGGTAGCCACTGGTCATTTATACTTTTACTTTTTATGAAAAAAAAAAAAAACCTACCGCGTGAAAAAATTAAGAATCTTACGTGTAAATACTGATCTGATATAGATTTATTAAATGTATTTTCTTATAAAAACGAACATTCAACACGGTTTCCCAATTATTATTGGAAACGTACCAATATATCTTGTAATTCGGCGTATATAGTCGTTGTTTTAGTTAATTTCTGGTTCATTTTAAAAGTAACTCGGAAAACCAGTTGTTTTCATCGAAAACTTATAGATGTTAACGTTTGATCCGTTCACACTTTACAGGATATTTGGTACATTTCAAGACTTATGGATAGTAAAATTCACGCGTTCTAATATTATGTGTTTCCCTTGTGTCCCATAGTGTTGCGAAAATCAACTCGAATTGAATAACGTACGTAACAACAACGTTAACTGGTCCTGATATCGGTAAACAGTATTTTATAATTATGTTTCCTACAAAAGTTTGACAATTCCGCTGTACAGTTTGTGCTCATACTTGCACAATCGAGCATATAGTAATTAGTACATTTTTATTGATTTTAACTAAAGAATAACCAGTCTTATGTGTATTACGCTATGCAAACTTTGCATTGCAAACGTTATTTTCCATTAAAATTCAAAGTAATCACATCACGTAAAAATGTTTTTTTTTTTTTTAAGAATATCGTTTTACAACCGAATGAGGTAGTAGGTATTCCAACGTTTAGAGGCGAGAGAGCATTTCGTTTTAATGAGAAAATAGTGACGATAATATAAACACACCGTACGTCTGATTAGACGTATTTTGAAACGGTGTGTAAAATATCTTTTGTGAAGTCAATTACACAACTGGTGACTTTGTATGTGCGCTATTAATTAGTGTGTGCTTGGTCGAAAAAGAAATTGGAACGAAAACACGCAGTTTGCGACAATTATTAATCGTTCGCACTCAATTTGCACACGCACAATGACAGTAATTAGTTTATGATCTTTTTCTCGTAAGATCTACAATCTGCAACACTTCATTCGCGTATTTTTTACTTAAAACACTTGCGACAATTTTAAACGGTATAATATATTCTGTATATCGACCGCGTTGTTCTCTTCGAAAATGTGACGGTAGCTTTGAGAAATACGGATAATCAAAACTTTCTACGGCGTATGCATGATACGAGTACACCTATTACGACGTGTTACGTTAAATGTTATGTAAATGTTTGGGTGAGGCGTGTATAATATTTGCATATTTTTCTAGGTGAAGTTGGTTGGTAACGTGGGACGTATAAGAACGTCTGCGTATATTTTAAAATATAATAAAGGTAGTTATTATACTGATCTATATTTTTTAATAAAATATTTTCATTTCACGAAATCAATTGAAATATTACATTAAACTACTTGGCAGGAAAACGATTCTTCCGATTTGTAAATTAATAACATAGAAGAACCGCTTTAAACGAATTTAAACAAGAAAGAGTTTACGTTTCATTTGTTTAGTGCTGTGGTATCCAAAAAATTTTGTTTGACAACTCGTCGACGGCCGATCACGCTATCGCGTACTTACGTATTTTAAAAACGTAACTGAAAAAGTATAAATTATAAAATCGAATTGCCGAAACCACGCGTTACATTAGAAATATATTCTTAAACGCGAGTTTAACAAATTTTACACCTACAGAACCTACATTACTCATAGTATAAATTATTATATTTCCATGATGTGAAATTTCGTCACGATTCGTAATCGGGATAAATTTTACAGCCCGCTAAACGTCCAGCTCGTGAAAATAATACAGATTTCACAGAGTGGGTAGGTACATGGCTTTTTTTATTTCTAGCGTACTTATTAATGATAATTGTTGACTGATAAACAATAATTTATCGCAGGAAATATTTCATTACCTGCGACGTGTTATGTAGGTTTTCAATCTTCATCAAACGAAATACCATATTCAAGGTATTATTGATTCGCCAAAAACTTACGTGGGTTTTTCGGAATTTTTCCTCGAAGGACGTTCATATTATGCTGTACAAAACACGTTTCGTTCAAACTGTTACAATGACAGTGCACCGACATCGAGTTTCATTAAAAAGTTTTAGAGAATTACGTCATTCGTATTCGCGTGATGACATTTTAAATAAATATTTTTTACCTTCAAGTTTAGCGAGTATAATACCTGCGTCCTGCGCAACTATCGAAATTTCCCGGTCAATTTTTAACATAGAAAACTCATTTAACCACTAAAATCGACAAAAAAAAAACATAAAACCGATAAGTATACCCATTAAAAAAAAAAATAGGTAGTTGTGTCGGGCACGCGCTAAATTAATATTGATAAAAGTCTATAATCATTTGAAAATGTGTACGGTTACAAATGTAAATAAGCCAAAAACCATAATATAGTCAAATATGACAGGTCTGCGAATAGTTATTGAATGTTTCCATTATCTAATAATTTACCTATAAGTATAAACAAAAAATAACTTTTATAAACATTAAGACAGAAAGACCAATACTTGAAAGCCATTTTTATATGTTATGGCTTTGATACTGCCAACATCACTTGCCAATTCGATTAGAATATTTTAAATAATGATGAAGGAAAAAATGATAAATATTTTATAATTAGCGAGAAAATCCGAAAATTTTGTTAAAGAAAAAAAAATTATTTGACAGTTAGATATTTAATTACATTTATGTTGAATTCTCATCAGTTTTCGTAATATTTTTTTATCGTCATTTTACCCCATTATCGCGTTCGATTATTGTTCCGACCTAACAGATTTAAAGTTCTTTTTCTTGTTTTTGAAATCTCGGATATTCTAAAAGATAAATTCTATTTATCTTGCTCGCAGCACGCGATTCCACCGAAATCTTTGACCTGGCACGTTCTGGTTCATTCGTTGTATGTTTCGTTTAGTTTTATCGTCTACCACTGCATATTTTTTATTATAATATTCTAACGTCGACGCTCAACATTCTGGGTGTGATTTGAGTTGCCTAAATCCAAACACTTTGAAAATGTCAGGAAAAAAAATATGTACAGACGAATAGCGTTTTTACGCCATATCGTATTACTACACGTAGCATCTATTTTTTCGCAGAAACCTTTTTAACGAGCGATTTCTATAATATTATGATACATCCGTTTTCTAATTTGAATAATTCAGAATTTTTAATATTGTGTTTTATGTGTGCAGTAAATTACAAACTTTGTAAACTTAATCGTTATGAAGTTATAGTATCTTGTGTAACAGTACCGCTATAAATATATTATATGTATATATTTTTTTTTTTTAATGTTAAACGAACATTATAATTAAGCGGTTTAATTTTTTATGTTGATACAATGTAAATATTACGAAATGTCGTAAGCCACAACAATTAACGAATCCCTACAGAAAACGTTACTTTAGTCGATTTAAATTGAAAATTTTTGTCGCCATAAAAATGCAATAAAATATAATTGGGTAATATTTTAATGACAATCGTCTAGTCAAACATGACCGACAGGGTTTGTTCTGTTTTTTTTTTTTTTTCGCGATTTCACAATTTTTGTGACTTTATACTGTCTTTTGGAAGCCTATTACCGGTTTATAGTTTGGAATGGTATAGTGTCATAACATGATGCACGAATTTATACGTAAAGCATATATATCCGCGCAGTAGTAAAGTACTCGAAAATCAAAAAACGTTCTTGTCACCGTCGATCAAGATGGATTGGACCGTGGATTGTGCTTGGCTATATAGTAACGTGCTGGGAGAGGTTTTTTTTAACACACTCAACTACCTAAAATTGGTCGGTTGTGGTAAATTTGATAGGTTTAATGTGTAATATCAACTTGGAGAGTAACAAGTTATCAATCATGTTTATCTCACAAACGCATCGTTCGATGTCAAGTTCCGAAAAGAGCGGTTTTCTTAAGTAAAGGAGACTTGTGTAAATAGTTTGGGAAAAAATTAATAAATTATACATTCCGTTGTGTCACAGACTGTTGCAATATGTACTATAGCTTCGGTTTGTAAACTTAAGTTATGAATAATGAAGATATGATAACGTGATTTGTTTTTTAAATAATAATATTACAGACGTAATTATTAGCGATTGCAGTTCTCGCGTGTCTCGTCCATTTTATTTAAATATTTTAAGACGATTTAAGAGGGACGTGGAAATAAGCACGACACTGCCTCGTGTTTAGTGGTTTAGTTTGACCAAACAACAGTATATTAATACCATATCGATGATTGCGGTAGATGTGAAGTTAATGCTATTTGTATGAGTTTTGGACGTGCAGTCCTAATTCAATCACTGTTCTATGAATTAATTGTGTAATGAACCTGATTAAACTAAGATGTAAATCTGAGTATAATTATTAGTTTATATTAATTAAATGCACACGTGAATTTACTGGGTAATTTAGTAATTAATGACCAATACTCTCGAAATTTCCTAACTTCCTTACAGATGTCTCTCAGCTGGAAACCACTTTTTAGTTACTTGTTTTAATTACTATATTGGGCTTAACCTCAAAACAACATTGAGTTCACAGCAATCAAATTTAAGAATGTTAATTTGGGATTTAAAAAAATAATAAGTTTTTTTGAGCGGTATCTAGAACTGTCCATTGCCGTTATGATTTTTTATAGAGTTTTTAAAATTTTCTAGATACTTGCTGAACATTTTACGAAATCATAAATTAACCATTGTATCCGTTCTTACCCTTTGTTGCCGAGATCCAGTACTTCGTGTTAGCAACAAAATTACGTACATTACCATATCAACTGAAACGTTTTCCTTTTTTACTTCTTTGGGAGTTGTATTTTTAAAATGCCATTCTTAGTGAACTAAATATTAAACCGAATACTTATTAAACTTCAGTGGTTTCTGCTAATGATATTGATAAGTTAAAAGAACCGGAGCTTAAAAAGATTTTACAGCGAGCTAGTAGTAAAGAAAGCTAAGTTTAAAGAATATTTTTTTATAAATTACCCTTTCATCTTTTTTGATCTCTTTATTAGAGGTATAATTTTGTAAAATTCTGTAATAAGTGTCTCGTGGGTACGCGTTATTATTGCAGCGTGTATTTATGCTAAATTTCGACAAACAAATATTTTTTTAATCGTTAATTTTTACACCACCTTTTACACTTTTCGTCGTTCTAGTCGATGAACTAAAGTAAAACAAAAAAAAAACAAGCCTAAGACACTTTACGGATCTTGTTAGTTTGATTAATGCAAATTTTATAAAAAAAAATCGGTTCAGTATAGTTTTCTCGGTTAGCACAGTCGACAAAACAACTAAAGTTTCCCCTTTATATAATAATAATATTATAGATCTAACCATATGTCATGTAGTGTAACATATTTACAAATTAAAATTAAAATTAAAACTAAAACATAAAAAAATTAATAAAATAAATATATAAGTTTGCGAGGAACATACACACAAGAGGCTCAACATTATAACATGATTATTAACATTTTATATTGCATTATAATAAGCTGCTATTAATTGATGGATTCAAATTCGTACTGGATCAAAACAACTTTAAAACGTGTTCTTTTCGTTTATGTAACTGAAAATAACATGATTGCCATTAAAATCAGTATGAAGTAATAAAATTAAAAAATATATATACAGTGAAAGTTCCTATGTACTCAGTATTCTTGTTTTTTTTTTCGTGTTGGACACAATTGAGATAGCGTTTTCTAAAGAAATTTATTAATTTAATTAGGTTGTTTCTGATGCTGGAGATCTGTCTATTTTTTACGACCACTGCTAACGGCTCTGTCAACGACAAATGCCCAGTGAGCAAGTACAGGAATGCTGACGGGCGATGCAATAATGTTCTTCGGCCGGATTGGGGCAAAAAAAACTCTCCGTTTCTACAACTTTCCTTTGAAGTTCAAAGTAAGCGCATTATTGTATCAATCTTAATACGCGTTTCTATTCTAAATATATATCTTATATTATAATCGATAAATTGTGATTGTTACGATTTTTAAGGCCAGTCTAATTCGGCTAAATGGCCCGAGGCTTCGGAAGTCGCTAAATTACTCAGCGAGTCATCGATCGCGGGGAACAAACATTTGACCGTTATGTCGGGGATGTGGGCAGATTTCATCCGGTTGGATTTGGCCGTTGAAAATGTGACCGGTAAATAATAATTTTTTCTACTTTTTACTCCTATATATATAAAGCTGTCTTTTGCTTCTTCTCCTTCTTCGCCTTTCTCCCAACTATCCACCTTCGTCCTATCCCTACACTATTATAACGACCATTTACATCCACTACACACACACATTAATAACCCTCATATCTTTTTCCATCCATCTCTTCTTTGGTCATCCGCTACCTATTTTTCTTTCAACGTTAATCGCTTCAGTTTCTTCTCTCCTCATCACATGTCAAAACCGTAGCTCAGTCTATTTTCCCTCATTTTATCCAATATTGATGCAACACCAATACTACCTTTTACATATTCGTTTTTTATCTCGTTACTCCCACCTATCCATCTAAGCATTCTTATTTTCGCTACACTCGTACTCTGTTTTATTTTTCTGTCAACTGCCTAACACTCAAACAACACGGTTGGTCTCACCACACGCCTGTAAAACTTACCTTTTAGCCTAATTGGAATTCTTTTATCACATAAAATACATGATGCGTCTCTTCATTTCATCCAATTGCATTTAATCCTACGTTGCACATCTCTTATAAATCCTTCATCCTTTGTACAAAGTATCCTAGGTACTTTAAGTTCTCTACCTCTTCTAATACTTCACCACTTATTGCCAAACTCTTCTCGTATCGTCAACCACCTCGTCCCTTCCTTCAAAAGTATACTTCATATACACTGTTTTTCTACTCATCTTCAATCCCTTCCCTTCAAGTGCTGCTTATTTCCACTCATTCAACCTATTATTAACTTCTCTCACATTTTCTCCAATCAAAACTATATATCATATCAGTAAACATCATACACTAGGGTACCTCATTTTTAAAAAAAATAAGACTGTATGAAATTAACACCGTTTGTTATATATATATTTGAATAAAATGCAGAAAGTGGAGTGCTGCTGAACGCTGCGACTAGTTTCTTAGACGCATCTCCGATATATGACAGCGACTCTTGCGGCGAAGGATACTCGACGAAGGTCGCTAAAACACATTTGGGCCATCTTGAATCCACCCCGTGTCCTAGGTTAGTCAACAACGAAAAATTTCACGAATTTCACACATATTACAATAATTGTACCTGTAAGTACTATATACATTACGCAAGTTAATTTTTTTTTTTTTTTTCAGCTCCTCGACTGAAAACGCTGAATATTCGTCGACCATTCAAAATTTATTAATATTAGAACACAACCGTGTTGTTGAAGAATTAAAGGACGTCAATCCGGAGTGGTCGAACGAAACGCTGTTTGAAGAGGCTAAACGAATAACGATCGCTCAACTTCAGCACATCACGTTTAACGAATTTATTCCCAATGTCATCGGGCACGTGAGTAAATTAATGATAATAATCGATCGGTCTTATATTTTGAGCGTTGTGAAAACTTTATTATTATTTGTCTGCAGGAAATCATGAACGAGTGGAATCTGAATCCTCTGAAACGCGGATATTACACGGGCTATTCGAGTTCCAATCGTCCCGGCACGATACAAAGCGTATTCGCGACGGCTTTACCGATGTTGCCGTCCGTTATATACGACAAGTACAGTGAAAAAAATTTAGGCGATGCAGAAATCGATAGTTTGCCAAACATAAGTGAGCGACATTTTCTATAGCGAACGAAGCAAACGTCTTTTTAACGATTTGGACTTGATTTTATTAACAGACATCGAGTCGCTGTTGAACTTGGCAAGACAAATGAAAATTCCTAGCTACAAGTCATGGAAAAACATGTGTTCGGTAGGATCTTTACGAACGGAAAACGAGGCTATAGATGTAATCAATAAAACTTTATACAGGTATTATATAGTCAATGAAATATATTTAAATTTCGTGCGCGGTATTGAACAATTTTATGAAAGTCATGTGCGGTATTTTATATTGATATATTGACGTCGGTAGGACTTACAGCAACATGGACTTGTTGTCCGGAGGTTTGCTCGAAACACCGTTAAAAGGAGCAGTATTCGGTCCAACGTTTTCTTGTTTGCTCGCCAACCAGTTCTTTTTGGTAAAGAACAGCGATAGATTTTGGTACGAGAATGATTTCCCACCTTCTACGTTCAGTAAAGGTCAATTGCAAGAGATCAGACAAAGCACATTGGCGGGAATGATATGCGCAAACATTGACGATGTGACGATGGTACAACGAAAAGCGTTTATCGATCGAGACGATTTTTTGTAAGTTATTACAATATTAAAATTATCGTCATACAGCAGAGCAATGCTTTTCGGCGTGTTACGAATTCTTTTTCTGACGTGTACCTTTTTAAATAATATGGTAATGTTTTAGATGAAAAATAAACCCTGGAATTAACTTTATTATACTTTTCATTTTTTTGAAGTTTAAAATCTAAACGAATAAAACGTTTGTTTTCAAAATACTTTTTATTTAAATACCTAAGATAGCTTATTTCATCTTGAATAATAACTTATAGTTAATAAGTATAAATATATTATGATAAAATCGAAATCTTTTATTTACAATTTACATGAGTGAGTAAAATGATTTTTTTTTTTTTAGTAGTATAAGGTTTAGAGAGAATATGGGTAAATATGTTAATCGAACTTGTGTCATGGAGTTCTCAGCTAGCTTTTCGTATTAATTTAAAAATCTCATCAAATAGACAGTAATTGTTATAACTATAACGATTCTAATTTTAAAATATAAAAATTAAAGCAATGAATCAATCACCTGTATATTTTAATAAACTTTTTTTCTGATCCCGCTCACTTCTGATTAGTTCTATGCGTTTTTTAAAAATATCAGTTAGAAAACAGTCAACGGCGGAGTTAAACGATTCGGAGGTAAATTACGAGCACGAGACAAGCGCACGTCAATGTGTGTTTACTTTTCTGTTTTTTTAGTTCCTAGTTTTTTTCTAGAGCAAATGCATAACATACAATTTGTATACAATTTCAGAAATCATCCGATAAGCTGTGATCAACATTCTAAACTAAATATATACCAATGGAAAGACAATCCAGAGGTCGACGACAATATTACGTCAGCGAATAAAACTGAACAAGATCTTGAACAGACTAATAATCGAGTTTTGATTCAGGATGCGTGGAGAAAAGCCGAGGATGACGTGAGCCGGAGAAAGCAAACGGAATATTTGTTATGGTCAAAAAGTACGTAAATTAAATTTAAATGCAAACTAACATATTTTATAATATTAAGTAAGTAAAAGTTAATTTTTTTTTTTTTTTTTTTAGAAGGAGGAGTAGACCCTAAGTCTCCTCAAGGAATAGCTGCCGCGTTTAGTAAAGCGAGTAAAACGGCATTAATATTGGCAAACAACTCGTTATTATTCGAGTACGCTTCGAGAGAGTTATTGAAATCATTAGGTAAAAGGTTAGTTCTAAACAGCTTATGTTATCGACAAAAAGTTACTATTGATTATTTATAATCGTTGACAGTCGAAAAGAATTCTCTCTCTTGTACCCATACTAATACGCACTCATTGTAACTGCATACTTTTAGACGTCGCCGTCGCCAAGTCTTGGACAGTAGCGATCCGTTGTTCAGCTTAAACGCTATCGGGCCTGGTTTTTTTGAGGGCTTAGAACTTACGGAACTATACCCTCCCCCGTTACACCACAGTGAAGGCGAATGTCCAATCGAAACCTATCCATGCGACCACCGTTATCCGTACAGGTCGTTCAGTGGATACTGCAACAATTTGAGGCACCCGAATTTCGGAAAAGCCATGCAAACTTTTCAACGTCTGTTGCCAGCTGTTTACGAAAACGGTAAAATACTATACAAACAACGCTATCGCGAGGCGACTGCAAACTAATTCGTTTGAAAACTAATTATGTTTAGGGATAAATCATCCGAGACTCACGTCCATAGCCGGATCTCCGTTACCGTCCGCCAGATTAGTAAGCGCCATGTCGCATCCGGATATCAGCCATCTGCACGGTCGTTACACGCTTATGCTCATGCAGTTCGCGCAAATCTTAGATCACGATATCACATTCACGCCGGTCCACAAAGGTTTCTTTTTTTTTTTTCGCTTAATTTAATATACTGCGGCCGATCTTAAAATACTAATAGAATATAATGATTTAGGGTATTTCTCTTCAATACCCGACTGCCGATCGTGCGATAGCCCAGTGACCGTGCATCCGGAATGTATGCCAATACAAATACCAGACGGCGATCCGTTTTTCCCGCATACAGATCCAACCGGACGTCGACTATGCTTGCCGTTTATGAGATCGCTGCCTGGCCAACAACGACTGGGTCCTAGGGACCAAACCAATCAAAATTCTGCGTACTTGGATCTCTCCAGTGTTTACGGCTCCGACTCGTGTATGGCTAAAGATCTGAGAGCATTTTACATCGGTAAACTGAACGTCACGAGACATCCAATACCGACCAGGAAGGATTTAATGCCTCAATCTCCAATACATCCGGAGTGTAAATCTGCATCTGGCTACTGCTTTATCGGAGGTTTGTGAAATGTATCGTTTGAAATGTCAACAGCCAACGTACAAGCAATAATATCATTACTAAACTGACTATATAAAATATCGAAATTTAATGCGCGCCACGTATTTTTGTAGTCGTTTGTATAATATACCCGTTGCGATAGTAGTCCATTTCGATTTCGTGTGCCTATACTATTGTTCCAAATAAAAAATTACAGCGCTGTACAAAATTTACTTATGCGTTTTTCGAGTTTTTTTCGATTCCTTTAATTTACTGTTTTACGTTAAGTTTGTATGTACAACAAGTTTTATAAATGTCTGTGTAGAAGAATGTACATATCGGTTTTGGTTCTTTTAGACTTTTATCAACATCGAATTTCCAACCCTTATGACGACTGAAATTCTCTGTATTGAATTTTAGGTGATGGCCGAGTGAGTGAGCAAGTTGGACTGGCTTCACTACACACGATTTTTTTGAGAGAACATAATCGTATTGCCGAAGTACTACACCGGCTCAATCCACATTGGAACGATGAAATCACGTATCAAAACGCCAGAAAAATATTTACATCAGCTTATCAACATATAGTGTACAACGAATTTTTACCACGCATCTTAGGTTGGGATGCAATAGATAAATACGATTTGAGACTTTCTTCGTCCGGATACTACAAAAGTAAATATCTCGATGAATAAAATTTGTTTTCGACATAAAATATTCAAATTAACTCGTACGATGTTTTGTTTTACGTTGCAGGTTACTCCCCTGACTGTCATCCCGGACCTTTTACTGAATTCGCTGTGGCCGCTTTTCGCATTGGTCACAGTTTATTACGACCTCACATCCCGAGAATGTCACCGTCGTACCATCCAATAGAACCGGCTTTGCTGCTGAGAGATGTATTTTTCAATCCCGATGTCCTTTATAAAGTACGTTTTGCAGTTTTAAAATCGTTGTTAAATTGATTATAAAATTACAATTATTGTTAAAGGATCAAATGATTGATGAGGTAGTGAGGGGCCAAGTCAGCACACCTATGGAGAGTTTAGATCAATTTATAACGGGTGAAATCAAGAATCATTTGTTTGAAAATGTAAAAATACCCCATTCTGGACAGGATTTACCGGCTTTAAATGTTCAAAGAGGCAAGCAGTTATTTTCGAATACGATTGTAAAATGTTTGGTTTAGTAAAATGTATGAGCTTTTGTAATTTTAACGTCTAGGCCGTGACCATGGTGTGCCTTCGTATAACACGTTCAGAGTGAGGTGTGGGCTTCAAAGAGCAAACACGTGGGATGATTTAAGCAGAGAGTTATCTCCGGAAGTTATTTCGAGGTTCAAATTGATCTATGCTAGCCCGGACGACATAGACATATTCCCTGGCGGTTTAAGTGAATATCCTGTAAAAGGTGGTCTCGTTGGACCTACTTTTGCTTGCGTTATTGGCTTGCAGTTCAGACACTTGAAACAGTGTGATCGTTTTTGGTAACGTCCTTGAATTGATTGCGATCGTTTCCATCGGAACGCTTATGAATTTTTCCTTGCAGGTTCGAAACCGATAACCCGTTGCTGAGATTTTCTGAAGCTCAGCTAGCGGAAATCCGAAAAGCAACATTAGCCAAAATATTGTGTGAAAACATGGATGTACAAAGTGATTTGCAAAAATCAGCGTTCGATCAACCTAACGACTATCTGTAAGTTCGACATTATTGAATTAAACTGTTATTGTTTTTAATGTACTGTATAAACGTACGCGTTGATAGTTCAAACTGAATAATGCGTAGCTGATAATAATATTATACAATTTGAACGATGTACAACAGCGGTAAAAAGTTGTTTCGTTCGCTTTGAGTATACATAATATTGCTTCTACGTAAACGTTTCAAATTTTAATTTAAGCAATCCAAGACTACCTTGTCAAGTACTACCGACGATCGACTTGACTCTGTGGAAAGACAATCAACAAGGCTGCAATATAAACGGACATATTGTCGCCATTGGCGAATCACATTTACCAACGCCGTGCACTAGCTGCATTTGCACTAATGAAGGGGTAATTGTATTCAATAATTATTGTGCCTATCTATCGAAGACTTGTTTGATATTTATCGTGATTTTGTTTTAAAATCAGTCAAACTGTGCTTCGTTGAGAGTAACCGATTGCGGTCGCCTGATGAATGAAGTCGGCATTGACAAAATGATGCAAGACGACGTGTGCGCTGCACAATGCGCTGGATTTGTCGAGCAAAATTTTGTTAACTCCGAAACAGTGCTGTTATCTTCAAGACCAGAGGTATCGTCATTTTTAGTCCCTCCTGGAAGGGGCTCGAGGTTCGTAGAAGAGGTGGATTTATTACCGCCTCCTTATGTGACCCGGTCGCGACCATTTAGAAGGCTAAAGGGTAGAAGAAGGCCGTTTAGACGAAATTTTCAATTCCCAGATGAAACAGTAATTATTACTTAATATAAACACTAAATCGAGCGCAGCTAACGTATAATACATATACATTATTTTACATTACGGTATGAGTATAAAGGGTAAATGTAGGTACTGCATAATAAGAAAGATTCGGCAATTTTTCTATATCATTTTTCATTCCATCGGTTTCCATCCTTTGCATCCTTTAACTGCACATTTTTATGAATACTTTTTGAAGACTTTTTCTTTCCATCCTGTTTGGGAACTTCCTAGAGGTTTTTTCCTCACTATTATTCGTTAAATTTTTAATCGTTACTCGTTTCCTTAATTTTCCATCTGCTTGCCAAACGTGCAGCTTTCCATATAAGCAAACGTTTAACGTATTTTACAAGTTCAATGTTGTTTAACTTCTTACAGTTTTAGGAGAAATTCGGTGTGCCAGATTTTTACTCGATCCAAGAATTTAAAATGATTTCAATTTTTAGTAACGTGAATTTAACAGGTAGGAAATATGTGCCTACAGAGCTTCCGTACAAAAATGAACAGCCTAAATATAAACCTAATTACCTAAGAAATTATGATTTTTAAACATGGCCATATTTGAGTAATGAATATAAATATAGGTGTACATATAATATACTATAGTATTGTATAAAATAATAAAAATGTAAAATTTTATAATTAAGTTGGTATCCTGCTAATGAGTAATAACCGCATTGTTATTTTTTACAAAAATTATTGCTAATTGTTCCATTGTGCAGATATATACCAATATCTCACATGACATATAGTAGATACCTACTTGAAAAATCTGAGAATTTTTAGACAAGACTGTTAGTATACATTATAAAGTTTTATTTTTTATATAACTTTTAAATGTTGCCATAAAGGTATAATTCAAATTATTTAACAATACAAAATAAAACAAAAAGCAACATACCTATTATCAGTTATTTTTTTTTTAAATCGTGTCAAGTAAAACATGCGTTTCGATGTATTTAAATAATAAATATCAAATACAAACTAGGTAACCTTGTTGTGTACATTCAAAGCTATTTTCTAAGGTTTTTTTTATAATGTTTTCGTAGATATATTTTTTTTTTTTGTACCTGCTTAAAAAGTGTACCGTGTAAATAAATAAATCTTAAGTTATACTTGAGTTGCGTTTGTTCTAAAATGTAAGATTTATAATTTGTGGAATACACCAACCTATGAATTCTGTTGTTTTTGCCAATATTTTAATTTTAGATTATAAAAATATGCGTTTTTCGACAGTAAAATATAAAATTAGGTATTTATTTTTAATATTGTGTATATTTAATTTAAAAGCTATAACGCATGATTGATATTTGTATAGTAACGCCCGGAAATTGAATTTAGTAAAAATAATAAAGATTTCATAGTTTCCATATTTTTATTTGATTATACTTAAGAATTAATTATAAAAAGACAAAGATACTATACGTAAATCCAATAATTTACTTTTATAGGTAGTTAGGTTTTCGTTTATAATCTGTTTTTCGGTAACGTGGAATAATTATAACTAAATAATTGTCATCAAATTCCGATTGATTTTTCCACACCATTTGATTGCTCAACAAAATAATTATTTAATAATTTATACACCACAAATAAATATAAACAATAAATCGAAAACTTACTGTACATCCTATTGTTTTTCTACTTGTTGTATCTTGTGTACATAAACGTATTTAATTTTACAAATCGTTATTAGGTAAATCCTGTAGAGAACAGTTATTTTAAATAAAACATGTAGATAGGTAGCTGCTATAGAAATGCTCAAATTAAATTTTTCTATCAAAATTGTACGACTATATGGCAGAATATCGAAAATTGTGTCGAAATGCGTATTAAAAATTCAGCCAAGTACCTGTGTATAATACTGTATTTTAATAACCAATAATCTATTGCTAGTTGATAGTTTTCGTACAATGTAAAACTAGTCTTATCTAAATATACGTGTAGTCTATATCAAAGTGCTAATATGAAACAATACATTTTGTGCCTAATTTAAGTTATAACTTGTGTGAATTTGTGTCTATGTAAAATACTCATATCATATTTTTATTTACAAGACGTTGTCATATTACCTGTATGTAATTATTATTGTGTTAATAAAATATTATAAAAAGCACATTGTATTGTTTGTAAAGTTGTAACCTACTTATAGTCTTATTTATTCTTTTGTGCCTTTAATTAATAGTAACTCCTTAAAGATCATCAAAAAGTAACACCACAACGTATTCAAAAATGTCTGTCAACAACTTAAGATTACCTACTACATTGTTTTTAATGTTAAACCGAACAATAATTGTAAGTGGTTATTTCAGCGAGTGGAAAACTGAAAGACGGATAAACATATAAAACCGCAAAAATCAAAACCAGTATGTACACAAAATAATATGTGAATAAGATAACGTAAACATATTCAATTTTTAAAATTTCGGTTTTTATCCGCACGATAATAATCAATAACCTCGAAAAAAAAAAATGTTAAATATTCAACGTCCAGAATAACTAGCCCGAAATCGGTTGTAAGACTTTGAAAATTGTACAAAACATTCAGGTACTCGAGTTTATACGTAGTGTGAGAGATTTTCAAGTATTTTTTCGAAAAACTTGATAAGACCTCGTAAATTAACTATTTTAATTCAATTTTCGCAAAGTTTTTTTTTTTACCACAATTTTGTAACGTTGTTCATACAACGAACTCTCGACGAGTAGGCACGACAATAGTTTACGAGAAACTGGGTTTTTGGGTGAAAAGATCGTGGTTACACTCGAAAACTAAAACACAAAACAAACTCTGAACGGTGAGCAAGTGATCGAATCAATGCGTATAGGCATGTCAACAACAATGCGAGTGTATTAAGTTGCATCACCGCTATGGGTACGCCGTGTCGAAGGCGTTACAACATAGTAATTCGTCTACCTTTAATTGTACATGAATTGTTTTAGATTCTGCAGAGTGTGGCGAATAACTTTGTGGTTTTTTTAACCCCACGATTTTTTTCAATCGCCTACTGCGAAACCAATTCTTCGAAAATGCTCCGGACGTGCTGTCGCGCAATTGAATCTTAAGCCGTAATAATCAATCAAATCGTCGTACAAATGTACATTCTTTATTCGTCAGTAGAAGAACTTTTGGAGTTTTTCGACCATAACACAGTTGGAAGACAAATCGGGACAACGATTCGTTGGGAGAGTATGGTATTTGAATAATTTTTTAATTGGACTACGTGACTGTTGGCAGCGCGTTGTAGATTCTGAGCGAGGAATGTTTTTACAATGGTTTTTTTCTAGATGGAATGCTCGAATTTTCAAAGTCGGTAACTTTTCTAAACGGTTTATGGACTCCGGTGGTACTTTGCAAATTTTTCTCGTTTTTTTAGTTTTACGCCAAAAACTATAAAAAAAAAATCGAGAATTTCACGGTAAAAACTCTGAAATTTTCAGGTTTTTAATGACGTTTTCGGCTAGACGGAGCAATCGTTACGCTGAACGCCACATAGACGTTTCGGTTTTAAATCTTATTTCATTTCAACTGTTTTTCGACGTTTTGATCGTTTTCCTGAGAAAACGGCGAAATTCCTAAATCCGGCGTCAGATCCAGTTTTCTCGGCATAACACCGAAAATAATGGTCGGAACAACTTTTAAACAGTTCAACAAACAGGTAAGACGCGAAATGTTTCGAGCGATTTTGAAAATTTTTTCAGCACTTTGAATCTCTCGAAAACCTACCGGGGACGCGTATATATATATTATGGACAGCCTGTTAATTTTTTGAATTTTCAACGGTCGTCCCGTAATAATACGTTGCACGGCGGCTGTTGGAATGCCGGCGAACGTTGCACCGTTGTCCCACAGGTGGCGGAGCGCGCGCCGGACCCCCCGTTACGGGTTCCAGTGTGTACAGGGTGTTCAAAAGGGGCAGGTGCGGCGGAGACCCTCCATAACGAATTCTCGTGTATTTTTTCACACTTTCTGCGGACCCTTCGCAGATTCCACGTTTAAAAATCGTCCGGTTTCTACATTGCCGTCACGGTCGAGTTCCGTTTTTATTCGGCGTCCGTACCCGTTGAAAATAACGTCTTGCAGACTCTCGCGATACGTCGGCGGTACGCGTCCAACTATAGTATTTGCGCGCGTACTGTTTCCCGAAGATAACCGTTTGTACGCGTTTCTATGAAACACGTTTTGTTTTTTCGCTACAACACTGCCCCACACACACACACACACCCCGTACAACACGAAATAGGTGTACGCGCACGACACGACAACGGTACAATAATAAAAATTTTGTCAGAGCGGCGGCCCGGCGGTGGCGGTACGCGGCGACGGCGGCGCGGGACCGGTGCGCTCGGATAATCTCTGTCCGCCGCCCCACCGGTCGTCTCGGCCGCCCGACCGACGGAGAAAGAAACGCGTAGTAGCTCTCTCGTGATAGACGGGGGGAACAGCGGTTATCCCCTCCACGGCGCGTGAACGCACACACGAGCGCGCGCCGGCCGCACGCACAGGCGCCCGCGAAGAAGGAAGGAAAAAAAAATTGAAAGAAAATAAAAACTGGCAACAAACGCGCGCACCACACACGGTTACGCGACGACGGGCGCGACGACACCCGGGGTACGACGTCCGTCGACATTTTCCGCGCGTCCTCTCGAAAAAGAGGGTGGTTTTTTCCAAATTTTTTACGTGGCCGTTTTTGTGTGGTACTCGAATAATTTTTTTTTAGTTGTCCGAAAACGCGAGATCCCGCCGTCTAAACCGCGGGCCGTACGGGGCAATGTTCCGCGACGGCGCGGTCGTCTCGCGCGAGTGCCGCCGCCGTCGTCGTCGTGCTCGTCGTCGTCGTCGTCGTCGTTGTTGCGTCGTTGTGTTTTCTTGACGGCGGCGTCGTCGTCGTCGGGCGTTTACACGGACAGACACATCAAAGGGGCGCGCACGCGGACGCGGAGAGCGGCGGCAGAAGGTGGGTATAACGTTATACGCTTTTGTGGCGCGGCTCAAAGGCTTCGCGATTTCGCTTTGATGTGGCACCCACCACCGGGTGCGCACGTCGTGTGCCGTTTAACTCGACACCCTTCCGCGCCAACCCTCCTCCGACCGCCATCTACCGCCGTGTTTATAACAGCAAAAAATCCCTTTGAAGTCGTCTCTCCCCCAAAAGCCCTATTTTTTTTTTGCCACACGCACACAGGTACGCGTGTTTATAAACAAATACTCGTATGTACGTTTGTTGTTCGCTCGATGCGCGAATATCGGCCAGACACGCTGGTCCCCTTTGCGCGACCCGCTGTTCCGTAATAATTAATCCGATTTGAATAGGCTCCCCTGGTGATACATACCCCGCATTGATATTCAACGACACTTGTGCGACGTGTATTATTGTCGTGGCTACTTAAATACCTACCCTTTTCACTAATTTTTCGGTCACCCAGGGATAAGACGCCCATAGCGTTTGCTCGCCAAGCGCAGTCTTTTGATTTTGCGCTGGCTGCAAATTCGGTCCGCAGAATTATTGTTCGTCTGCTATTTTTTTTACTCTGCGCGAATCGCAAACAGTCGACCATAATCGACTTGTCCTGTCAGTTGTTGGCGCACTATACTTTTATTTTTATGTCATGCGCCTACAATAACAACTAATAAGCGAGTGACTCGGTAGGTATGGCGGCGGTTTCTGGTTGAGATGTCATATCGTACTATACTTTGTTTGGTTTTTCAACGTGGTGGTCGTTGCTAGTTAAAAAAAAATTGACTAGAAACACACCTGTAACATCACATTGTTTTCCTTCGCATGGGTTAGGTCAGGCTACATTAACCCAAATCGTAGCTACTTGCACGCGGATCCGCATATTGTTGTGTTAAAACAATTAACCTATATAAAAGATGAAGAAAAGTATACACTTTTAATAAGATTGCACCCAAATTGTTTTATATTTTTTGTGTAATGTGCACACACAACATGCATGTTACTGGGGCATGTGGCCCACGCAATACTTTATGCTGGTTTATCTCCAGCACAAACGATCAGATGGCATGTTTGACGAAACATGTTGGTCTTAATCGGTGTCAATATAAGGTATTATAAAGATCCATTTTTTTCTATAGCCATCAAAATTGTTAGTAGTAACAGTAGTAGCCTGCGTGCGGATGATCACGGGTCAATCTACCTACTCGCTGAATTTTAAAATACAGAAATTTTCAAATAAATTTAACCGAGTACATTTAACATTGGATAGGTACTACAATATTTTACTTTACGTCCTACGTGTGTGAAATTATTGACAGTGACATAGGGTCTAGAAATGTACAATTAGTTTATTCCTGTGTCATCAAATTGATCACTTGTATCAAAATTTGATTGGTAGTATTTTAATCGAAACTAATTATTATCAAATTATCTATCTACCCAGATGCCTTGGATTGCTTTTCAGTTTTTAAAGAACTTTTTAAATTGGTACCTCGGTGTGACTGATCTATCCATTTTTCATACAATTTTTATTTTAAATTTGGTAAGTTTTAATGTGTATGGTAAATTTCAGAGTAGATGTATTATAATAACTTCATCACAAGTATACTGCTGCTCCTTATGGTATTACTGAGGAAAAG
Source organism: Hormaphis cornu (assembly GCA_017140985.1). Lineage (NCBI taxonomy): Eukaryota > Metazoa > Arthropoda > Insecta > Hemiptera > Hormaphididae > Hormaphis > Hormaphis cornu. The sequence goes on along the minus strand of CM029358.1, from coordinate 23,303,200 downwards.
TACTTAGTAGTAACCTCACCGAAAAGTAAAATTTACTTTGGTAACTTCTTTACTGCTTGATTTAGATCCTTTAATTTTAGTTAATCCACATTTTTTTTTTTTTTTATGCAAATATCGATTCAAATGCATTCTGTATTTAAAATTGTAGATATAGGTACCTCGCAAAATACCTAGATAGGACGTTTAAATTTGATTAAATTTATTCTTTGGTACAAATATTTCAATCATTTTGAGAATGGCAATACTGTTTAAAGATTGCCAATAGATCCTGTGGTTGTCCTTTTTGTACTTTGGTAAGCTGTAATATTATTGTCTATACCTCCCAGTAATAAATTGATCAACTGTAGGTATTTTAAACAGATTGAGAGTAATTTTTATTTAGTTTTTCAAACCAAATTAGTCAGGTAGGTACTTATACCTACGGTGTATTAAGTATTCTCTGAGGTATTCTCTTACTTAATTGAACCTAGTTGCCTATAATCTGTACATAGGTACTGTTGTAATATCTCATGTTATATTGTCTATATGTGCCATTTTTAATCGCTTAGGTAGGCAATCAGATTTATACTACCTAATCAACTTTTTAAATGTTTCTAAAATATATTACTGAGCTTACGAGTGAGCTTATTACCTAAGTGTCTAGTTCACTATTGATTTATTTCTTAATTTCTCTAACTTTTTTCTTCTCTCTTTTGATGACTAAATGTTATTAAAAAACAAATGCTAAAATTAATGTAGGTAGTCGAGTCAGAAAATTATTAAGTGATTATAATTCTTGCAAGGCAAAAAATCTTTTCTTAGTTAATGGTTTGATAATTTTTTTTACTTTAAACCTTAGTTTATGTTTCATAAACAGATTCATACTGAAATACTGAGTTGTACCTATCGGAAATAAACACAAATATAATGCAATAGGAAACTATCTTAAATACCTACCTCTAAAAATACTTAAAAATATTGAAAGTATTATTAAAAAAGTATACATTTTATTAGTAAGATAATCAGTGTTAGATTAGTATTTTGACTAATAAGTGTTAAAGCAGTACATTTTTATCTTTAGAATAATAATTACCGTTGAATATCTTCTTCAATTCAAAAAACCGATAAAATTGGTTTAGGTACATCCAGGGTCGCCGAGTTACCGAGAAAAACTTGATGGGCCTCTGTCGATTTCAATAGTTTGGACTGGTGCCCAAAGTCCTGATTTTTTGTTTTAACTTTATAAATAATTTTTTTAAATAGACCGGTTCTTTATAATACCTATATTATAAATATTTAATCAAGTTAAAAATCATTATCTGCTAATGTTGATAAATTAGTGAAAAACAATAATTATAATTGGTTATGTTCTGTGCCATATGAGCTGCCTCAATTGCTATCCTCGGGCCGATTGTTTACGCACTGAGTAGGTACATCTAAATAAACACTGAATGCTTGATTAAATATAGACCTTAATTTATTCAAAATTTTAAGTAATATGATTTAAAATATATATATTAGATGAATTCTACCAAACTACCTAATGTGAAACTATTAAAATAGGTTGGTAGGTAGGTTTATATGTCTACCCATAGTACCTTGGGTAATATCAATAATATAGTAGAACATATAAACAACCGAGGGAACTACTAGATTTTAAACTTTAGTTCTTGTATCTAGTAGGTATTTTGCAGTGTTTTACAAGTATTGTTTGGAAACTCAAATGTTTTTATTAAAATACCTTGTACTGGTTAGGGTAATAAATAATAGTTACTGTAAAAGTAAACATAAGTTATAGCCTAAGTAATATTATTTAGTTAGTAGGTACTTTGGATCAAAAATCTAAATACTCACCTCTGATTAATTGATTTTTACTTAGCTATTTTAAAAATATGCCGTGGGTACTACTAAATTCTATTTTAATTGTAATAAATACTAACCAATTGTTACTAAACCAAAGTTAACAGTTTAATTTAGATAAAGTTCTGTAGTTGTAATATATCTTACAAATGTAAGTGTAATCTGGGGATGAGTCTGGGGTATTATCAGTGGCATAATTTAAATTATAAATAATACAAAATAACTGTAGTATTTTAGCAAGTCCTAATAATGCGTTAAATATCTAGTTATTATGAACAGAAAAAAAAAATATTCACTGAGGCAGTTTACAAGCCAGTTCATACCATAGTAGATTGAGTAATCAAATGACAACAGTTTGTGAAACGTGCTCGGTCACATTATTTGATTTCAAAGAAAAATCTTGTATTTTCTTTGATCTGGAGCTACTACTACACATCAAAAGAAACTTTTTCTCTTTAACATTTACCAACCCCAGCCACAAATTTGTATTATTATTAATAATACACGTACACTAGTCAGATGTATTGGAAGTTAAACACGGGTTAAACATCAAAAGTCCTGAAAAATCGAGTGAAAAAATATTAATAACTTTGTTCTTGTCAAAAGTCTTTTGTAGAGTTATTTATTAAAAAAAAGTTGTCGTTTTATGTAAGTTTTCAATATTATTCACTGTAGGTATCTATACAGTCACCTATTTTCGTAACGTCTAGAAACCTTTTCATTTACTCTCATTTATTTTACCTTAGTGTTGGTCGACACTCGATTAAAAGGTCTTTGGCGTTTGTCACATCAAAGGAAAGTGATTAACTTTGAAGATTCCTTTTTTTTTTTTTTCCACTTTTGTTCAGAAATTGATAGCGTACGCCTGTACAGTGTAATAAGACTTTGTTTTATATTTATTTTTAGAAACCTTGTCCATTCTTGTTTGTTTGTAGGTAGGTACCTACTTTGTTTTATTATTATTATTTTTTTTTTTTAATGAAAAATAATGAAGTTGAATTGGTTTTAGTTTAAAAAAAAAACTGGCTCCAGTTCAAAGGTTTTTTTTTTCGTGTTAACGTATTTCTATCAAGCACCAATACTTGTACAATTTGGCAATTTTGCAACAGCTATACACAGTAATACGCTTTCCTTTGATTTTGATTGTCAACATGATGCCATTAAAAGGTATGTTACACTAATGTTCGTTTTAATAATAATTCTGTGGTATTTTGGTTTTGTTTTAAACTGTTGTGCGTTTGCATTGTGTTTAAGAGTGGAAAAGCGAGTACCTCTACCTATATTGTAACCAATTACGGAGATGACAATATTCATACAAATTTACTTACGAGATGCAAGCTGTACTTCTTGTTTGATGTTGGCTTATACATTCAGTATAACTCATAAGCAAGTTAGATTTTAGCAAGTCGACCGGCAATAATTAATTTTAAGACAATCAAAAGAAATTCTATTCGTTTTAGAATTATCATGTTCACTCCAAGTACTGAGTGAATGACCCTGTTAATGATAATCGATACACAATCCATATAATATTTTCATAGATAAAGTGTACTCGATAGTATTGTGACGAACGATTTTCATTTATGACAATGGCTATTTATTTATTCATAATATGCAAACAACAAACCTCGTCGTTTTAAATCAATCAACCACTCGTAATTTATCAGTATCAAGATTACTCTACCGCAGATTCCTATCTCGTTAATATACTGTATGGTAATGTAAATTTTTTCTAAACGATTTCGTTAGTGTTTTAAACTTCTTCATCGTTACGAGCTTAAAGATTTCAATCATAAATTTAGTTAACACTGTAGATGAATTTGTGGTCGTATCTCAGAACCCCGAACACAATATTTGTACTTCTGTGTACTTTTATGATTATTATCTACGCTTCAATTTTTTACTACCGTTGAGTCGAAATTGTGGTTTTTTTTTCCCCCTCCGTGTAGTTAAATCGGACATTGTGGATAAATAGAATAAAATCAACCAGATTCGGATAAAGTATAAGAGTGAAACTGTCTCGGATAAAATTTAAAATGTAGGTTAGACCAAACGTTCGTGTTCGGCCGAAAGTAAAATTAAATTTGTCAAAATATCTCGTTGATTACCGATGATACTAGTCTCGGCGTAAAATATACATTCTTCTTGATTGGTTTGAAGCGTACATTGTTTTTATCATTCTAGAACCAAAAAAATCGTCGGACGATGATTATTTTAAAAACTTGTGTGCTGATCGTCAGACGCGACGGGATTCTCGGAATCGTCTCGCTCGAATACGAAAAGACACAACACAGCGTGTGTAAAAAAAAATAATAACACAAACTATCGTGTAATAATATTCTAATAAACGCCGACGGAAATAATTATTGTTTTCGGGCCGCCGCAGGGTGTGCCGCGAGAGAGCGCTCGTTCTCTGATTTTTGATAAATCCCGACACAGATGACGTGGTGTTACAATACCTTTGTATTTTCTAATGTAGAAAAAAAATCCACTTGTCGCCGTTTCTGATTGATCCCGTGATTTTTGGACGCCTTTTTTTTTTTTTTTTTGTTATTCCTGAACACTGCTGCGGCGGATGGATAATATTCTAGATGGTGGAGGGGGGAGACCGGCGGCGGTGGTGCAGCAGGCGGCGGCGGGCACCGAACATGTGCATCGTCGTCCGACAACACTGCAGCGGTGGTGGCCGCCGTTCGCGGACCGCGGCCGTAGTATATACATCTGTCTCGTTCTTTCTCTCTCCGTAATATTTCTCTTTCTACGACGGCGTGCACCGGACCGCCAACCACCGCTCGCCCTCTCGACGACGCCGCGGCCGCTCCCTCCCCGAGGCCATTGTGTGGCCATCGCTTTGATCTGTGCCCGACACCGTATATAAGCCCCCGCGCGCTGGCCGCCGCGGCGATTCTCTTCTCGCCGCGCGCGTAATATTCTCTCTCGCTAGTCCCGATACGCAGCAGCAGCAGCAGCAGCACTCGTCGTCCACACACTTCGCAGTCATCGTCGTCGTCGTCGTCGTCATTATCTCGTAATTACAGAGAGAAGACCCGCGGCGCGAGGTATATCGCGCTGTCTTTGCTCATTTTCTCTCGCTTCACAGCACCTAGCCGCCGTCACACGTTTACGTGTAACAATCGTTACTTTTTTTCTTTTTTTTTAAATCGTTTTTAAAAACGGGACTTTTCGCCGCCCCCGCCTGTCTGACGCGCGCTACAGGGGGGACAGAAATCGTTCTTCAATCGCGGAAACCGCGTTTTTCTTTCGAGGAACGTAACGTCTAGGAAGTTAAAGATAAGGCTGATGATTTCAAGTATGCTTGGCCGTGTGAACGTATATATATATATAGTAAACAGATGATCAAATATACGACCACTATACACATTCGACCTGTGCTGGTCTTAAATGG
>CM029358.1:23243224-23297555 GCA_017140985.1 Hormaphis cornu | reverse complement strand
TTTTTTTGACGGGTGACATAAAAATAATAATAATAGTCTCGCTCCGGCATGAGCTCGTCTGCGTCTGTCTGTCGGTGGAAAATAAAAGAAGATGGTATAAAAAGAGTTTGAGAAGTATAAAAAGAGAGAGAGAGAGAGTTCACTTACCGACGCCATCCGTTGCGGCCCACGAGGTTCGGGGCGAAAAACAAGCGTCTCCCAACCAATAAATATAACGTGCGACTTATACAGGATGACTTTATCTCGTTTCTGCGTCTCCAAATCTGCTATTTACAGATTTTATGCGAAAAAAAAATTGTTTTGTATTTTTATATTTTATGAATTTACGACGATATTAAATTATCATATCTTAGATATTTCAGTATATACCCTTGCGTATACTTGTACGATTATAATATATATACCAAGCGAAACATAATGGTATATACACTTTGACTTAAGTGACGAAAGTTTTCATCACTTTGATTTTTGTTTTGTTTTTTCCCGACAACTCTTCGTATAGAAGGAATGCTCCAGTTTTTAAAATCAGTAAATTTTCTAAAAGGTCCTTTTACTACTTTTGGTCTACACTTTGGTTGAAGCTTTTTTTTTTTTTTGTCGTTTTGGTTACTTTTTGAGTTTTCCCCCCAAAAACCGAAAATAAGTCGAGAATTTTTCGGTGGTAAATTTGAAATTTTCCGGTTTGTAATGACGTTTTTGGGTCAAAGGAGTGCTCCAATCGTTACGTTAAATACCGCTCATTAAATAGTTGGGATTTAAATTTTATTTTTCGATATTTTCCGAGTCTGAGGTATATGGCGAAATCGGCTATACGTATGTTAAACTAAAGTTATAAAAAATTATTCCTTGTAGCTTTCAAATTTTTTTACGCGCTAAATTAATTTATACGTTGTAAAATATTGAAAAAAGTTTTTGCTATAGGTTAGTTTAATGCGCAACTTTGAAACCAATGACCCACCCAAAGCGTAGTCGTTACTGCACTTTTACCGTGATGCCGTTATTTTTTTTTTATTTTTGCTATCATATAACATTTTTAATCGAATCCATATTATGTACCTCAATTATTATTATTTATGTTTTTAGGGTGACGATAATTGGGGTCGTGAATTTTAGACACTTTGTTCATCCTGTATATTATACATAAACGTGGTGTACATAATATTGTTATTCCGCTAGCCGCGCCTAATGTTCGAATTACCGACCGTGACTGTATAGTTTTATCTTCATTTTTTTTTATGTGTGTATCTACTCTTTTTTTTTTCTTCTCGTTTTCTTTTACCTCCGGACGAACCATTTTATAATATTTATGTCGCGACAGTAACGTGGTGGTGACTCGCGAGCATTTTATAAAACAATAATTTTATACTCGTATTATATTCATGTAATAATTGATAACTTTCGTCTTTGAACTTCAAATTTTTGTTTTTTGTATGCCTACGCGAAACGTCAACTGATAAAAACCTACCATGTATACATCTACATCAATTTGTTATTAATCTGGTTAAACTTTTCGAATTTTTACACTTTTTGTATACTTTTTATAACTTTTTACGTTGACTATCGTCCATGGCCTAACTTAACCCGCATAACACTGTTTATCTCGGAAATCGATTTGATCTGAGTATAGAACCTATTGCGGATAATGCATCTTACTGCAATGAGCGTCCGACAAACTTAACAACAGTTTTGCACTTAAATTTATGGGGGAAGGTTACCATTGACGTCTATGTGTTAACTTCAAAAACAATACTCGAGATTAATTGTTTTTTTTATAAATAACCATTTTGTATCATATGCGATGTTATAAAAATAGTGTTGGGTACCTTTTTACCTAAAACACGTTCGCTTAATATTTTAGAAACAAAAAAGTGTTATAAATCGATTCAAAATCCTCCATACCATTACATAAATTTTGTCGTCTATATGTACATTTTTGTTTGGTGGATATCTCTTTTTATTGAAATCCAATTCGTTTCTGCTTTTCCCATAAACTATTAATACGTATATATAAGGTATAGTAATATCTGTTTTGTTTTTTTTTCAATACTCACTGTCGTAACTTGGATTAGCGCTAATTTACGCGTAATACCTGATATTCTACTATCGTTAAATTTACAATTTGTTGTTATCATATACTGCAGTTATTACCCGAGCCGAATTCAGACTTTCGGATGCCCGAGGGAAATTTCTTTTTGAGGCCCCTGTAAGAGTAAAAAAATTACACAATACCCAATGTCTATAATTAATAGTTAAAGAAAAATGTTCAAACTTGCACACATCATATCTACTCGTTTATTTCAAGTTTGAAACACCGCTGTCACAATTTTCAAAAATCATTTAAAGATGATCATGTCACGGTGACGACTCGACGTATTTTGCAGCCCAAATGATGTTAAATACAAATCAATATTGTTCGTTTTCTCGGATGCCCTCCGAATGTCCGCCGCCCGGGGCATGTGCCCTTAATACGCCCTCCGTAAAATCCGGCTCTGGTGATCGCCTCGTTTACTACGTGGAAAATTATTTTGTAAAAAAAAAATATCGCCATTTTAATATCGCGCGTTATATTATTGTGTATTTGGTATTTGTCACGCGTATATATCATGCGGAGAGTTCTCTCTAAAGACGACGTCTCGGGGGAAACACGTATACCCGCCGTCGAAGGGTCGGGGCTTACTACAACAGTTATAACAATCATATTGTCCCGGCTGGCGAAGACCTTATGGTTTATGGATAAGATCACATCGGCCAGACACACACGTAGGTAAACAGACTGTCTGTGTTATATAGGAAATATGTTGTTTGTGAAAAGGAACCAATGTACCTTTTTGGGTGGGACCGTGTCTATCTAACGTACATAACAATATAACGTGTGTATGTGATACCTGGTGCGCGCATTCTTCGGTCGTCAGATTATTATTATCGCGAGAAGAGAGGAGAAAAACGAAGGGAAAAAAAATACACTGCACACACACACGTACTATGAAAGAGAAACAGCCGCCGCCGCCGCCGACAAAACTGGTCTGTCGATGGCGAAAAAATAAAATAAAATTTAAACGCCGATTACCATCTACATATAATATGATGTACGCTTTTATTACATTATGCGGCGGAATCCCTACGTCGTTTTTGTCCGTTCTTTATCGGAAGTTATGTCGTCCGACCAAACATAATAATAATAATAATATACGTTTTTTAAATGCCATTACACGAGAGTGCTGTACCACCTATGTTTCAGCTGCTATCAGCGTAGTATATATTATTCGGATGAAACACTAAAAGTAAGTATAGTGTGAGACGATATTATTATTTTTATAAATTATATTGCTGCTCGTATACCGCACGCCGCGTTTGTACTTAAATGTTTACAAATGAAATCCATAATAATATTAAAATAAATAAAATACGCCGTATTTTTTTCATCGTTGATTTTGGACCTCTCGATTTTTCGTATGACGTTTTTTTTATTTTCACCGTGTATATTTTGTTGGGTACCTCTCCATAAGCTGTACATTTTTTTTATACCTTACGCTGCTGTATTATACGAGAAATAAATACCGAAATTCCCGCTCTTAATTTCTTGCTAATTTTTGTTTTTTTATATTCAGTTATATTGAAGAAATCACAATGTCGCAGGGGGGCGATCATCGTAGAATAATTACGTTGTAGTTTTGTACGCTGAAATTTATCGAAATAAGAAACTTAACTACAATATCGTAAAAATAATAACGAAACTGAAAGATTGGTATGTTTTTTCATAACTCGTTTTGTTTATTTCTGTTCTAACCAACTAGACTGGCACACGTTTTTTTTTTTCAAAAACTTCCGTTGCACGAGATCCCGTTTTGGGTTCTAGCGATGTATCGAAAACCATATTTCGACCAGTATTTTTTTCTCCGGATCAATAAAAAAAAAAATCGATTCTTTAAATCGAATTTTTCATTAAAACGTTTGAGTAAACGCCAAATAGAGTCTCGTGCAGGTACAGTGTACTCGAGTACAGTTAGTGCACTTGGTATTAGGACGATGTTAAATGTATCTGGACGAAATATATATGTACAATTACATTGATTTATTATGGTACGCGATGCCGTGTGTATTATTGAACAACTATATTGAAGTTGAAAATGAAAAGTACGACGTAATATTAAATTTCCGTTTTGTGGAAAACGAGACGTATAAAAAACCGTTCATTGGCGTTTATCAAGTTTCAATTTAGATTCGAACAACGAAGTTATTTTCATTTGCGCGTATACATAATGTTTATCGTGTACTGCTGCTGCTGCACACACGTATAAAACGTTAAAACGAATCTTCAAACACGAAAACGATTTGTATATAAATAAATAGCTTGTAGGTATAGTCTCTTTGACATTCGAACTCTTTGACTCCGCGGCGGCGTCGCTTCTTCTTTTTCCCGTTAACACCTCCGCGCGAGTTGACATTTCGTTTTCATTAAACTCCGTCGAGGAGTTTTTTTTTTTTTTATTATTATTATTAATCTTTAACACGGCGCGCGTTTCCAACATCCAAAAGTCCTCTCCCTGTGTGTATATATGTACAATATTCGCGGCGGGCGACTCCGTCAAAGCCCTTTTTGATCCTTTTGTGTACAATATTTAATCTAGGACACGGCTTTATATATTATTTAATATCGTTGTTTTCTGATTCGTAAAACAACAACTCTTCAGCCCGGGCAGCGGATATTATATATTGTATTATATACGCGGAGGAGCGTCAATGTCGTCGCGTCAGTCGCCGCGACACGGCTGCGCCGCGGCCCGCGGGCGGAGAGAAAACTTAAAGTGCGAAAGAAAACGACCCTTTTTGTCGCTCGCTCGCCGTGCGTGCATTCCGTCTAGCCCGTTCGCGTCGACGACACGGTTGTTTTTCTCACCGCCGTGGACGATAATACAATAATAATAACAATAATCGTTTTATAAAAATTAAATAAAAATAATCATTATTTCGCCGTACCACCGTTTGTTCGTATGTATTACGCAAAAATATCATGACGATGATCGAAGTTTATAAACTGTGCTCAGCCACACTGCGTGTTTTGCGCGGTACGTATATAGTATATTACGATTTTACAATATTATCATCATACAAGACTGTTTTTTTTTTTTTGGCGGGTCTGCGTTTTATCTATTATTTTTTAGTATTTACCCAGATTGCCAGCAAATAATTGTTATTATATACATGTATATTATCCGCGCGATTGTTTATGATAATAGTATGTTTTCTAACCTCTTAGTCAAAGCCTTTAATGTATTGTAAAGTTTAAAACAAAAGTGTGTACTCGACCCCAAAAAGTTTCAAATTTACATCATCCGAAAGTTAATCTTTTTATTATATTCTCGACGATTCATATCATATTCAGTCGAAAAAATACAAAAAGTTATCGGTACTATATTAAAGCAGCGTGTACTCCTTGGTATCGTCGTAGAATGCTAGAAATGTCAACATAACGTTTATAACTTTTAAATTTTCATTTTATTAAACAATATAGTAGGTATCTACTATATGTATTATTATGATTATGCAGACACAAACTAATTTGTAAATTTCGCTGCACTACTCGCTCACAGCTGTCTCGTGGTTCGGCCAGACCAAACCGGTTGTGCTAAAGACTTGACGTATTGCGCAGATGTTCCTTATTCGTCCTCACGCGTTTTGCTAAACCGAACTACCTACTAAAATGGTGGAGGAGGTGAAAATAAAAAAAAAAAAAAAAAAAAAACAGTTTTGAGTGTAAAAATTGAAAATAGATTACAATCGATTTAATCGATCAAAAGCAGCAATCGTTAAAACCCACACAACGCCGGGTATGAGAAAAGCTAGTTTTTTCTGTTCGCATAACGTGACACGCAATAGTGTCTACCATAAAGCGTATGCACAATGTGTGCAAACTCGATTTCGAGGTGATAATGTGGTAGGTTTTTTTCGTTTGACACATCACTGCGTTCTAAAATATACTTCTAATCAAAATACAATATCAATGATGATTTGAATAGTGTTTCGAAAAATGTTGGACTGGTTGTAAAATGTGTTTTATGTCGTAGATATGTGCGTGTCAGAATATAACGTCAATATTTTTTCACAGATTTGTTTTTTGTACCCAAACAGTAATAATATTATTATTATTCCTTATACTCGTTCTTAAATGTTCACAGTTTACCTAGTATTGTACACGATATAGATATCGACAACTTGACAGGTCCGTACGATCAACAAGAAAAGATTGATAATTTTATTTCGACCCAAGCTATATATTTTGAATGTCTGTTTGAACGTATTATATTTTCACCATTGACGCTAATTATATCAAATTTATAAATCGTATATCAATGTTCTTTATAGTTTATTAGTTATAAACTTATGAATTAACTTACCTTTTATAGTTTAGGTTCAGCCAATATATCGTCATGACGTGTTCTATGTACATATTGTTATATTCAACATGACCACTTCACAACTTGTGTGTATTGTTTGCCCAAATATTAGTTGAAAATGACAATAACTCATTACAAAAGTTACGTATAGTATTATGTTTTTGGTTAAATTTGTTTTTGTTTGTGCCTATTTTATAAAAAAAACTAGTGAATGTGTGTAGGCAATACATAGGGTTTTTGTACGTTTATAAAAGTTAACATTTTTATTATAAATTAATGTCTTACTAAAAATTGCATTTAAATATTTCACGAAACCAACAATTTGTTTTTTTCTTTTCTTCTTTTTTGCAAGACGTGTAAGTGTAAACTTGTGTATGCGTTTTCTATAGAGGTTTATTAGATTCATAATTCTGTTGTTACAACACTCGTTGGCTTTTGATCAAACAACTTCTTTTTGTTTTCTTCGCGTGGCTGGTTATAATTATATTGTTTTCCGAAACCGTTTTCGGTCTTAAATCTCTATCCTGCCCCCCGGCTATATATCGGTGAAGGGATGACAGACGAACCCCGTGCGCTGCCGCAGTATAGGAGTGGTCGTTCCCGACAGACCGTTCGTTCGTGTCATTGGCATCTCGTCTCCGAGTATTCTATTATGTCTGTCCGTTGTATAAATACCCGTTTTTACGCTAGCTAACTCACACAATATGTATATATATATATATATTGGTGTGTAGAAAAAAGCATACGATTTATTTTCTACCTTCTTCTTTCCAATCAGATCCGGCCGTTTCTCGTAAAAAAAAAAATATATATATATATATATATATACGTAATATATAAAATCGTTGAAGTGCCCTCATGTCGCGCAGACGGTTTCTTTCTCCCGACAAAGAGAGCTTTGTCTGCACCGCCATTATCTCGGACGACTAATCGAACCTAAAAGAAGTCGGAATACAATCTGTGTGTGTGTATCGAGGTATTTTTCCCCTTTCCTCCTCACTTTGCCGGCACATCTTCCGCGTAGCTCGACGTGGTCGGTCTTTCTGGAATTGCCCTTCCCCTTCAGCAGCAGCAGCAGCAGCAGCAGCACGTTGCCGGTGACAAGTTTTGTAATTGATGCGCGCGGTGCACATCGAAATACACATACGTGTGTGTTTTTTTTTTTTGACCTGTCCGATCCGCCGAGAGCAACTGCATCGCGATACCATGATAAATATACAAACACCACGTACGCTCTTACGTATTACTATAATGTCGCGTTTAGGCCAGTGGTCGTAGTAACCGTGGCCATAAACGAGTGTCACACAACAAAGCGTATCAAATATGGCCAAAGTTGTAAGCGAAAAAAAAACTTTCTCGCACTTAATTCCTGGGCACATTTCAATATTAGCATTATGTCCCGACTCCGCGAGGCCTTCGAAACATTCGTAACACATGTCCACACTTCGCATTGCAAAGACGAAAACGTTCAATTCTTCGGCATTAGCCCATAGTTCCGCCAGCGCAGCAGTACTCCTTGACGTGCACAAAGTGTATTTTGTTGCGTACTCGCCGATATGATTTGACATAACCGGATGAAACGATACCGTGATAGTGCGCTGACAAAAATTGCAGATTTCGTGTTAAGGAGCGGTGAAAATTGTTGTTTTTGTTGAAAATACATATACATACTTGCCACTGCTTGTCGGTATAACTTTTCGGTGCTGCTCAAGTGGAACTGCACGCAAAAAGCGTCTGATAAACTCGACATGTTCAGATTCCGCGCGTAGCGAAGAATGTATAAATTGTTTTTACATTGACGTTTTTTTCTGTGAACAACACTCGGACGGCAATCGAAAAACGTCAAAGCGCCAAAAAAATTGGAAAGTAGATTTAGATCGTATTATATCTAACTTGAAGCAAACTTTTTTTTGAATTTTCGTTTTTTTTTTGTCCAAAAAACCAAAACGTTTTTTGACCATTTTCGGTTAACGGGGCTTGAAATTTCAACATCTGCAATCACTTTTATGGGTAGCTTCGAAAAAGTTAAAATTTTGGTTTTTAAACGTGTATATTTCTTTTAAAAAGATTTTTTTGATAGTTTATTATCAAATATAAAAGATTATTTATCTTTTTAGTTATCTGCGACGGGAATCGACGCAAATTGGAACATCACCAGAGTCGAATTATTTGCGTTTTCGAGTAGAAGGATGATCGTTTATAATTGTGATTTGTGCCGCGACTTCCGCTGTGAAAGAGACCGCGATCTAAAACCAGCTTGTTATTACGTGATGATAGCGCCGCGCGCGGGTACACAGTGCACCGGTATTGTCACCGGACCCGTTGACGAATGATGAAACGGATGTTTTGGTCGGGCGAGAACCTCCTCCCAATTTAGACAACTCCGCTCCGACAACGGCGACAATTGTGTGCGTTACGTACGTTGAACTCGTATCGTTCGAATGCGTTATACTTTTTTAATAAACATTCTGCGCGGCCTGATTTAAACAATCAATCGACGAGAAGTAACAAAAAATTATTTTTAACTCGTTGTCGTCCAGTTCGAAAATTAATATTTGTCGACAGTTGCTTATTGTTTTCTATCTATATATAATATGATATTATTATCACCGGTTTTCGACTTTTTAAATCTTAAAAATCGACGTATAGCAACTCAACGGGACAGTAGTACACTTTTTGTGTTTTTAAAGATTTTATAAAGCTGCAGTTTTTTATGCGCGTTTGTCGTGTACGTAAATCGTTTTCATAAACGTTCTTGAAGAAAGAGCACAAACTTTGATGACCTCTGTTCGACGTACTGCACCTTGTAGATCGTAGGTCTTTTATAAGCGCCGTTTTCTGACAGAAAAACTGTTGAATCGGCGGCGTATACGAGTATTTGCAAAGCAGACGTAAGTATAAAAGATTCGTAACAGGTGTCGAATTCCTAAACTGTGAATAGGAGTAAAATCATTTTCGGAACGGGTTCGCGGTTAGATTTATACATACATTAGTTATCGACATTATATGCGCGCGTATACTGCGATTGTGTTTCGCCCGAGTGCAGCGTGGTGTTTTTAAGTTTTATTAAAATTGTTTTATATGCAATATGATGTTCGGTATCTACTATAGGCACGATATTTATTTTTTCTTCAAAACATTATACTTTGTACGCGCGTTTTACAGAACGTACAAAAGGAAACAACTCTCAAACTTGTCGTATACAACACTCAATAATATTATAATGTAAAAAAAAAAAAAAAGAATGCCTCGTGGCCAACAGACTGTGCTCTTCTTATATTGGCATTATAGCGCGCAACTAAAGAGTACGCGGCGTATACGTGCGCTCAAAATGAAAAATGATTCAAAATTTACAATTCCTCTGAGCGAAACTCGAGCTTATGGTATAAAACTATTTTGTCGTGCGGAGAGGAAAAAATTTAATTTCACAAAGCGCACGCCGCGCGAGACGACGCGCCGCAAACCGAATGATTTCGTTTGCAGCCTGTATTGCAGTTTTCAATATTCTATCTCTCTTACTCCGGTGCCGATTATCGCCGCGATTACATTCGACCGGGAATCGAACAGAAATGCATTTTCCAGTCTATGAACATCACACGATCCGCGTGTTTTTTATTTTTTGTGTTCATTCCGCTATCGGCGAAATTATATTTTCATACTGCGAAAAATGAAAAAAAAAAACGATGTACCTACCTTATGACGTGCAATACCGCTCGCATGACGCGTGTACTTAAGTAATTCAAATAATTTCATTCTGTCGGTGTAATCGGATAACGGTGCCTAACACGATGTATTATAAAGACGTAATAACAAGTATAGATTTTAGCTAATCCGTTTTAAACAAATTCGCATGTAGGTAAAAATAATAATTGCGATTTGAGAATAATCGGCGTGGTTTTTTTTTTTATGCTATTGGTCTATAATATGATACGGCATCTTGATTCGCGTCCCATAGTATAAAAACAACAACAATAATATGCTCAATAACAAGCTGTTGAAGATAATATCTTAAATCGGTATAATACGGAAATCAATGGAGGAGCCGTCTTCAATGTACCGCAGTGATTTTAAAATCGTTATGGGGACTACCTCAACTACTTTATATAATATCTTATATCTACGTATTGATCTTTATATAATATCTAAGCATCCGTGTAAAGTCACGTGCACATTTTATTCGTTATTATAAATGTGCCCAACTCTTAACCGTTGTGTTATTTTATTTATCTTTGTACGTTATAATAAAATATAAAAGAAGTACGAGTACTTGTTTATACAAGTTTGATACGAGTTAGTTTAAGTATCTCTAAAATCATTGTTTTTCTAATTAAACTCTTTGGTACAGATATAGCAGAAAATATGTTCAAAAATGTTGTGTTAGAATTTAGAAACTTACGTTATAGGTAACAAGCTTAAGTACCTACATTCTGTGTAATATTGCAATCCAAACGTTTTTTTTTAATAATCTATTTATATATGAGTTCGGTATTATTATAACAAAACGTTTTCCTATTTCACATGTCGTACATTCAATATTGGTCTGTACGCAGAGATTTAACCTCGGATTAAACTGAACAAGAACGATTGTTGGATGCCTTTAAATTATTATGAATGACTATATATATATATACACTGACAGAGTCTTTTGAAAAATTCCGTTTATAAAATGTCTTGTACTATTTTTCTTCTTAAATTCAATCATGTGCTTGGTAAAAAGAAGAAGAAAAAAAAGATTTACGATGTACGTCTAATGTATTGTGTGTACAAAATATAAAGTATAGGGGTCAAGTACAGTCGGTCTTAATTTGTTACGTTCGGCCGTTGGATCAACTCAAGCGAGTCTTAAAGCAGTCTCGTATAATAATATATACCTACCCAATCGTCTATTTATATAATATTGTTTTGTGTAATATCATACACTTACTATACTTGGGGAATAAATCTATTTTATCTCATCCCGGTCAGCGATTTGTTTGACTTTCGTATCACCGCTAATAATTCGATTCCGGTGAAAATAAAAAAAACCTAACAAACGAATCCATCGTTTGCCATCAATGGCGGACCATATAATAATACCTTTGATGTTTTCGTTTTATTTATTTTACCGTCTTTAAACAACTCGTCACTAACGACGTACACACGGTTGACCGTGACCGGATACGATACGATACGATTTCGGTAAACGCGAGAGAGAGAAAAATTGTGAACACACAAAAACTCGACGATATATTTTCCATTACCGATATTTATTTTGGTATACGCTTCTAAATCCGCGTTGTTAAATAAAATTATTTTACGCGTCGAAACATCGCGTGGTAAACAATTTAATAATAAAAAAAAAGTGCAAAAACCTAAGTTTTCGAAAACATGGAAACGCCTGTTTGTGCCACGTTATTAAGCACTCGTATCGTAGGTGCCAAAAGGTCGTATAACATTTTATTTTTAGTACTGCTGGTTTAAAAAATACACCTCGGCTAAATAAATATTGTTACAACGAATATAAATACGTTTACGTTTAATAACACTATTGTCTGCAACTCGATACTAGACGTTAAATTGGCACTTTTCTTGCGCGCGAGCATACCTACATTTTAAGTATGTTACCTATATGTACACGAACAACAGATGCAAATAAGATAAGAGAAGGCGTTGGTACGAGTGTGTTCTAAAGTAACAAAAGTACAACAAATGAAAGTATGTTATAAGTATAGAATAAGGCGGGGTTTTCATTTGGAGAAACTGTTTAATGATCAAGACGTATAATACGTGTCATAAAGTTCCGTACGTCGCGCCGGTATAGTTCCGATTAGAATACGGATCGGCGATATGGAATCCACACGTCTGAAAGGTTTCGTCGGAAAAATTGAGCGCGTTCAGACCCGTAGTATATACGTGTTCTGCGATGGAACAGGCCAGATTCAAGTCTAGATGTTAGGGAATATAGAAAATTTAGAGACTAGAAGAAAGTTTTTTCGATGTGGTCTTTTAAACGAAAAAATAGATTATGGGCCTCAAGATTTAAGATTATACCGCAATGAAAATGTTCCAAAGTTGTCCCTTCGTTCCTGTGGTTTTCTACACACCGTTGCAACATCTGTTAATCACCACTAAACAGAGACTGACTTCGGTGAAAATATTTTGATTTTTTTCTACACGGAAACCGCGGTTGAGGTCCATAAATTTTTTTTTAGTTGTAACTCTTCATTCATTTACCTATTTTTCTTTCTGCTGTACCGTATCGTATAATACGCCTTTTCGGCGTTGTTTCGCGCGAATAATAACATTCTTCTGGGATTTTACAGGCCCTTTAATGGCCGTAACAATATAACATATTATACTGTCTCCGCCGTCTCTCACCATCTTTTGCGCATTCTTCTGCGTTCCTTGTACGTTCAGATAGTTCAGAACGTCAAGCTAGGTTTTAGTGTCCATATTTTAGTTATCGTTCGAACCGATCGTTCCCTGTCCGACCTTTCCATACGCTTGCCCTGTCCGACTGTCGTGACAATATTCTCTACTGCGGTTTAAAAACATTTCGGTAAAAACGTGTACGCGTTTTCTACCGCGAGATCTACACACACGGTGTAAATAATTTATGTTTTTTATACGCGTATCGTATAAATTACTACTAATTATACCACTGCAGATGCGCGTGTAAACCCGGTTGGCGTTTACACGGTTTCCTTTTTTTTTTTGTCCGCATAATATTATATAGTGCTTTGACGACGACGTCAGAAGAAGTTATAATAATATTACACTTATTATTATTATTATTATGGCCGGACATAATAGTATCGGTCGGAAAATAAAAAATCTGTACGCGCGTGCGAGAGAGAAGGAAAATCTCGCGACGACTGGCGAAAAATCGGGAGGACGAGGCGGCGGCGACGTCAAAGGATAAAGCCGACCGGTTCCGAACGAAACGCGGCGGCGGCGGCGGCGGCGGGAAGCCTCGACCGGCGCAATAATAGTATAGTAATAATTATTATTACGATAGTAATTATTATAATAATGTTATTCGGCGGTGCGGACGCCTCTCGGCCCGAGTGAATAATATTATGTTGTAAATCTCGAATAATAATAATTCCTAATAAAAAAAAAAGAAATTGTTTAACTAAAAAATAAAACGAAAAAAAAAAAAACCACCACCGAAAAGTATAAATGAAAAAAAAAACACGTTATGGTATATTTGTCAACGGTGATC
The DNA here is from genome assembly GCA_017140985.1 of Hormaphis cornu. Taxonomy (NCBI): domain Eukaryota; kingdom Metazoa; phylum Arthropoda; class Insecta; order Hemiptera; family Hormaphididae; genus Hormaphis; species Hormaphis cornu. The sequence continues at coordinate 23,283,956 of CM029358.1, read as the reverse complement.
TTACACCGTTAGGTTTCCTGCTAATTCGTTTATAGCACTTAAAATCATGTTTACCTGTATTCTTATTATGGCGTATTATAACGACAACGTTCGTCGCGATCGGTCGCTATTGACACGTATTTTTAAAAGACCGTGGCAATAATATTGTGCGATGAGACTGAAAGATGTTCTGCTCACATACAGACCGCAGACGTCATAATATTTTAATATTGATATATGACGACTAATTGTTATTGTTATATCTTTGTGAATTTTCGTCCCGGAAAATATAAATGCGTTGAACACAATAGGAATTCGTTGATTTTATTATAGTGGGTATAAAAGAAAACTAGTACCTAGTTTGAAATGATTTTTTTTTTTTAACGAAAAAGTAAACTTACTCAGCAAGGGATCACAATAATGTCCCCCGGGTCAATGTGTGTTTAGAAAAATTTATGTAAGTGTTAAAAACTTGAAGTTAGTCTCAACATGGCGGCGATTCGGAGTGGACAAGACATGTATAAAAACATGTACCTACTATTTTTTGTTAGTTTTACGGTATTTTACCGTGACTTTTTAGTGACACACCCGTGATCCGAAAAGTTTTCGTTAAGCGTGTGAAAATGCGCCATAAAGTCGTGTTTGGTTTTGACCGAATTTTCCGTTTCTTAACGTCGCGAAACGAATCGGTTATTTTTTTCGTTACAATAAATTACGTTGAAGAAATTCGTGTCCAACGAATAGTCCGAAACACACTTGTAAATATTAATAACAAGTAATTCGGCAAAGATCTTTTAGGGGATATTATTACGCGAGGGTTTTGTATTTAAAAGAGAGTATTATTTTCTCGAGATGAAGACAGAGATGAACAGAGAGTTCACTTATTGCGTAAACAGAAAATCCAAGTAGAAGAAAAATAAATCTCTCGGTATCGCGTACAACAAGCTATCGTCGTTCGTTTATTAACATGGTAGTGTTGAAAAAATATATAGAGAATGGTTTTTGGAATTATTATTTTTAAGTGTCTGCTGCGCTTTATGCGCTCGTATATGACCGTATTTCATTTATTTTTTATTAAATATTTCCGAAAAATTATTATACATGTATACGGCGAGGTAAAAAATAACATATTTTAATATAATATAGGTATATATTATGAAGATTCATTTTTTTACTGTATTATTTTTGGAGAGTTTTTTTTTCTCGTTCCTATCAAAGGAACGTTTTTTTTTACTTCTCAGATAAAAATAAAAATCATAAATTTGTAAATTATTTTTTATTAAATTTTAGTGTCGTGTTACCGACTCCATGAACACCTTCCTGCGGAATATTTGATGTTCATAACCTCGGAAGTCAGTTTTTATCAGGAGACAAACTTATCAATTTATTAATATCAAAACAATTTTGCTTAAATAGTACTTTTGTATTTCGAATAGTGTATGGAGTTCACAAAGCACGCAGGGATAAATTATACGTTGTTTGAAAGAAGAGAACTTTTTTTACTATGTTCTGTTTCAGAAAATAATATTTTGAGTTTAAGATACGTGTATTTGAATGATTAAAAATGTTCCCTTTTGATGCTGTATTGTACCATCACACTATCGAAAATTTGTTTCCAACAAAACGTAGAAAAAATTCTCACCTTTCATTTGGTGCGTACCTAATAATTGATTTTTGTAGGTTTCTTTAACACTTGGCGTTTGAATTACAAAATTATTAATTAAAGAAAGCAAAGCGCCACTTCTGTAGCGTTGCATTCGTAACGCTTTTGGTACTGCGTTGCCCTAATATGGGTTGTAACAAATTTATAAAAAAAATATTTACTTACTTTGATTTGTAATGAAAAATTAGAAAAATATAGTTGTAATAAAAAATATTTAATACTTACCTAAATTGAAACCATTAATAATTTTTTTTTTTTTTTTTTCATAATTTTAATATCAATATTGGGTAAGCCTGACTGTGACTGAAAATTAACAAAATAATGAGTAAAACTTTAGAAAAAAAAATATAATATACACCTATAACTAAAAATTATTTAAATTACGCATTATAAAATAGAAAAAGAAACAAGAAATTAACAAATTTTAATAAACGTTCCTTCAGTGATCCGTTCCCAAATATACGTTCCTCAAAAGTGAACAAAATTAAAGAAACAAATTCCGTTGAACCTTCCAAACACTGTCATTAAGTACCTAGTAATAATTGTATTAATGAATTTAATAGTAAACATATTTTTTTTTATTGTTGCAGTCCGCCTTGTCTATATATATATATATATATACTAAGAAATTTTTTTAATATTTTATTAAAAATAATTATCAATGATGTTTATAAAAATGAATTTTTTGCATAAATCAGCTAAATAAACATGCATACAAAATTAATTCAATATTGAGTATTGTGTGTTAACTTATATTTTACATTTGACCATTACACTCAAACATTTATACCTATTATAGTTATTTATTTGGAATTTTAATATAATCCATGGTTACCTCATCAAACATTAGGAAAGGAATACTGATTTTTTATGCCGCTGTTTTTGCACGATTTTCGTTAGATTTATTCTTAATATCACTAATACTCTGTACCTCTAAAGCATCCAACTATATCATATAGATTTTATGTTTGTTTTTTTTTTTTTTTTTACACTATTTAATCAAATTTAAACTTTAATATTGCTGAATCAATGATTTTTTCTTTAAATATTTTTGATCAAAGTCTTCTTTTGGTAATAATACAGTAGACATTAATTATTATATAGTTTTTTTACCTACTTATCCAATTTTTTGTTTTTAAAACAAATGTGTGTTATTATTATTGTTAAATAGTGTGTGATTTTTCTTGCCATCTCCATTTTAAAAATGTACAGTCTTGTAATGTCAGCTAAATTATTGTTTTTGAATAGCTTGGTTGCAATAACATATTATAATATAATGTAGTATCATTCATTAAAAAAAATGATTGCTTTATAATTTTTATTACAATTTCTCAATACGCTCTACTTGATATGTTGCTTTGATGTTTGAATATTTCTTTTAGAATGAGAAAAATTAAAACACATTAAAAAACATCTACTATCCACATAATCATAACAATCTTGTGATAACTACATTGTGTAAGCTTAAATTTGCTGCGCATCAACAGTATGGGTTTTTACTGGCCGTACAAAGAATCAACATTAATTGCTAAATAAACATTTATACGCTTACAGCTCATAACTTCAGAATCAATTGTTTTAGTCCAAAGAAATGAATATTATGCAATTAAAATAAATGTTGTACTTGCAGCACAAATGTAACTGCGTTTTAACTCATAATAATTACTCTATCAAATTTACCTATTCATATAACGTGAATATTTGTATTTTGTGCGTATAAAATGGTTATTATTTAGTTTTAAAAACAATCTCTAAGTATAAACAGAAATTACTCATGTGAAAAATGTTCTGTTCGTTTGTTGTCTGAATGCCTGTGGTTAGTTTCAGCTGTTGACTGTGTAGTTATAGCCTATAGGATACCATTTGTTCAGTATTAAGGAGTAAGTAGTGCCCATATACCAATATAATATCTTATTGTTTGAGGTGATTTCATGTATTATAATCTAGAAGTTCCTGTCAGAAAAAAATCCCAATAGTCTTAGGTAAAGAGAAGTGCTGTACCTGGGGCCTGCTGCCACTTATTTGATATTGATGATAGACATGTGAATTGATCCAAAAAATCATAACTATTCCAATATCCTATTGTGCAATAAAAGGGACCCCACTTCTGGCACATATCATATTTTTATGAGTTATTGTTCTCCTTTCTCCTATCTGAACTGCATTTGCTATCGATTATCCGGGTGCTTTTTTAAAGCGGTAGCTGTAACATGCGCATTGATTCTGCGCACTACCGTTTCATCGATCGACTACTTCAGTCCGGTTGCGTTGCGTACGCATATCATATTTTTAGTTTTATTTTTTCATTTAAAAAATATATATAATACCTTTTAGAATGGATTTTGGTATGTATTGTTTAGGCTAAATTGATTTCATGTTTTTTTTCTTTTTTTGTATTGGTACCTTATGTATTGTAACTAATGTTTGTCGACAACCGGTAATCAAACCCCTATGCCTTATGGGTATTTGAACTTCCTTAATTTTATTTTACCCCTGAGAAAACAATCATTAAAACAGTGTTTTGGTTTATTTTGCGTTACATAACACTAAAAATATGATACTATAATTTTATTCTACCGTAAAATAAACTGTGAAACCGTTCAATACAATGCCTATACCACTGTTAAGCGGCCATGTTGTTTTTATTCTATTCACCACCCCCATGTTAAGGTTTTAATATAGCAAGCAATAGTTAATAAAACCATAATTATTATTTAATAATAAACAATTTGAATGTTTCAGAGCTGTTTCGAAATGCGTGCAACAAAGGTGGAACCAAGGAGCAAGACACCAATAGCTCCTACCCATCTACTGTTATGATGAATAATAATATTCTAATCGACCCCGCCAGACCAAAAGTTTTACCAGGAGAAGAGTCTGAGCGATTGTCTGAGAACAACGCTTATTTAGGTCAAAAGTATAAAAATAGTTTTGGTGAGTAATTCTTGTGCTTTGAATTTTAAACTTATAAACTTGAACTTATAGATTAATTTTTTTATACTTGTAGAAAATAAGTGTGTCAAATGCCGCAAAACACAAGCCGAATTTTTACCTCCTGGTTCCAAATGCCGATTGTGCAGCGTCCAGGAAAACAGTATGTATAATTAAACATTTGTTTACATTATTATAGATTAATGTAAGTATTTTTATATTCAAATATTTCAGTTGGATGTGGTGCACGCCTCGATTACGAACCAGCTGATGGTGACAGTGGTGATAAAGAATCATTATCCCCAAATGATGGCCAAAACTCGGGGCCTATGTTATGGGCTCGTAACTTAGATAGTTTATTGGCAGATCCTAATGGTGTAAATCTGTTTCGCCAGCATTTGAAGCTTGAAGAAGAATCCAGACAAGGACAACAATGCAGCAAAGTGCTCGAGTTTTGGTTAGCGTGTCAGGGGCTTTATGGTCATACAGACCAAAAAGCCGACAAGCTACGTTTCATAATTTACAAGTAAATTTTTCATTATGTAAAAAAAAAAAAAAAAATGTTTACCCTATATTACAAATATTATGAATCTACTAAAACACAACTTGTTTTCTCACAGAAAACTGTTCCTAAAAGCAGATTTAGGTATAGGTGAAGAATGTCGAAGGCATGTCATACAGAAAGTCAAAGCATCTAACTCAAATAAAACATCTCTCCCTAAAAATCTGTTTGACGAAGCCCTTGTTCAAGTGGAAAACTTTCTAAACGATACTTTGTACCCAGCATTCTTACAGTCCGACACTTATATCACTTTTATTCGGTCACTGGATTGTGGTATTGAGTAAGTGCAGTAAAATAAAATTTAGCCCATAAGTATTGTTATTTAATGTAAACAATCGTTTTGTGTACAGTTTTTATGATGGTAAAGTAGTAAACCATATACCAGATTCTGAAGAAAAAGTAGTGCCCTCGAGATATCAAGCGCCACCAGATCGTAGTCAGACATTGATGACCCTTAAAGAAGATTCTGAATTATCTAACCATGACCTCAAACAGCCTAACAAAGATTTCCCAATAAAATTGACAGAGTCCCTTTTGCACATGTCTCAAAAACAACGGTCTCATTTTGTTAAAGGAGAGTTTTCACAAAGGTGAGTTTGAATCTTATTACTATCATTTTGCATGCGTTTGATATGCTTACAACTTATAAATGCAGCTATTTGTTCAATTTAAATTTAACTATAAAATAAAACTAATAAAGTGTTTTTTTAGTTTTAATTTTAGAAATTGTATTCAATGGGTATTTCACTTTTTTCAAAGTTGTTAAAAAATAATTGTACATTTAGCTTACATTGTACCTAATGTGTTTGGCTTTTATTATTAATTATGATTTTGCATTTTTGTTATTGTATTTGTATTGTTTTTGTTTGTGCTTGGTAATCAATTGTAGACCAAAGACTAAAAAGGGCATCTACAATCCCAATCCCAGCACCCCCTATCACCAATCCTGGTGGGGCACAAAACCTAGAGCCACGCACGTATCTTACAATCCAAATTCAGCACAGGACAGTGATCTTGCTAGTCTGAGTGAAGCATCTGTATCTACTGACTGTTTGAAGAGGTAATTTTTTTTTTCTTTCTTTGACTTGTAATTTTGCTTTTATCGTATTTGTCATAGCGTATATTGTAAGTACAATAATTATTACATTAAGTATTTTAGTTAACACCAGTTTCAATTTTTGTTTTTAGGCAGTTGGCGGAAATTCGTGATCCAAAATTAATTGCTAAGAAAAGTGCTCAACTGGAAATGAAAGAAGTGCAAAAGTTTGCTCGTAGGAACGTTGAAAACTCAATGACTGCTTCCATAATTCCACGCACTATGAGAGAACCTCAATGCAATGTAATATTTTTATTATAATACGAATTTTCCTTGTTATGATTTAACACATTTCTGTTTTGTTTTAGAAACCAGCAATGGAACCGTTGAAGTTTGCTTCAATACTTGCAGAAAAATTGGAAAAAATAAAACATGAACGTGATATTGAAGAAAAATGGGATAGCAAATTGATAAAAAATCTTTCCGAGGTTTGTGTGATCAAAAAATATAGATTTATTGTAAACTGTATATAATCCTTTATTTTTCAGCTTAAGTTTGACAGCGAATCTGGTAAAATTGATGATTCAAAAACGTTGGACGAAATGTTTAAAGCATCTCTAAAACTTCCCGAAGGCAGTGATGATGAAATATTAGGTGTGTTTGTTGAAAAAATGTTTAACATTATGTAAATATTATCACATACATTTTGATTATTGTACTAACATAATTACTATGAGATTTTATTGTCTCAAATACAAAACGACAATAATTGTAAATATATCAAGTAATTTTTGATTTTATCAAATCCTAAAATCATCAATCTTGTGTTGTTATTTATAGCTAAATCCTTGCAACGCAAACATTCTTTTTACTATCCTTGGGTTAGTAGTGCAACATTATGACTATACTATCGTTATCAATAGCCATCTTTTTGAGCTGTCTGTACAATTACCATAACTCCTGTATCCTTTACGATTTAATTTTTTCTTGGTCATCCCCTTTCTGGTTTCTTTTCATTCAAAATAGTGTGTTTTTTCTTTTTAATTAATTAATTTTTGTTTGTTTACAATTTAACATTTTTCTGACTTTATTTTAATTTAATTTAGATCAACACGTGCAAAAATACTTTAAATCTCCTCCAAAATCACCTGTGCAATCTTTACACAAGCGAACAGGATTAGGTAAAGTCAACCGCCCTGTTCCTCAACTTGCCACTAGTTATTTGGCTGCAGCCAATCCTAATCTATCTAAACGCAGAGACAAAGTACGCTTATTTTTTACTGGTTCACAGAATATATCAATATAAATGTACTTTATATTACATATCTGGATTATTTTATTAGGAAAATCGAGCGTCTGGGTACGATAGTGGCAATTTCACAGATTTTACTGCAGACAGTTCTGAACTTGGCCGTCATGTACCCAAATGTCGATCAATATCAGAATATCAAAATGCCGTTCCAAATCCAGAACTTAGAACTTCAAGTATGTACCCATTATTGAAACAAATATATTACTAAAATAATACTTATTTAAATATGTACAACTTTAAGGTTTGGGACGTCATACATGGGGCAGTCGACGTACAATGACAGATAGTGGAATTAGTGTTGTATCGGGCCAATCACAGTTGCCAACTACCGTGAACAAGATGAGAGAAGAGTAAGTTGATTTCTTAATTTTAAAATTTTAGTTCCATTTTCATTGTGTTTTCACTCCATTTAAGTTGTGTACCTACTTGAGAAGTAATTAGTGTGTTTCATACCCATTCAAGCAGGTCGACCAATCGCTGTATGGTATGGCTTCAAGAGAGCCCAATGTGTGCTGGCGACGCCCTTGCTGACCCTGGTCCTGCTTTCAGCTGGTGTACACCGTCCACTAATACCGCGTCCGCAAAAGCCTCTTCCCACGGTAAGTTAAATATATTTAAACATTTCATCATGGATATGTTTTTAGGATGAGGGTCTAATGTCAATCTGAAACTTATACACACCAAGCCATTTTATTTTAGTTTTAATCATTTTTATTACTTTGTCCTAGATTGCGCTAACGCAGATTGTGGAAGTAGTGGCTCCTGGACAAATCACATGCCTAAACAGCCATTTGTTGCTGATCCCAATATGCCGCCTCCACCTTTTCCCAATACAGATAACCAGTTGATTGAAGCCGGTCGCAGGCTCAACGACCAAATGACAAAAAAAAATCACAAACAGAGGTAAAATTGATCAAATGATAGCATTGAAACAACAACGTCTATATTTTAAAATATTATAATATGTTACTTAAATTATAACAGATTTTGATTAGGTACAATAATTAAATAACATTAAACAGTAAATACAATTAGTCCGTGTAAAACAATTTTGTGCGTGTGATGTATTACTTCATTCTTTTTTTATGTCTGACATTGTGTAACCCAACAATTTTCTACATTTTTTGATTTTAGAACTTCTTCTTCGTCGTCTAGCCGTGGACAACCTGCAGAGGAGTCTGCTGTACCCTCAGCGTCTAACGCTACTACGGTGATACCTACCACTACCACCGTTGTGTACAATTTCAACGATGAGGAATTTCCATTTAGAAAGAAAATTTCTGGTCATCCAATCACGCTTAAACAGTTCATTGAGTGCATGCCAAAGAAAGGCCATTACAGGTAACTATTATTAATTATTATTTAATACTATTTGCATTTATTATTGCACTAGCGGAGAACAATGAATTATTTTTCATTTTATATTTTTTAATATTAAAATGCTGTATATTTTTGTAAAACAATAGGTATTTCTTTACCACTGAGTTTGATGAATCTCCGTCGACTGGTATTCAAGAAGAAATCACTGACGACAATCAAGTGTTGCCGCTTTGGAAAGGAAAAGTTATGGCTAGCCTGAGACTTATCGACTGATAAACAATTTTAAATTTATATATTATGTTTGTAATAAGTTTCTAGTTTATAACACAAACATGTTTATTTGATGTAATTGTTAACTGTTTTTATAATACCTTTAGGACTAGATTATTAGTCAAAAGGTTGAACATAAAAGGGGGAGTTAATAATATGTATTGTAAATCAGTGCCTTAGTTATAAACAAACACACTAATTGATTCCCAAGGATTAGTGTGAAAAACAATAAATGCGTGACTTTTTGGTCAAAGAAAAAAAAAGACTTATAAAAATATGTTTTGTAAGAAAACCAATTTTATTGTGTTTTTTGTTATTACAAAATGAAAAAGTGTATAGATTTTTTTATTAAACTGTCTGTTTTATTTTTATATATTATATACCATAATAATTATTGATCAATTTACAATGTAAAATAAAAACATATATAAAAATCAAATGGAAGTTTTGACTGTCTGAATTCTAAACTTATACAATTTATAATTATTATGCTGTGGTGATTGTTGGTAACTATCAACAACATAACAATACAGTGATTAACTAAATAATTGAAATAAACAATACATCAGCATAGATAATACAAATACTAGTAGTTCTCTAAATACGTTTATCAACGTCATTAGTTTTACGTTGAATATTAGTTAAAATACTCGAGCGTAGTTTATATGTGATAACTAACATGACGTAAGATGATACAACTTGTAGAATGTTTAATTTTGCTTTGTAATTTGAGGTAAAGCTTAAAACATTTTTAGGCTTTTTTGGAATTAAAAAAGTATTGACTTGTGTTCATTGGGTGTGGGCAACGTAAAATCTGACCAAAAAACTGTTTTGATGGAAAAACGCACAGCTTTAGTTTGTAATGTATTCATATATTATTGTAAATAATCAAACATTTTTGTAGACAATAACGGTGCAATTTCTTTAAATTTTTGTATCATTAATTTATTTGAATACAGTTAAGGGAAATGGTTTGATTTTACAGGATGCCAACATACATAAATAGTTAATAAATTCTATTGTCTCGCCAAGTGAAATGCTGTCATTTTCTTGATAGAAAAAAAAAATTAATATTAAGAATTAAATCCACAAGGATTTTTCCCACAAAAATAAGTAATTACTCACGCACACAAACAACCATATTTTTAAGCGTTCATTCAATCACAAGTGACAACAACATTTCTTGTATAAAACTACCTTCCCGGGTACAGGAATAAAATTCTATAAAATCAGTGCTGTTTGTAATTATAGATTTTGTGACGCTTTTATTGATGTCGGCCATTTGTAACACCGATTTAATGCGTTTGAAGAGTCATTGCGTTAGTATTTTTCTTTGAAACTTTTCTCTACAAATATATATACATGTTATTATCGTCGGGACAATCCGAATTGGAGAGTTTGAAATAACAGTACATGTGGGTTTATATTTATAAGCGCACACGGTAAATGTGAGTAAAATTGTTATAATTAATATATTGAGATGGCGCAATTAGCTTTTACTCTTATAGTCTAGTGGTTGTAGCATAAGGTTTGTTAACATATAAAATCTAATGTGTAAAAAAACACGTTTCCCGTAAACGTTTGTTCCCTCCGTGAGAAATACACGAAATAACAAAAAATTCAAACTCCCTCAAAAATGATCGGAATCTACTGAAATTTCAACGGTAAAACCCATCTTAACACCGCGTAGGTGTATAAATTTTCGAGTCGAACGGATCTCAATTGTCCATCTCTTATGGTATCGTTCGTTAATTTAATCGGAGCAGTTTTTTCTACTGTAGAAAAAAAAAAACATTGTAAAAACAATACACGCTAACGCTCAAATACAAAAAATCGATGTCTGAGGTCATGGTACCCCGGCACCATTTATCAGACCCCCCCGTTCACTATACTACAACTACGGCCGCGGCGGAGCTCTTATGTTGAATTCGTCGGCGACGGTCTTCCAGTTTTTGGACAGCTGTTTCGCCTTCTTCCTGGCCTTCCGATTCCTGACGGCCCGCACGAGGTTGCCGAACCGCAGCCGCGCCGCCGTGTGCCCGTTGGCCACGCGCCGCACGAACCGCTCGTCGTAGCAGTCGGCCGGGTCGCCGTCCAGCCGGCCGTGCGCTTCCGCCTCCGCCCGCGTCAGCAGCACGCTGTTCCACGGGGACCACGGCTCGTCGCCGCGCCACCGGACCAGCCGCAGCCCGTCCAGCTGACAGGACTCGCCGACGGCCGACCTCTCGCGCCACACCACCGACACCAGCCGGTACACCTCGGTGGGCTGCATCAGGAAGCACTCGGACTCGTACGCGGCCCTCTGCATCTCGTCGCGCCGCAACGCCTTCAGCATCCGCCTGTACGGCGCCACGTCGATGCGCTTGTGTCCCACCTACACGGGGCGTTTTTATCGACAATCAACTCGGAGAAAACGGAAAAACGATTTTCGTATCGTTTTGATTTTTTACAACGATGATTACAAATCCAATTTTTTTTTTAACGTAAACACCTATCGGCGTGTGTTTTAAACAACTTTTAAAAAACTCGCGATTAGCACCCTGTATTTTTTTTTTTTTTCGTAGGTGGCCTTTTCGTTTGGGATACGAAAGTCAATTACTAATTTGTTATAATACATAAATGTAATTACTTTCGAGGTGGGTGGGCGCGTAAGAGTTTGCTACGCGTTTTGAAAACACTATATATACGTGCGCCATATTTGTTTAATTTGTAAAATATACTGTCCAGGCAGCCTATACACACAGGCTCTGTGGGTCTTTGATATCGGTCAGGGCGGATCCAGGATTAATTTTTTTTTGTGGGGAGGTGTAATCCAAAATTTAACGATAATAATGCAATGTAAACTTTGGTCATGGTTTGTATATGTTATAGTAGAAAACCCTGGGAGTAGTTGTATGTCATTCGGATGGATCATTGGGTGAAAAGTGAAAACTTCCAAAGTTTTTCAGCAATTGACAAACACAACATAAATAAGCGTACTCGGTTCATTTCGAATTGTAGCGTGCGTGTCCGTAAAAGTTGATTTAGTGAGCGCATTACGATTAATTGAAAATCGTTTTCGTAGTACCCTAACAGCCGCGGGGGGAAAAAAAAAAAATCGAAAACGCTCTGGAGAAAATTTTTTTTTGAGATAGACGTTTACACAGACTGTCCCACCGCACCTGTTCGGTCCACTCGCACGCGGCGCACACGTTGGTCCGGTTCACCCGGCTCTCCAGCGAGAAGTCCGTCGCGGCCAGGTTGCGCTTGCACCGGATGCACGTGTACACGTTCAGCACGCGCTTCACGCCGCGCGGCCCGCGGTACCGGTCCGCCTCCGGGTTCACCTCGGGCTGCCGCACAAAGTGCCGGAACATCAGTTCCACGCGGGCCCGGACCGAGCGCACGCTGTCCGCGTCCGCCCGCATCGCCGCCAAGCCCTCCTCCATCGCGATCGCGTCCAACAGGTGTTTCTCGTACGCGTAACCAGACCCGGACACCGCTGCGCGCAGCTCGTCCAGCGCGGCAGCCCTGCTCGCGCCGCCGCCGCACTGCAGTTTCGCGTGGATCTCCTTCAGCGCCCGCGCCTTCTGGTTGCCCACCGTGTCCATCGTCAGTAGCCTGCCCGCGGCGTCCTTGAACATCCTCGGCTCGGACGTCTTGTTCAGGAACGCCGCGTCGTCGTGCTTGGTCAGCTCGTACTTGAGCTCCGACCGTTGTTTCTCCATCTCCAACAGGAACGCGATCTCTCTCCTCAGCAGACCCATGCGCGCCGTCCTCCTCGAGGCCTCCTCCGCCTCGATCCGCCCGATCCGCTGCCGCTCCCGCTTCCACCACTGGCCGACGGTCGCGTACAGCGAGCAGAAACCCCGCCGTTTCGACTCCAGCGTGGTCGCGCGCGCCTCGGCCCGGGGCTGCAGCGGCAGCGGCGCGCAGTCGTCCGCCGGGGCTGCAGTGACCGCCGCGGCTGCAGTAACCGCCGCGGTTACTGCAGCCGGCGCGGTCCGCTGCTGCCTTTCGCGGGCCGCAGTCGACCACTGCTCGAACAGCCGACGTGCGCTGAGCGCGGCGCCCGGCCCGCCGTCGTTCCGCGGCCGGCTCACCGTCCGCGGCGCCGTCCCGCCGTCGTCCCGCGGCCGGCTCACCGTCCGCGGCGCCGTCCCGCCCGGCCGCTCGTTCGCCAGCTGGCCGGTCTGCGTTCGCGCGTCGACCGCGGCCGGGCGGCCGACGGCCGCGTCCGCGCACGTCTGCGACCGGCCGTCCGCGCGCTCCGCGTGCGCCCTAGGCCTGAAGTCCGTTTGCGCGGACGCGTGATGGTACGCGCGGCCGGTGCCGCGGTCCCGGTACCCGCCTAGCCACGGTTTGGCGTCCGCGCACCTCTCGATCTCCACCGTGAGCCGCTGCACCGGCCGCCGCCGGCCGCTCCGCCGCACGTACACCGTCATGACGTCCACCGGCGGCGCGTAGTACGCCGACCTGCCGGGCTGCACCGCCCGCACGCCGTCGCCCCGCAGCCGCAGCTCGAACGTGCCCAGCGACGTCGCGCCCAGCGCCTCCAGCGTCCGTCCGTCGTCGTCCCGCTGCAGACGCCGCGGCGTCGTCCCGCGGTCCGCCGCGGGCAGTTCGACGACCAGCCGCGTGTCCGGGTCGTCGACGTTCAGCGATCGGCTCACGTACGATCTGAGCTGGCTGACGTCCGTCTTCAGGTCGAACGTCTGCGTCAGCAGCGTCTCGTCCGCGTCCGTCCGGAATTTCACCGTCACCGGCTGCGCGTTTCCGGTTTTTACGCTTGCCCCCGGCATCCTGTTTGCTATTTTTTGACAACTATACACTGCCTACGCGTACACTATTGATTCTTGTGACCGAAAAATAGTTTTTGTCCGATAAGCAAAGATCAATCAATGTATTAACCCCGAGAAATCCGACGGGTTGTTGATGATTGATTTTTTTTTCCTACTTTTACTTAATCGTACGTCGCAAAAAGAGCTGGATTCGAAAACTATCAGCAAAATATATTTGGTTTTTACTATAAAAATATAATAGAAACCGGGTTACACCTATACTGCAAAAACCGTAGGTAAAGTGGGGCACATTACTTAAACGTAAACTGCAAATTAATGAACTTGAACTATTGAAAAACTTCCGGTTCCTGCAAATATTACGTCCAGCTCGCTATTCCTACTCGCGTTAATACTTGAAAAAAAAAACAGAGAATTTGTATTACAAAACCGCGGTTCTGTATCGGTTCCTCCTAACCTATGTATAAGTTAAGCGAGCGCAGTTATTGATCTAACTAAAATAACTGCCTCTTAGCGACCAAACAAAACTGCGTTTTATTGCCGACACGGTGTAGGTGTAGAGCATAGACGATATTAATATTATTAATTTGCTAGTTGAGTAAATTTGACTTTCTGAGCATTTACTCAAAATCGAGAAAACTAGGGGCGCCCTTCAGAGTATTTTTCGTTGTTCGGTAAATAAAACGTGTAATATTTAAATACGTTTATTGGCTATACAACTCAAAAAGTAAATTCTACGTATAGTTCACTAAATACGTACTTGATCTATTTGCTTTCATCGTTTTTGGTCAAATAATGAGTTTGTATAAGGCAGAATTGCAGAAAAGTTCAATATTTTATACCTGCTGATTTAGTTTCAACAATGTACAATTATTATTTGCTTGTGGTACCGTAAAATTAGAATACTCTGCGTACACTGCACCAACATTTTTTTAAACTAATTTGTTCCAGACGAAAGTACCTGTGATTTTAATCTTTTTTTTACGTTAGTATCATGCTAATTACTTCATATTATGCCTTAAATAACAAAATAATTTCAACAAAATGGTAAAAAAAAAAAAAAAAAAAATTGGAAAAATTCATAAAAATTTTCATTTACATATTATCACAGTAAGTAATATTCTTTTTTTTTTCTTTTTTTTTAAAGGTTTTCTTTGTATACAACATTTTCGTGTAGATAGTATCACATATACTATATAGCATACTTATAATAATTTGTACCGTAATTACCATTAATTAGTATGCTTCAAGAAAAATATACCGTCCATAAATATAACGTTAGAAAACAAAAAAATAATCCAAGTGGACTATTTCAAATACTCAGGCAGCATTATAACAGACGACGGGAAATTAACCAAGGAAATCGGGATAGGTCGAGCAAAGAATACATTCCTTAAAAAGAGAAAAATACTAGTATCAAAAGATATGAACATAGTAACAAAGAAACGGCTCGTAAAAATAAAAAATACGGAAGTGAGACCGGGAAAATTAATAAGAAAGAAAAAGATATGTTAGAAACTCTGGAGATGTGGCGTTGGAGGAAGATGCAGAGAGTAAGCTGGATTGATAGAAGATCGAATGAAGACATCTTGAGCACAATAGATGAATAACGAACATCTTTTGAATTGAATTGAATTCTTAAAAAACTAAGTCCAGGAGTACAGCGATTACGTTTTCAAATTTCGCTCGCCGCACAATTTATGTGCAGGGCTTGCCGTGGTCTTATCATAGTTTGGTGTTTTTATCACGATTATGGATAGTCGTGGTTTTTATCATTGACGAATCTTTAAAATCGTAACCGTGGTTATGGTCCATCTTCATTGTTTACAGTTCCCCTGATAGTGAATAGTGATACCGGTAGTGTTGTCTGCAGTTGTTAAAAGTTTTAAACTTAGAAAATATGAAGTAGGTAGTCGTCTCAGATTTTGAACGACTGCTTTTTTTTTTTTTTGTGTTTTTCAATTCCATTCGAGTGTAGGTTCCGCATCGTTCTGGGCTCATACTTGGCTTTAGCGTCTTGAGCGTTTTATTTCCGGTCAAAATGGAAGTGATCAGCGACAGTGAGTGATCGGATCTTTGTTTAGCTAGTATAATTTTTATATTTAATAACAGTTAAATATAATATATAAATATATTGGGGCATGTCAGTAAAAATGTATAAACGCGTGCGCAGCGTCGCATCTTGTCCAAACGTGCGTGTTACTACGGATGTTGGTCGTTGTCGTTCAGTTGCAGCTGCTGTTGGCTTGCTGACATGCTTGTTTAGTTAGTTAAAAAAAAAAAGAAAAGAAAACTGTTAATCGTCGTCACATCTTTATACTTTGAACAAGAGTCGATATGAACCGTTTTATACGTTTAGATTTCTACGATTTGTTGCCGGAGATCGAACGTGCCATAGACGAGTGCTCCTTTATCGCCATCGACGGTGAGTTCACGGGGCTTCACAACGGCACAATGGTCAGCGTGTACGATACGGCCGCCCAGTATTACCAAAAACTCAGAAGTAACTGCATGGATTTTTTGATGGTTCAATTTGGGTTGTGCGTCATCAAGTATGATCCTGAGAAGAAAAAGTAAAATTTTACCGTGTAAACAATGTTTAATCTAATTATTGTAATCAGTCGTTCTTGTGAAATAAATTAGGTTCACGTATAGAGCGTATAATTTTTACACATTTCCAAAACCAATGAGTCGCTATGCACCGGACTGCAGGTTTCTTTGTCAGTCTTCAAGCATGGAATTTCTTAGCAATCACAATTTTGATTTTAACAAGTTGTTTAAACACGGTGTGTACTCATACTTGTTGTTCGAATGCCGCATGCACTTAAATTGTAATTTAAAACTTAAACATTTTATTTTTAGGCGTTCCGTTTCTCACTGCACCGGATGAACAAGTGTTAAGAGACGAATTGCTAAATCGATATAAACAAAATTGTTCACAAGCGCAGACACCGTCTAGAGTTTCAGATGAGATACCTGTACCGGACAATCATAAGGAGGAAATTGAAACAGCTTGGTAAGTAATCGTGTATATTTTGATTTGAGGTTTGTGATTTTCTCAATAAATTTCTTGGGCATTTTTAGATTGTTTTAAATACATTTTGAATATCTAAATGCTAACCTAACATAATCTAGAGTTTTTTGATTTTAAAACAATTTTATTCGTTAATTTGTGGGAAAAAAAATACATTTGTCTCTGGTAAATTTACGTGATAAGTTTAGCTACTCAAAGTTAAATTTAGTTACGTCTCTAATGATAAATGTTTAATTGATTTACAGTCAAAAAGTGAAAGAATTGTTTGAAAATGAATCAAGTTCTGAAATCATTGTAGCACAGAAAATAAATTCATTTGTACGGAAACTTATTTATCAGGTTTGTTTTTTCGAATATAATTTATTGTATGTTTAGTTGATTGTACAAACAACTTAGACTAGGTGTTATGCGTCAAAAAGTTGGTCGCAATGTGAGTGCCACGCTCATATTTAAACTCGTTTAGGCACTATTGGCTTATTTTATGTGTATTTCATGTAAAACTGTTTATACCTCTAATTTATATATGTACAAATGTAAACAATGTAAACGTTTAAGATTTTTATCTATTTTTCAGCTTTTTATCAAAAGTTAAAGTCATTAGTCTCTCAGAGTAAGATGCATATTACTATTTGCGTGCTTATTATTCTTGTGGTCAAGATTAGCTCACTTTAACAGCAGTCTGACAATGACTGTTGGAATATATGTTTCAATATATTATTCCTAGATACTATGTGTAATACATATACAAAATTAATACATTTCAACAAATATTATTTGTGTAAACAGCTATGATTAGCACCATGCTCACACGCGTCTTACGGATGTTTAAAAAATCCTCGTAATTTATGATATGTTAAGATAAATGTAATGTAGTATTTCTAATGACGCTTGTTATTTTGATTATGATCAACATTATATTTTTGATTCATTGTGATTTTATTAATAGTAACATGATTCAATTTATATTTTACAGGAAGTGTATAAAACATTTCCAGATAACAAAGTGAGTTTGCAGTCACGGGTAACAGAAAATGGCAATGTAATGGTAGCTTATAAAGGGAGATCAAGAGAGTTGATGGCCAAGGAAAGAATGGAACGAGAAAGTATTGAATTAGAAAAAGCCGTTGGTTTTTCAGCTGTTCTAAAGAAAATAAAAAATTCTGTAAGTTTTCATAATTGAATTGTTTATTTATAGTGATTTTATTGTTTAATGTTTATAATACATTTTTAATCAAAGAACAAACCAGTTGTTGGCCACAACATGACGTTAGATGTCTGTCATATGGTTCATCAGTTTTGCCTACCATTGCCTCAGACTTTTAATGACTTCCAAAACGTTGTAAAAATTGTTTCACCTCGGTACGTCAGTGGTATTAATACTAAAAACATAATAGTTTAGGAAAATGTGTATGTATAATAAAATGTTTACTTTTATGTTCTGCATGTAGGTTTTTAGATACTAAGTATTTGAGTAGTACAGAACCACTTAAGTCGTTTTTTGGCTCAACAGTGTTGAATGATTTGAACAAATCATTGGCAGAGCAATGTCAGAATTTCTCAACTCTAGGTTACATATTTTTGAACTAACTGCCGCTAATAATTATTTTATGATTTATGTCATGTGTTTGATTTATTTTGTAGAACCAGAAGTTCCTGAAGTAGGTTATGAGGTTGACTCAACTAAATTACATGATGCCGGTTTTGATGCTTACTTGACTGGCTCTGTTTTTGTAAATCTTTGTAACTTATACGGTAAGTTTGGTTCTTTAATTTTTAAACCTAATTAATTAAAATACACAACATAAACATTGTTTTAGTTAACTTTGTTGGTTAGAAAGTGAATTATAATTAGTATTTTGCCATTTTGTACAGAGTCTGTGTTCAAAGACTCTAATTTTGTAAGGGCAAGCGCAAGTGTATTTCTAGCTACTTATGAAAATCGTTGATCCAAACAAAAGCACAAAAACAACTTTTTTATAATTAAACCATGCAAGGGATCTATCTTTTTGAATAAAATAACTTAGTAATAATGTAGTTGCTTAATTTATTGCCCCTTAACAAATGCCGCGACAGAGGCCCCTTAACCAAAATTTTTTTGATATCCAAAAATTATGAACTACCAATTGGTAAATATGTTGTTTAAATTGTATTAGTTGCAGTTTCAAAGTTCCTAACTGAAAATTAGAGTTTATATGAAACAATAACTTAAAAAATTTACACATTTCATTGATACAAAACTTTGTGGTATAAATCAAATAATTGTTCAAAAATTTTTGATATTTATTCCAAATTCCAATATCACAAATAAACATAATTATTCTTTTGTAATGATGTGTAATAATTTCAAGTAATTTGGATCAAATTTAAAAATGTTGACTTTTTTATTTTGGATCATAATTATTTTAAAAATAATCAAAATAAATAAAAACATTCTTTACATAAAGTTTCTCACTACTTTTCAAAAGATTAGCTGCTGAATTTGGGAATTTAAAAATTTGGTACAATCAGCTGCCCATCTTGCTTGCACGCTGGAACAGTCACTGATTTAGTATACTGATGACTGTTGTAGAATCTTGAAGTTCAAACATTATTTTTTTTAATATAACTGTCAGTGCCCTCTTAAACACAATATTTCTGATACTATCGTGAATTTTTTTTGTTCAATTTTTGATTTTTCTTTAAATTTAATTAAAAATCATTTCTGTATTTCCCTCCATATGATATTTCTCAAATGACATTTTATAAATTAAAATTTTTTACTGTTGACAGTAAATTTGTTTTTAAATGTCTAACTTTAAGCAATTTTATGGTTGTTTTAAGCTCATGTAAAAGGTATTAAAGAGCAAATTCTACCAGATTCTTTGCATCTTAAGAAATATGGAAATAAGTAAGTATTTGTTATAAATTTGTAAAGTAATGTTTATTTTATAATTAGCAAAACAATAAGTTGTTATTTAATTTTAGGCTTTATATGATGAGATATAATGAAGATCCATGTTTGAATTTGACTGGTTCTGAACGTAAGTGTAGTTTTATGTTTAATAAACAAATTTTATAGTTTTATATGACCTTTTAGCTATTTTAGAATTAGTTCATTTATTAATTACATTTATAGAACATTTTCAATATAAGTTTGTTTTTATAAATAAAAGATATAAGTTAGTATTAAAGGATGTTAATCAAATAAATCATTAATAAATGCTTAAAAAAAAAAAAAAAATGTATTGTCTGTGGGTATTTTTGTAAGTTATAACACTGTTAATCGTGGGTAAGCAACACCCTTCATTTCTGTCTAGGCAATTTTGCTAATGATTTTTGATAGAAATGATTGTTTTTGTATACGCATTGTAGTATCCAGTAATCTTCTATAGTAATATTTATTCGGACTGTTATTGTCAGGCTGCTGTTAAAGTGGGCTCATTTTTTTCCCGAAAATAATAGGTACGCTTGTGTTGTATGCATTATATTTGAGACTAATGACTTTCACCTTTGATTAAAAGACATGAAATTTTTAAAATCATTACAATTAATTTGTTTACATTGGTGCATACATCAATTAGGGGTGTTTACAGTTTTATGTGAAATACACCAGAATTAAGCCAGTGGTCCAGTACTTAACCAAAACACCTAAACACGTTTAAACGCGATTGCGGCGCTCGCATTGTAACCAAGTTAATTTTCACGTTAGACAATGTTCTATTGTTATTAATCTTTAGATGTGAACATAATTTAATATAAAATTAGTCTTCAATTTTAAAACAAAGTTTGCTCTCAAATATTTAGTAAAAAGTGTGATGTTACAAAATATTTAAGTTTTTTTGCAGGATTATAGGTTAAAAAAAAATTTAAAATAGTAAGATTATGTTTTTTTTTTAACAATTTTAAATGGTTTTAGCTCAACTTCAAAGAAGTCATGTGTATCATATTACATTTCCTTCTGACTGGAAAACTATTGATATCACCAACATATTTAGTCCTTTTAGTAAGTTTTAAAATGTTAAAAAAAAATAAAAAATCAATAAATATATTTATATTGTTTCAGCCGATGTCTTTATTAAGTATATAAACAATACTTCTGCTTGGGTAGCATTGAAAGATGCATCCTACGCCAAAGCAATGAATAAAATTTTACCAAAATTACAAGGTCTTCATCAAAATATTGTCTTGTTGCCATGGTCTGTTTACAATAAAGATACAAACACCACAACTAAAAGAAAGATTGCTGAATGCTCTTTGTCTCCTTCTAATGATACCACGGATTCATTGAAAATGAAAGATGAATGCGCAATTGGTCAAACTCCGGAAAAAGTTGCACGCACTTCAAAAGGGTACAGTGTTGAGAACATTTATTTTCTAGTTAAATTTACTCCTTTTATTACCTTACTATCTTCAATTTACTCTCTTTCTTTCCTTTCTTATTTTTTTATAAATATAAATACTATATTCGATAATCGCAATAATTTGATTTTTAATACATTTATCAGTACTGGAAAGTTTTTTATTGTTATCATATTGTCATTAACATACAGTGTTGTTAGTTGTGCGTTGGTTAAAAAGAAAACAATTAATCTATCTCAGTTAAGTCTTTGCTTTAGTAATAAAAAACATATTTAAAAAAAATATTATATTTCCCTCAATTACCTTTTTAAAAGATGTATTAAATATCAAGAATATAAATATAACATTTAAATGTTTTATGAATTTAGTTAATAAAGTTCTGTTGCTAACCATATAACATTGTCGATCTCACCACATTCCTGTAAAACTTACCTTTTAGTTATGTTAGAATTCTTTTACAGCATAAAACACAGAACGATTCTTGCCATTTCATCATACCTCATTTAATTCTACGTTTCACATCTTCTATAAAGCCCCCGTCTTTTTGTACATAGATCCTATTATGCTAAATGAAAAAATAAAAATGATGGATCCTATTATGCTAAACAAGTAAAAATTATTCATGTTTTAATAAACCATATAAGTTGTTTCTGAACATTTTATGTTTGAGTTCAAATAATGTTGTACTTAGATTTATTGTTTTTGTATTTTAAACAATTGATTTTATTATATAGACGAAGAGTATCAAGAGGAGGAAACATAAGTCCAATTTTAGAAGGAGATGAATCTATTGAAACTGGTAACAATTTTTACTTAACTAGCATATTTAAAGTAAAACAATATTAGTTACTTTTATTTACTTAATATTATATAAAAGAAATAAAAAGTAGAGAGTTATTTACACAAAACAATTTTGGTAGCTCTACTTCATCGCACAGTACTTGGAAGACTCATAGAGTTGATAACTTAAAATTAAAAAAGTTACAGAAAAAAAACTAAGGAAAAAATGCTAATAATTATGAAAAATGGATTATTGACATAATTTATTTAGTTTTTTTTTTACCATAACTTCCTAAATAATAATTTAAGTGAGTTGAATTTTTACATATTAAAGTTAGTAAGATACCCAGGTGTGATACAAGTTTCAAGAGATTTAAAAAATGTTTGAGCCTAGTGTAGAACTTTGAAATTTTCTATTTTTTTTTTCTATAGAAAAAGTTTTGAAAATTCAATACTAGTTTGCCAATATATAAATTCATATTCTACCAAAAAATTTAGAAAACCTGTGACTTATTTTTAGAAAAAAGTTTGTAACTATCAGTCTACACACATTTGTTATTTAACATTTGAAAATTAAATATGTTATGTGAAACAAAATATTCTATATGCATCAAAAAATCCGTTCAGTAGTTTCTGAAAGTGTATAGAAAAATTATTGATGAAATAGTGTTACATATTTTAATTGTAATCATGAAATCATGCACTGTTGCGCAATTTGTACTAAAATTGCAACAACTGCTCAAATAATTATTCAAATGGCTTGAAATTTTTACACGTTGTGTAGACTAATATTCTTTATAAGTGAGCACAACTTATGGTGTATTGTTTGACCATTTTTAGGAAAATTATAAAAACAAAACTTTTAATTATTACTCTGTGTTGTCTGATATTTTTTGATGGCTTGCAAATATAATACAGAACTTCTAATTAAATCTTCCAAAACATTAACCCACAGCATCAAACTACCCACGTGCCCTAGAGTGATCCCGGATTTTTATTCATTCATCTAATTTTATTTTGTTGCAATATTTTTAGATACTGATTCCTTAACAGTGTCCAGCAGCAGTGCTAACGATAGTGAAACTACACAGAGATGCGCACACGTGTTCAATATGAATACATCCACAGAAACCACCGAAATCAAAACCATTTTCCCAGTTGCCTCATGGGATTAGCTATACATCATTAATATTTTGTAATTCACCTGGAAATCCATTTTTTATGACTAACATGTGAACGATTTTATTTTTGAAACAGAATGTCTTTCAATACATAAGTAATACACGTGTTGTTGAATGTATAAATTATTGTAACTAGGTATTTGTAAGCATTTTTACGCATTTGGTTAGAGTTACTTTTGTTGTAACTGTTGTGAGCTATTTGATTTGAGCATGACTCTCTAGGTTTAGATAAATCTACAGTATAACAGATTCTATTTTATATTTATATTTTTAATGTATTGAAATTACATTTTTAGTTAAGTACCTATGTAAATTTAATTACATAAATAAACCAAATAGCGCAAAATGTTATGACAGTGTACACAAATAAGAAAATCACAATAATATAAATTTAAATTTAAAATTAATTTTATAGTTAAATAGAATACAATGAAAATATTTTTCATCTTAGAATGTGCTTACAGAAAAAATCAAATTTCAGTTATAGTATTACCACTGAACACATTTTTCATGTACGCCTATGTTTTTGGACTACAAAATAAATAAAAGTTGCCAATAGTATATGGTTATTGTTAGTTTTAAATTCCAAAAGACTTATTAAAATCCTAAGAACCGACTGTTTTATAACTGAAATGTTTGATTTTTTCTTGACCAAATAAAAAGAATATCGGTATCATATATTTTATTTGAATATAACAATAAATTAGGAATGTTTGTATGAGATTTTTAAAACATTGTCCTTTTAAAATATTGCATAAATAAATGTTATAAGGCTTCAAAACTAGTATTTTATTGCTGCTTGGGATGCAACGGAGTAATTCATCAACGTCTATTACTCATCCTATGAATACTCATTTAATGGTTTATGCTGCTTTTGGATTGGCACATCATTTCTCCACTGTCAAAAATGTTTTGTCATCTATTAAAGTAAAAAAAAAAAAAACCTCGCAGTATTAATTATGTATCATCTATATTTAGTGCTGCACTCCGAAGGGGGGGGGGGCCACTTCATTAAAAAAAAAAATATTTTAGCGTACCTTTTCTAATTTTGTACCTTTTATAGTCCAGTATTGGCACATAAATACAAATTACATTAAGTTTTGTTTATGTAATTGCCTAAACATAATTTTATTTTTTCAAGTCAAGCACAGTCAATATTATTTGAAAAACATTAACTCGTTGCCACAATCTATTCAAACGATATCCGATAACCGGTTAGGTACCTACTGAGTTTTATAAATAAATAATTTATACTTGAATTTTTGATGCATTTGCGATTTTAACACAAATAAAATAAATTTGTTTTAGTTCCAGTTGTAACGTAACTAATTCATATTTTATTGTGTTGTACAGTAATATCACAGATTTTTACCACCTAAATCTTTTGTCATTTTTCTTCTGATTTTTGGAAAAAACGTCCACCCTTGGTCAATTTTCTTCTGATTTTTGGTTTACACAATTTTGGTGTACAGCCGATTTCACGTTGTTATTTTGTCGCAAAACCCCCCCATTCCGGCCGGTCGTGAATTTGGAAGGAACAAATAGTTATGGTAAACGTGTATTTTAGATTTAGATTTTTTGATAATCACATCCAAAATAAAGATCGGACCAAGCTGAAACTTTTACACAATGCTAAAATAGGAAAGATTTGATAAAAGTTTTTATTGTTAAATTTGTTTTTAGGTACACTAGACAACTGAGCTCGCTCAGAACCGTATTTTTGAAGGCAATGATTCATCGTTGCTTTCAGATACAGAATAATGCGTTTAAACCACAACTTCTAAACTAGTGAGCCACCCAAAGCGTAGTCGCTACTCCATCAAACTGCCCACGGGTCATTTAAGTTCATTTTTTGTCACTTACATCTTAAATAGTGCCTTGGTTTAATTAAAAATATTTATTTGAAAGTCAATTTTATACACGATTTTTTCATTGTTTTAAACAAAACCAAAGTGTGAATTCAAATCCGACGCACAAAATGTTGTATTCTATCGGTAAAAAAAATTATTCAGTTTTGTTGATCCTACGATACAGGGAAATTTTTTCCGTGAAATCTAAAAAAAAAAAAATTAAACTTGCCTATAATTTGTCCCTTAATAACCGGAAACGGCTCCGAAATGTCTAAGCTTAGTAATACTTTCAAAATAGACAAATTAATTAAGTATTGGATCTTTTGAAGAGGTGAATAATGACGATTGATCAATTTTACGAGCTTCTTAATTTGAATATTAAATGTTATTTTTGGTTTTGAAATGACTGAATACGGTACATTGAATACATTGTTCATCCAAATTTCGGGAATTTCATATTTCTGTTAAAGATTATCTCATTTAAGTTTTTTCCGTTCTTGATTAATTTAAAAATAATTAACGTTTCATATTTTAACGTTTGATGATAACCAATAACATTGTTTGAAACTCTGATAATATTTCAACTCAATATTTTCACTTTCAATATTTTGATGGTCAGTCCGACTTCAAAAATGAATGACCGTATTTTTTGTTCAATTTGATGACGTTTCCGTAAAAGTTGGTTCATGGTCACGTATATATTTAAATAAGCTATTAGATTATCCGTACTTATTTGCACGACTAGAGTTCAAATGTTTTTTGGTTACAGATAAAAAGTTCTTTTGTACGTAATGACTAAAGAAAGCGGGGTGTTAACTATTGAGAAAACAAAAAAAAACCTTATTAAAACCTTATTTATTATTCTAAATAATCGCTCACTAAGGCTACGCGTTATTTCGATACCATTATATAGTGGTCTTTTTTATAGGCGAATAAACGCAACATATAATTTTTAGCCGCATTTTCCTACTAAGTATTTTCTTTCTGAGTCAATCACTTAGATAACTAACAAAATTGAACTCTTGCATTTCAATAATTTGTTTATGGCCACTTTAATTTTTTAAATGAAATTTGTTTATCGCCGTTTTCGTTTATATACTATATTTATTATTTTACATAACTACATTAAAGTATACATATTTTAAACGTAATAGTATTAATAATATTTTTTTTAACTGTTATCTTTGTCGTAGAGGATTGAGTAAAAAATCCAAGACACTTTTGTGTTACTGCGGTCCAGCAAAACTCTATGCAGCGTTTTATAATGGTTTATTGTACTAATAGCCCGTAAAAGTTTGTTTAAGTATAAAATATAATGCGGTGTGTGATCTTTATTTTGATTTTAATGGTGGCATTTTTTATATAGCTGCGCGATCGCGGGTTTGAACGCGTGCGCGTATCGTGAAAAAAAGTTAAAACTCATAAATTGTATAAAAAAAAAAAAACATCAATTTATTATAATGACATACAATTACAAAAATGTATAAAAATTGGTATTAAAATCATACAAAAATGCAGTATTTCCATTAGCTTTTAGCAATAATGAAAAACAAAATTGATTTAGTTTTATTAAAAGCATATTATAATCAAACGCGACGTTATTTTTAGTAAACAAGGTCTACTACTATAAGTCGTAAATTAATACTTTACTCGTCTCGATTTAAATTATCATAAAACTAACGTATTTTATGTTTTTGATTAGTTTCGATTTGGATCTCTACTACGCGGAACGCATTTCCACGGCCGGGAACAAAACGGACAATGTTTTTAGCATTCAAATAAATATTTAATAACGAATCGTTGATTTTGCTTCGGGTCTGACAAAATCAAATCGACTCGATTTTAGTCGAACGGTTTTGTTTATTTAACGTTTAATCTAACCTGACGAACACGCAATATTTCTCACAAACTCTTGACTCGGTTAAACAATTCCGTGTACTTAATTTCGAAACGATCATTAACTTTCCCAGCCACGGTGTTTCTTAATAATATACATAGTTGTAGCAGTTATGGTATTATTATTTATCCCGTTCGATGTAGTCGCTATAGTTGATGAAACCATAACTATTCTTTGTGCTTTGTCCCGCGGACTGTGGCTGTCGCTCTCCGACACATGGGATTTCTAAGGGCATTGCCTCTGGTAAAATTATGGGAAGATGCCGATCGAAATCCCAAGGTTCGAAGAGTGGAATTCTGTTGTACGTTGCGGCGCGTTCTGTGCGAGAATTTCCGCGCAGATATCTGTAACTTCGTTTTTTTTTTCAACTTTCGTTGTTGGTCCCGAATACCTACGAATAGGTCAGCCGTTTTTCTGCGGGACGACTGGCAATAATACCTATATAATTATTCTAACGAGGTATTGTGTCGGTTTGTTAAACGTGATGACAAAAACCCAACAAAATCGTAACGTTTTCACAATCTTTTTTCGGTCGCGACAGATCGGTACAACATGTTTACCAGTGTACCAAATTAAATACGTTGTGAATAACATTGTACAATCAGTAAGGGTTTTTTTGAATTTTCTACGCGTTTTCAGTTTTCCGGTGGCTTAAAATCATTATTCCGTCGACACATTTTTATAACCTGTATTTTCGTTTTTTAAAATTGTACGGTTTACGACCAGAGCAGAATAAATGTTCTCTAAAATAATGACACACGAGTACAACGCAAATATCTTACAGACCGTTTTGAAATTCTACATATCATTCACATCTTCGATGAGCAAAAACGAACCGAGTTCGTCTTTCATATCACCAACACGGACGTCAGTCACTAGTAAGTCTTGTAACGCGGAGTTTGGATACAAACGATCGGTGCAGGTGCCAACTGGGGTATAAAGACAACCCGGGGGTGTAGAATCTATCAAAAAGGGTGTGCAAATATTAAGCGTTTAAAATGAATTTGGTATAGATTTTTGATCTGTAATACTTTATAGAGATAAAATAACGAGGGCATGGGGTGCTGTACCGAACCGGCACCCCGGACAGTCCTGGACCGGTCGCAATAACTGAACAATACCGTCCACAGATTTTTCGAAAATCATTTTACTTTGCTTTTTTTAATTTATGTATTAGTACGATTTTTAACAAAAAATAAAAGGAAAAAAAAAAGACAATCGAGATATTATAATTTTAGGCAACATTTTTGGGGCAGGAAAAATCCCGAATAAAATCGGACGGGCTGCAGCAGGGATCAACGACCCTGTCGTCGGACTCGGAACGCCCCTTTTCGCGAAGGTATATACCATTTTGCCCGTACACAACCGATTTATGATACAGGGGCGGGATTTTCAAACCCGGTTTCGGGTTAGAAGGGTAGGTTGACCGCGGAAAGTGCGTAATATATTTATTAATTATTAAACTATTAATAATAAGATAGCGTGCAGCTGAAAGTGACGCTGTGAAAGGGTCGTCGTTGAAATATTCTGGCTTTTGTGAGCAAATACGCGGTGAAACACGGGCGTTCTTCCACCGGGAGCGTAACTACCAATCGAATGGTCGCGCGCCACCCCGAGAGGGATGATTTTTGTATATTTTATGTACGTATATATATATATAAATATTTAACATTATAATTTAAAAAAGGGGTGAAAAAACAGCGAATGAACAATACGTAATGAATTCGCCATTGTTGTGATATTGTAATGCTGTATATGACATAGTAGTATAGTATGACCCCGTAACTGGTAAAACACTAATGTGCTCGCGGTTCAATCGTCGTTCCCTTGGTCCCGGGGGAGAGACAAAAACAGCGATCCAAACAAACCTGCACGATAGAAATCTTATTTTTTTTTTTTTACAAAATAATTACGGTGCCGATAAAGTGATGCTATCTTGATCAAATAATAGGTATATTATAACGGAATTTTTTTGATAGTTACTTTTATCTAAACGCATAGAGCAGATTAATTGAGGCGTTAATTCATGCCGAGTCTGGCAAAATGTTACAAAAAAAAAAAAAAAAGTTACCTCCTTTTCCGCTTTGTTGATGATTTTCATTTTTTATTCCAATGCTTTCTTTCAACCAAACGTCTCGTCTTAACGAATTTCTTTCACAATTTCATCATCTATTCGCCCTCCCAATTATTCTGTATAAACTGTTTCTTATCAAAAAATTAATCAAAGGATCAAAAATGGTTTTAAACAAAATATTTTTTAAAACCGAAATGCAAACTCCTATGGCGTGTGTTCAACGTCATCCGCGGTAAAAGCGATGACGAATGTTTAAATTTCAATCCGTTCACCGAAAACGGACAGAAATATTTTTGGTTTTCGAGATAATCCGCGTTTCAAAAAACGCTTCATCCGAAACTTTCCAAACTTTTTGGTGTCATGAGATCGGACGCTACCTACCACACTGCCCGCAAAAGCGATTGCAGAAAAACAAAAGAGTTATTATTATTTTGATATTTCACTATCACTATAAAATATTACGGTATAGTCAAATAACAACGCATGGTTCAATAATAATCCGTCGTTGTTCTTTCGCTGTATTCAAAAACTGACGAACCAAGAGTAATTTTTATAGTGTGTAATTCCATTTTGAACGACTTATAAAATACGGCTGAAAGGGCTAAAATCTCTCAGCGCCCTCCGCAGACCCGCGCCTGACGATCACACAATAAGTAGATGCGTCGATGCGCTTGCCGGTATTTGGGACTTAGCAGGCCAGTAGGACTATATGTTAATTCACAAGTGACGACCACCGTTGGTCAGCTAAATCCCCAACACCGAAACAAGCATTTTCGCAGCCGTCAGTCACTTTTCTCGTATAATAATACAACGCGATGGAATCCGTTGACGTCCGTTTAATAAAACAACTGTTATCACAGGCGCGCCGATCGCCGCGGTTTGTTCCACGCACGTTTCGCTGCATTTTCAATCGTACCTGAAAAACAAAAAAAAAAAATTATATAAATTTTCACATACGTTTATAACGGTTTTAAGTCGCACTTTAAACGACAACGCGCTGCAGGCGTTGCTTGCCGGCCACAACAAGACCGTGGTTAGTTAGATAAATTAATATGGAGTGTAATTTCCACGCTAAAAGTCGCGACGTTATTGAATATTGCCTGCAAACGTTTTTGAAATGTCTTCAACACGTAAGCACGTAAGTTTTTGATTTTACATGGACCCGGCGTTCGACCGTTTTTTTTTCCCACTTTTTGTTTAAAACGCTGATATTCAAACGGTTATACGTGTATTATTTCGTGTAATTACGCGAATAAAGTAAGCATCCGTAAAAAAAACACGCGTCAAAACGTAGTCGCACTTCTAAAAAACAACCATGTAAGTATATAAAAAAAAAAAAGAATGCCCACAAAGCGCTGATTTCACTCGAAAACGACAAACTGTATCATTTGACGAACTGAGAATTTTTCAAAGTTTTACACGCCACCCGCAATAGCGAATCCGTGAATTTTTTTTTTTTCTCACAGTTCATATCCGTATGCGGTACGTTTCAAGTGATTCGAATCATTTTTAGACTTTTTTGATTAAATTTCGAAAAATAATAACAACGATTGAAATAATAATGAAAAAAAAAAAAAGAAATCGTTTCGTTTAACCGATAAAAATGCGATACTACCCGGAGTTTTTCGCTACGCCTCGGAATCTAAAAGCGGTATAGGAGGTAATACTTAATGCTCAAGAGATTTTTGCGCGCGGGCGTGAAACGATCGAGATTTCAATCGCTTTATCGATACCGGAATAATTACGCCCGTAGGCCCATAATAATATTACAATATCTGCTACACAACCGCTGAATACCATCATCGAGACACCGTTCGTATCGTATATTATGATAAAAAAATAATAATAATATATTTGTTTTTATTTTATAAAATATTATGTGCTTTACACGCGACCGACCGTATACTAAACGCGCGCGATCGGACACTCGAAAACTGGCTCTCGACAGCCGGACGCTGTTAAACCTACCTACTTTTTTTTTCCAGTTAATAATTTTTTTTTTTTTAGATTTTTTACGCAGAGGAGAGAATGTATTCTTTTTATATTGATGTTTTTTTTTTTCTGTGAACACTTTTTCGGGTTCAGAAGGAATGCTCCGATTTTTAAAGTCAGTAATTTTTCTGATAGGCGAATGGACTGCAGCGGTGCTTTGTCCCACTTGTTTTTGGAAATTTCAAAAACACTTTGACGTCCAGAGCTGGTGCGTCCGATCGAAAAAATAATGTCGTGGCGCAAAATATTGGAAAGTACCTTATATCATAGTGTTGCATAGAAAAAAAAATAGAAATTAAGAAAAGAAAGGAATGAAGGAAAAAAAGGGAGTAAATCTGAGGTCGACGGTAAGTTGCTTGATGTATCGATTACCTACTTAAAAAAGTAGTATTTTAGGTAATATATAGGTTGTTTTTATAAAAACTGATATTTTTTGGTTTTTTGATAGTAAATAATACTTTTGAACCACATTTTTGCGACCTACCCAAAGTGTATATAGTCGCTACTTTGTCAAACTATCCGCGCGACCTAGAATGAATTTAACTTTTTTCGTTTAACGTTTTTTCGTCGTTGGTCGACTTACTTTCGCAAAAATGCTTCTTATACTTTATCGTAATTTTTATTAAAGTTGCACACGTTCCTCTTTGTTTCACGCGCCGCCAATCGAGTTAAAAATCAAACAAATTGGCGTACTGTTCATCTGATTCGTACAATTTTTGACCCGCGCACATAAACCCATTAACTTGCAGAACTAACTGTTAACTTGGGAATTCTATGGAACGGTGGCATGCGTAGAAGCCACTTTTAAAGTGAAAAAAAAAAAAATACTGCGATAATAATTATCAACAGATGATTTTTCAATACTGTTTATCATACTGATAGGTAACACTGAATCGTACACAACTTAATCAACAAGAGTTGCCATCAAGTTGTTATTTTTTGACATTAAAAGTGGCATATTATGTTTATTTCACAAACTTTTAACCCAAAACAATTAATAATATTGAATATTTAAAAACGTTATGAATAAGAGGAGTTAAATCGTTGAAGACTTTAAGCACCTGGTACATCCTGTATGCATGGTAGTCTGGGAGATTTAATAAATTATAATACAATTTCATTCTATTTTTTTTTATAGTTAAACTAAATTGAATGTACGAAAAAGTACAATGGTGAAAATTAGTTTACGTTTTATGAACTTATTACATACACGAATAATATAATGAACATGCCAAAAAATAATTGCTTTACATTTCAGATTATTATTACCTCTGAATAAGTTAATAAAACGTGTATTATAATTGGTTGTACCAATAGCCTTGATCTTTTTGGTATCTTGTTAAGTAGTTACATATTATTAAAATTCTCACAATGGCTTAAGAAATATTATGTTTTAATACATATTATAAATTTTTAATTTTTTTATAAGTCTGCACCGATAATAAAGTAGGTGGTAGGGTAATAGGTATGACCACAAAACTCAAAAGTAGTTTGTTGAGACATTTAATCACAGTAAGAATTTATTTAAAATTATTTAACAATTTTAAATTTGTGTTACTTCATGTGTTATGGATACTTTATGAGTATAGATATAGTGTTAATTATTTAATTATATAAACCGTAAAGCGACCAGGAACATGGTCGGAGTGGGAGTATATTATACATAGGTAGTAGGTATAAATAGTAGGGTTGTTTTCATCAATCCCCAGTAAAAATTCCATAAAGTTTCTGAAAGCAACAGTTTATCATTTAACTTTTAAAAAAGTCATAAAATGAACAAACTAAAAAAAAAAAAGTTATTTACATCCGGTTTACTCCTATTAAGGATGACGATTTGTAACTAGGATATTTTTAAACATAAGTAAACGCGTTCTTAATAATCCACACCATTACGCGTCATGTAGTATTTATCAAGTCAATAAATTATGTCACTTATCATACCTACTTCTTTTAAATTTTTGTACAAAACTTTTGGAATTTTGCTCAGTAAAACTTACTGGATTACTCGGCGCACTTAAACGTGTTAGATTATTTTTTCTCTTTCATAAAATATTACCGAGAGAATTTAGTTTCCACCGATCTTTGAAAATGCTTTATATCGGATTACAGTTTGTATAATATATCGTGAGATTATGATAATGTGTTTTACTGCATACAATTGCAAAAGTAAAAATACACTTTTAAGTATAATGTTGATGTCTACAAACCCTTTTGCGAGTGTTGGTGAGTTTTTTTTTTAATGTGAAAACGATAATCAGTATACGTAAGAGTGCTGCTGCTGTCATCGATTTGATGTAAAACACTAAAGTGCCGTCATTTTGTTTGTACCTAATTTATAAATTATAGCTAATGCAAATTACCGCATTATGCAAGTCCTCCTCTTGCAGTGTCATACCGATATGCGTTATTGTTATTATGGCAAAAAGACTTAATGATATATGATATACCTTCAGAATATGACATCATACAATATACTGTCACACATATTATACTTTACTCATAAAAATAATAGTCCAAGTTCAATACACATTCAAATAATGTGCACCTACTACCAACGTATCTATCACATTTACTATACAGTTTTACCGTGCAAGTATAATAAGCTTACAAAACCAGAAATATGTACGTATAAATACAATGTTATTATAAATCACTTACATGCGATTTAGCATAATTTAGTGCTCACTTAATAGTATCTTTGCGTGAGCAAGATCGTGACTAAAAAATATCTAGTATGTGTAATATATGATAGTACCTATATTTGAGCTGTAACTTATAAGCGCGGTTTCAATTGAACTAAAATTTAAAACGAGTTCATGATATTATAATAATGTTTTACAGTGAAAAAAAAAAAAAATGAAATAACCTGGATTACTCTAGGTCCCGTTGGTAGTTTGACAGTGTAACGACTGTGCTTTGGGCGGGTCACTGGTTTGAAACTTGTATCAAACTTGTATTATACATATTTCAATATTGTGTAAAAGTTTCAGCTGGTAAAAGTTAATTTTTTTTAGACAATTATAAAAAAAAAACGATGAAGGTACTTTCCACCTCGCGAAGACTCGGTGTTAGTATATAGCAGGTGTTGAGATATTCGATATGGATAGTTACTTGATACAAATAGCGACTTTGCGAAACGGGCGATTGATCCGCAGAAGCCGGAAAGCTACTCGACCGGAAAAAGGCGCTGTCACACCTATGATACTAGTCCACTATAATACGTTTTTGTCACCCCACGCAGGGCGAAACATGTCATATTAAAACAAACTATCTCTCGTATTTCCACAAAAGTAAACATCCATGAATTATAATTTAGAGTGTAAATATAGTACAATTAAAAAAGCCAATTTTTTTTTTTATAAAAATTTAAAATTTAAACTTGCAAAAAACAATAA
Source organism: Hormaphis cornu (assembly GCA_017140985.1). Taxonomy (NCBI): domain Eukaryota; kingdom Metazoa; phylum Arthropoda; class Insecta; order Hemiptera; family Hormaphididae; genus Hormaphis; species Hormaphis cornu. Next base: position 23,249,564 of record CM029358.1, on the reverse strand, counting down.
CGCATTGGTTTTTAAGCTAAACATTTTTTTACGAGTCTCGTTGTTTTTTTTTTGATGTACGAATTACCTGTAATAAAATGTTGAAATAAAACGAATTGAGATACATAGCACAGAATACCTACAGACCCAGTATAGGAAGAACTAATTTTTTTGTTTCACTATCAATTGAATAAAAAAAACTATATTATATGTTAATTTTTCCAACTAAAACTTAAAATCTAAATTTTAAATTAAATTAAAAGGGACTAAAAAAAAAAAAAAAACACCTCAAATTTGAAATGGGCCATTTTTTTATTCACAAACAATTCGTACCCAAGTATCAAAATATGGTATACGTGGACTGGGCGAAATATCTGAATACCTAAATTCTAAAAAATATTTTGAGCAACCCTAGAATCAAACAACCCTGTTATATTATACATATAAATAACAACCCTTTTTCTACAAAAAATTTTGTTTTTATTTGAAACAAATACGTATTTCGGAAACTATGTTTCCATCCTCAGTGTTAACCTGTTATAAATAATCTATAATACCGCGGTGGGTTTTCTTAAAACTCAGTGTTAACCCTGTTATAAATAATCTATAATACCGCGGTGGGTTTTCTTTATGATTGTATTCAACGGAAATTAGAAATTACCGGAGCACACGCGATTGCAAATGCAAATTTTCACAGTACGTGCATTGAAAAAAAGCACCCTTAAATATATTTATGCATTTTAGCAAGACGCAGTCTGGCGGATACGTTTTGGAATTTGTTTGTAAGTTTCACAACACCGCTAGGCATAATAGTTTGGCATTTTTGAACTGTTTAAACATAATTATTTACTGTTTATTTGTCTATGTATGTAATGTTTATAATTTTACCGAAAAAGTGTTCCGTTTCACTCAATTGAGTTTTTCACATTTGCTAAACGATCGGAATAGTTTTATTTAGATTTTAGCACGATTTATTTGGATTGATTCAAGTATACTATTGTGCTATCTTGTTGCTCGAAAAACGTACTGGTGTACAAAAAATACGATTAACCTTATCCTCCTCTGTAATAAAATATATTGTTTTCACACGATCGTTATCATTCATCAGTTGTACAGTGGTTCAAACGTGGACACGCTGGCAGGTCCGTTATGCTGGTACCCCAAGATTTAAAATTAAAACCAACGACCAAACCAACGTTTTACAACCAATTTGTTAGGTACCACTAATTCCAAATTCGTAACCTCATTTTCACTCTCAAAAACGATTTTTGTTTTGCTGTCAGCACCTGCATCTGTGAAAAAATAAGCTACTATTATATTTTTTAATGAAAACATTGTTTGGTAACCGATTTTCAAGAAGAAGAAAAAATTATTTGAGACGATGAAATTATGATCGATTGCATCGATAAGACGTGTGTGTGTGTATATATTTATATATAGTTTACCGCTATACAATAATTATTCCAATAATACATTGCCTATAATGTTATGATTTGGCCCCCGGGGCGAGAATAAAACGATCAAACCTCTCCCTCCCGGCAATCATCTGTATTAGTACCATTTTTCTAACGCGATTAATTGTTTTTTTTTTTTTTAAATGACTGAACGAACAAGACGTGGTCGATGCACGACGTAATGTATTTTAATTACTTATACTATGGAGCCACCAAACAATTTATTTTGCGAAACAGATCCGGTACACGGTGATAATTTCATAAAATGTTTGTTCGCATACGAAATAATTACGACGAACATTAATATGTATTATATGTTAGCGACAATGGTGTAAATATATATTATAGATATAGTGTGTACTACTCCAAAGATATATCTATTGATATTGCCTATTCCTCCTTTTAGGCAACGTTTATATTAAGTTTGCAGAGGTTTTTTTCTACACTTTACTCGGGAAATCTATTCTTAGGAATTATCAATAGATATAGTGTGTCCAGGTTACTTTAGGAAAAGTCTGAATTTTCGGTAAAACGTATATAATATGATCTATACCATAAGTTCGCCGTGACGTTGTATTATATGAGATCGGTTAAGTTGTATAATTCAGCATAAAAGTTTCGATGGTAACAAGCTATTTGTCTCGGTTTAAATTTTTAATTGCATAAAAATGCGTGACAAAACCTTTTATGCGTCATTAACACAGCTGTGCAGTGTGCGTACGGTGTAAAAAAATTAGAACAATATAAAAAATTGTTTTTTCTTTACATAAGGTATAATACTATATAATGTACGTCTAAACAACTATAACCTATATACTATAATATTCGAGCACCTCTATAACCATATTTTACTGTCGGTAACGGGAGATTAAGTTTTTGAGACAATTAAACCGTCAATGGATCGCTCCTACACCCCCGTCTTTCGTTCACCGATTTCGGTCAGTTCGCCTTTTTTGGAGCATATATATATATACACATGCTAATTTGGAGTGTTGTTATAAACTTTTTTCAATGAATTGATTTTTGACCTTTGAAAAAATAATGTCGAATTGAAGTTGCTTCAAAATCAATACAACTAAATAACGAAAATCGCGTTTACGTACACTATTTTCTGTTCTGAAAAGGATTATATGCATTTTAATCGTTATATTTTCACAGATATTTTATTTGATACCAACCACAGCAAATGATTTTTGTTTGCAGCTGCGTACGCCGAGTCCTCTCAACATTGGTGGCATGTTTGCACAAATGGTCGTTTGGAATACGTGTTATTCGTCTTTCAGGCGTACATTTGATCATTATTTTACTCAGCATCTATCCGAGTACATTATATTAACAACCTGCATTATTATTTCTATTATTACACTGACCACTCGTCGTGAAATCTATACATAAAATAATTATTATTATTATACTCTTTAAATAGGACCTAAGATGCTACCATCCTACAACAGCACGATCGTGTGTAAAGTGTTTGTTCTTGTTTTCGTGTTGACCAACTTAGTCAATGCTAAACCTAAAGGTGAGTTTTTTAACTTATAATTAATAAAGGAACGCGTTATAAATAATTAAAACCACAAACCGATTACGAACCGAATTCATCTACCTCGCAATGGATGATTTTTTGATGCTACGATTTTCACTTTTTTAGATAGGTACCTACGTTATTCTTTTGGTTCTTTTTAAAACACCAATGGTATCATAGTTTGTGCTGAGTAGGCTTTCGTATTGAAATAATAAAATGTTAAAAATACAAAAACACCAAACATGAAAATACCTTAAATCATGATAAACAAACAGATATATAGCATAATTTTGAGCAAAAATTAATTAAATTAATGAGAATTTTATCAAGTTTGTTTGTTTTTTTTTTTTTTTACAAAGTTGTATGCACTGTTCGATTTAATCGATGCTTAACCGTGCTTGCTTAGAATTTTGAAATCTGTAAGCAAAAAATAATTATCATCGTTTACAAATTTCATACGAAAATACCCCTACAGAATTAGTAACCACCTACAAATCCCTATTTTTTACCCCGGCAATTTATTCCCTCAATCGCATTTTACTCATACATTTTTTTTTCTTTGATTTTTTGCACATATATCTTGTAAATAATTATTTTACCGGTATAAGTTATATTTTGCTTTGTTATGTGGATTTCACAATTGAATCAGTCCAACGGATGGAAAAAGCGAAATAGCAATAATTTATACTTTATAAAGTGAAAAGTATATGAAATAAATAAATAAAAATAAAATTGTATAAAAAACAATTTCAACTAATATTACCATTGCATAATTTATATTAAAAAATCTATATGGCAATCATTATATTTAAAAATTCATTGCGGTCACCATTTGATACAGTTTCATCATATCCTACGCCATACAGTCGAAAGACATGTATTGGACAATCCTTTGTCGATACTACGCATCATCATTAATAAAAAGAAATATAACATTAACTTTGCTTATTTCTTTAAAGATACAGTGAGATTCATTATAGTTATGAAATTATAAAAAATAATTTGTTTTAAAATAAATTTATTCTTAATTTACCCAATTAAGTAAGGTATACAACTAAAATCATGCAATTTAGTATTGTTATCAGCATTAAAACATTATAATATAATATTTTAGATACGGAAACTTGTGAGGGTAAGTTATATCTAAGTGTATATGTCCTATAAGTACTTCATGAAATTTCTCGAATTTAAATTATAACATAGGCACTGAAAAATTTACGCGATTGTCCCGTTATAAATATTTTTGTTATTTATGACTAATTAGTTAGGTATAAACGATTCGTATAGTATTCATATATATATATATATACATTCATTGATTTCATACTCTGAATATACAAAGAACTTGTGTTTAACAATTAACTTAAAGATTTTGAGCGCAGTGGGAATTCAATGTTTTTACAAAAAGTTTTTATGATTGTTATTTTTGTTTTTCTGAACACGCCTACTTAGATAGTATAAATTTGCTACTTTTAACGAGTGTTACCACAAAAAAGAGAGGTAATCAACCATAAATTATACATCAGTTGAGAGTTTTTTAGTGAATTTTTAGAGTTTTGATTAAAAAAAATTCTGAAAGTGCTCTGAACGTGACATGTTGATAGATTTTATATTATAAAGACCATTGATAAGGCAATAACTAAATGGCATGACATTCGTGTGTTATGTTGGAAAATATTTTTGTAATATTCAAACGGTTTATAGTCATGAAACTTTTTTATTTTTGCAGTCATTGTTGTTTTATAGAACCTTTAACTTTTTGCTTAAAACCCTTTTACCAATATGTGGTTTAAAAATTTAAAAAAAAAGTCTCCGGGTGGTAAGGTTACACAATGTTAGTTTATGTCCAATTGAATTTCAATCGTTATTTATAATATTGTTAACATTGCTTGCAGCGGAAATAAAAAACGTTTTTAAAGGTAAGAAAAATTTTTATTTAAAAATTGTCAAGTGGATGTCGTAGTTTTTGAATGTTTTTTCTTTTGAAAACAATTTAAGTTATTATTTATAATATAGTAGATATAAGAAATAATAATTATATTTAAGATTTTAAAGAAAAGCTACAGCAATATTGGTTTAATTTATGTTTTAGATAATGGAAATTGGAGGGCGTGTATTGAATACGCATTCTCTTTTTTAGGTGAGTTCTATAATACAAAGTTAAAGTGTATAGATAATACATAAAAAAAAAGTAGATAATTATGTATAATTTAAGGTAACATAATCGAGCAAAGTAATTAAAAATAAAAGGATAGTCAATGGTTAGAATTAGACTTAATACGACGTCAAAATAAAATGAACGTTATTTAAAGAATAAAGCTGATATTTCAATAAAACAAAAATCCCTAGACAAGTCAAAAGACTGCAAAACTTGTACAAAATTACCTACACCAGCGGTTCCCAAACTGTGCTCCGCGGAGCCCTTGGTGCTCCGCGATGTTTTTTCGAGGGCTCCGTTCGTTAGAAACGGAATAGAATATAGGTATAGAATATAGGTATATAAAAAAAACATTAAATATTTTTTGGGGCTCCACGAGAAATTACTCTTTAAAAAAAGGCTCCATGGCTGAAAAAGTTTGGGAACCGCTGACCTACACTTCTAACTTTAGTTGTTAATAAGTATTCAATATATTTGGAATTAAATTAAACAATAGTTTTTGGTAGGTACATAGGTCATATGTGTTTTTAAAAGTCCTACACCCTAAAAAAAACTCTTTGGCCATGGTAAAAAATAGTTGATAGTGTAAATATTCATACACAAATGTTTTCATTTGAAACCAATTAAATGATTATTATTGGATAATTTATCACAATTTAAATTTTATTTCAATGTTTGCTCTGTTATATTTATATTGCTTAAATTTCATAATGATCTTTAGGTTTAAAGAATGGGCTTACAATAATTTTTAATAATTTTAAATGTTATGAAATTATTATTCTTATTATTAAAAATGCAATATCTTTCGGAATAAAATATTGTTTTTCGTATAAATATTTTGTCAACAAATTAGCTGATTTTCACAAAATTACGTAATTTTAAACATTTTTAAATGATTGTATACATATTTAAGAATAATTGTTTATGCAATTGATATAACTACATTTTAAGTTATAAACAATATGTTGGAAAACTATTGATAATTGTATGAGTGTAAAAACCGAAAATTAAGAATTTCAATTGAATGAAAACAATATCAAGTTATTGCAATTTCCAAAACTTTAAAAGTCTGTAATAATATTAAAAGAAACTCACAGTTTAAAAATTTGATTTTTCAGTAATTTTTGGCTATTACTTTAATAATATTGGCTGTTAAGTGAAACAACTTGTACTTTTGCATGCGAAGTAGAATATTATACTTTAATCGTGGCGTTTCTTTTTTAT
>CM029358.1:23219213-23235927 GCA_017140985.1 Hormaphis cornu | reverse complement strand
GTCATTCTATTCCTCCAATTATCACGAACATTAACAACTCTCATATCGTTTTCAATTAATTTCATCCATCTCTTCTTTGGTTTTCCTCTACCTCTTTTTATCCAATTTTCATATTCATAACTGCTCTTACTGTTTCAGTTTCCTCTCTCCTCATCACGTCATATCCAAACAACCCAAGCCAATTTTCCCTCATCTTATTCACTATGAAACATCAAAACTACCTCTTACATATTTGTTTCTTATTCTATCTTTTTTTGTCACTCCACTCATCCATCTAAGCATTTTCATTTCCACTTCACTCATACTCTGTCCTATTATCCTGTCAGCCACCCAACACTCCAAACCATACAACAGTCTCTTCAAACCCCTTTAAAACATACCTTTTAGACTTATTGTAATTTTTCTATTACGTTAAACACCTGACGCTTCTCTCCATTTCATTTAATTATAATTAAATTTTACTAAATTATCTTCCGACTACAAAATATAATAAACTTTACAATTTAATAACAGCGAATTTTTTCAAAAAAACCCTTAAAATTTATATGTTTTATTAATTTGCAGGCTGTAATCGTTTGTACATGGAGAGAATAATCGAGTACTTTAAATCCGAATACGAAAACGGTTTGTATTCAATAAAATGTCAAGGATTTGATATCGTTATCATTATTTTAAACAATGTTAAATATTAAACTGAAAATAACTGAAAGTAAACATTTTGGACATAATAACTTTGCCATTAGTATTCAACAGGCATAAGAACTTATGTACTTACATGAACATAAAAATAAAACAATTATGAACCTTAAAAAAAAAAAATAGCTTTCAGTTTTTCATTAATAATTTTTACTTCAATTTATAATATAAATCAATATTTATTAAAAATGCCAATTATTTTCATACGGCCGAACCAAAAATGTGGTATATTTTGAAGAAGAAAATTATGATTTTGTAAAGTTTTTGAACGGCTAAATTTTGAACAACAAATTTTATTTTTGATTCAAAAATGACATAGCATCGTACCTATATATTTATCTAGATTACAGAAATATTATTTTGCTTAGTAAGATTTCGTCATTTATAATAAATCCGTTCTTGTTCATGCTATATTTAAAGAATTTGTTGTTCAGTGTTCATTATTGTAACTTTATATGATAAACAATAGCCTATAAAATACTGATCATAAAATGTTCTCTCCATATGTTTAATTTCTATTGTTTTAAAATGTCAATAACTAGCTTTATAAATTTATAAAATTTAATTTTATGTGCAAAATTATGACGTAAATACCTACCTACCAGTAATAGATTCTTTATGATTTTGATGACCTTTTGATGAATTTTTACATACATAAAAGTAAAATACTACTTAAATCATATAGACGATTTATGAGTTCAAACATTTTTCATTGATTTAGTTCATTTATAAATAAAGTGCAATTAAATAGGTAGGTTTTTGCAGTTTTATCGGGCTGTTTATTAAAGAAAAAAGCGTATATTGTGACATAAACACATAATTCATTTTAAATTTATTTGAATGTTCCAGAAATTTTCTTTTCTATCTAAGCACTAAAAAATGTAAATAGATAGCAAAAAAAAAAAAAAACAAAAAACAAAAAAATTGTGTTTATGAGTTCAGATAACTTGTTTATTTACTCATTTTGATTTTTAAATTCAAGTTTATGTATAAATACCCGTTATATATTATAACGTGAAGTACGTGTAATAAATGCAATTATGTAATTCTGATTTCCTTGATAACTGTTTTGTAGAGACTATGGAAGACCCAAAACCTTATTGTATTAGACAAATTAAAGAAAATAAAGAACTTGAAGAAAAAAATAATAAAAACCCAACTACAAATGATAACACTTATGATAAACATATTGGTAGCTCTAGTTATATGTACTATAAATTATAATTATTAATTATAAATACTACTCGTATTTAAAATTAAAATTTAATGTGATGAGTAATTAATTTATAAATTTATATTAAAAATTTGTCATTGTTTTACCAGTAGAAATACAAGTTTGAAGTATAATATAATAGATATAATATGAACCATATATAACTGTATTTATGATATAAATTAAAATTACAATTATATTCAAAAACTTTTCAGGTCAGAGTAAAAAAATTGATAGAGTAATGGCTTTGATTTATAAGAGATACATTTTTTGGAAGGTTTATTTGAAAGTTGTGTAGGTTGATTGAAGAATTCAAATACAACCAAAATACTTCATATTATAAGAATGTGTTGATTTTATACTGATGACTTTATTTTCTTATCTCTTTTTTTGAATGTTAGAATTGTTTCTGCCTTTACATGTTATTCTATTATATTACACAGTAAATTGCAGCATTTTATACTTTTGTGTTTATTTTTTTTTTTTAGTTAAATTAAAAATATAGTAAAATGTCCAAATTGATTTCAAATAACTTGAATTGATTACAAAATTTAAAACTATATCATTTAATGAAAATATTTGAACCTTGTAATTTTTGTTTTTATTATCAGATAATATGACTTGAATGTATACTGATGATTTTTTTTTTTCATTCGTTTCTTGTTTGCAAATCAGTTTTAGGGATTAAAATTTATATTACATTTGGAGTTATGATCCAAATTAAACATTTTAATACTTTTTCATATGACTTAAAACCTTGAAATTTTCGCAATATTTTAAGCAAACAAAACCTAAATAAGTTTAAAGTTGATTAAACTGTACAATTAGTTTTTATAACTTTTAATCAGCTGTATAACACTTTAAAATGTTTGAATTGGTAAACTTTTGTAGTGTTTTCTGAATAAAAATCTTTAATTTAACTTTGAAGTTTTTTTAGATCATAATTGTAATGAAGACAGAAGAATTGTTTGTTTTTATAATGATTTTTTTCCTAGTAATACCTTTTTGGGTTGAAAAAACCCAATTTCTTTAGGTCTTTTAACGATGTATTTCAATATCATACTGAATTATTCAACTTATTCTTCAACGAATAGATGGTAATTGGCATAAATAAAAGATGACACTTTTTATAATTATTATTAGATATTTGAGTCATAATCCAAAAACTATAAATCAAAATTTCCAAAAGTGCTGGAAAATACTTAAAATATTCATGGTTTATAGGGATAAGTAAAACGCTCTCAAATTTCAAAATAGGAATCTATAGACTTTAATTTTTAATTCATTTTGAAGCGAAATATTGAATTTATGAAATCATGTCAAGGTTTTTTGATAATATGTTGGTAATTTTCGTTTTTCTGTTACATTGTTGTATAGAAAATGCTTATCCAATCATTCAAACAATAATGGTATTAAACTTTTCGTTTTGGTTTTTGTACTGCAATACTATCATTGAATCTACTTCCATCATTTCACCTGATTCCACTTTCCTTTGCCAAAAATGTGAACTGTAAATTATGACATCATTACACAAAATTGATACTAAAAACGATGGAGTTAGAAAAAAACGACCGACCCTGTATAACAACCGAAAATAATAATACTATACAATTTAATGATGGTTATTACAGTTAAAAACAAATTATGTAATAAAGTTGTCTGGTTTTTTTCGAGACAAAATCGGCGAAAATCGAATGGAAAATGAGTCAATAATAATGAATTTCTACATAGGCCATGTGCAACCTTAGTGGCAGGGAAGGCCAAGTCAATGTTGAGTTACGGTCAAGGGCGTGTTTGAGGGGGTATGGGTCTTTTGTCCCCCATAGGTAATATAACAATTATATAATTGAAATATTTAGGTAGTATGTAATTTGTATGCTGAAAGAGAAGTATTATAAATATTCCAAAAAAAAAAAAAAAAAAAAATAAGGTTTTAAGAGCTATTACCAAATATTCAAACTTTTAAATATTTTTATAATATAAAATAAATAATTCTTACAGCACCATAGATTTGAGCATAAAAAAAAATGAACTTACTAATTTAAAAAAATTGTAAATCTGAAGTGGGTTTGGTTTTATGCATTTATTCCGTTCACTAAAAATAGAATTTAGGTACTTATATGACTTTTTTGGTGAAAAATAAAAGAATACATAGTACCTATTAACAAAAAAACCATAAATGCAGTTTAGCTCCCACTTAATTTTTAGATTTTTTTTTTTAATTTGTGTTTTACATACATAATTTAATTGTACTTAAATAAAAAGTCGGTCGAACTTAATTTGGAATTTACAGATGTTTAAAGATTATTGATGTATATATATTATATAGGTATATAGGCGTGGCGCGCACGGACGCGCTACTTCCAAAGTAAGTTTGACCGACTTATTTTTATTACCATTAAATTATGCATGTAAAAACACATTTTGCGAAAAAATGTCCAAAAATTGCTTTAAAAAAAATGCCTAAAATGCATTCAAAAAGTTGAAATTATCCAGTCTTCTTTAAGTAACATACAGATCGGCTCACAGGAGGTGCCATGGCTAGGGTCCGAGGAAAATGCTCCGAATTCTGAAATTTTTTTTTATCTAAGAATCGTTTTAATTTTTTCTGTAACTAGGGAAACGTCATGATCGTGCATGTTGAAACGGGTCACCGTTAATATTGAATTTTAAAGAATTATTGTTTAAAAACGTATGACGTCTTTAAGTTACAAACACAAGTTTTACGAAACACAAAAGTAGTACAAAGATAAGTGCGGGTAAATAAAGAAGATCGTTTTAATGGGAACCAATTTGGTGTTCGTTAAATGATTTACAATAAACTTTGAAAAACAACTTTGCGCATAGAACAACTCTTCGTACTTATTAGAGAAAATATTTTATATTGTTAACAGCTCCGTATTTACAGTGAGGCGTGTTTTCTCAAATGTTCATAATGCGTATAACGAATCGTTAAAGCAAATTTTTTTATATTAATTTTTAAGTTTAATTATATATTTACATAATATACGAATTAGGTACGTGATACTTCACGATATGAAAACCTACAAAATGTCGAAACTCTTTGAATAATTTCATTTGGTATCGAACTGTTCGCTTAGGTATCCTGAAATTACCACAAAGTACAATATGGCCTTTTTCTTTAACCCCACTATCTGCATATTTATAGCATTCGTTGTGGCTGTAGTGATAAACAATATTGTCAATGCAACAGATCCAGATGAATCAATTGGTAAGTTAAATAATTATTTAAACCACAAAATATTTACTAATCATATTTTTGAAGTTTTCAATAAAATCGTATACAATTTGATCAACATTCATGTGAGATGCCTATACGTATCATTGTTGTTTTTTAATCAAAAGCTAAAATAGTGTACACATAATGCAACACTAGAGAATTTCTTATATTGTGCTAACTCTCAAAATAATGTTTGAAAAACCTTTTAACAAACATTGTTAAAATGTTAATAATGTTATTGAATGGCTAAAGTACAACCGAGACTTTTGCAATTAAATACAGTGTGTGTTATTTTCAAAATATATTTTTGGAAAATTATTATTATTTCAACAACACGTTGTATTAAATTATTATAAGTATTTTTATTTTTTTAACAAAAAAAAAAAAAAAAATTAAAAAGTTACATTTTAGTTTTTCAGTAATTATTGTAGTTTTAAAATATCCATTTTACGAAATATAGGCGTGATATTTCTTAAAGTTTTCACATCTGCCCAAAACTTTCATACTATAGGTACAGACGAAATTCGATGAAGTGTTTATTTTCGAAAATTCGGCAATGTTTTTATTTAAACATCTATACAATTTTGTTGTTTGAGTGTAGGCAAACCTTTTAAGTATTGACCGTAGAAACGTGCGCACTTGGTAATTACTAATCACAAAATGGACTTATAAAATTACAAGTTACATTAGATAGTAATAATATATCGTAATGAAAGATTTTAGCTATGGAAGAATGAAATTCATAAATAAATAAAATAAAATAAATACATTTCATTTATTCTGTGGTATAATGATTTTAGATGATTACGGTTAATAATTGTAGCTGTTTTCATAAAAAAAATATTTACGTATCAATACACACATCAATAGTGAAAACGTTTATTATCCACCGTTCCAATTAAAACCAAAATTTTTGATTTTTTCCATATAGCTGTAACTTTGTACAAAATTAACTTAGAGTTTTGGATCTACATTTAAAATAATCCTATTAAGAATACTATGTTGGATTTTTTTGCAACTCATAAATGAAATTTTCTTTTTAATTTTAGTTTTTAAAAAAGAAGTTTATGTGCTTGCATATGATAAAAACTACTTTCAAAAAGCCGGGATCACTCTAGGTAGTTTAACGGGTTAGCAACTACGTTTTTGTTGGGAATCTAGTTTAGAAGTTGTGGTTTAGAAATAATTAGTGTGATTTACGTAATTTAGTATTGTTATATTACCTCATTGACACTATATTGTTATGTTTTAGAGGAAGATAAAAGTTGTAAAAGTAAGTAACATTGGACACCTACTTAATAAACTTTAGAAGTTCTTTGATGAGTTGTACAACACAAGCACTGACAATATTTTACGTGATTGTTCCGTTATAAATATAGTTATGAATTTTTCTTTATTCAAAAAAATGTTTGTCGGTATCGTACTCTCGATAAATATAGAGTATTTTTTTCACAAGCAACTTTTAGATTCTTTGTTCGTGCATAATTTATTACATTGTTTTTATAAAGATGATTGTTTGTATTTGTACTGTTTTGATTGTGTATTTTGAAAACGATTTTTAAGGTAAATTTTCAAATTTTAATATCCTTCCATTCGTAACAAGTAATACTAAAAAAAAAAAAAAAAAATATAGGTAAATAATATAAATAAAAATATAACCCTAAATTTTCAAATTGAATTTTTTAAGTTGATTCACTTCATAACCGTCAGCGATCCATGTATCGCAATTGACGCTTTGCGAAAAAATATTTCCATACACTACAATGGCCGTAGCCTGACCATCCCGATCATGTTTTCGATCGGTATGAGCACTTTGCCTGAATCGTTGCTTTGGTGGGTAAAATTATGGTAGAAGAAAGAGTTCAATACCAAATTTTTTTAAATTCTAGCTGTGTTGTATGCATCTAGGAAAATGAAATCTCAAGTTTTTTTGGCATCAACCAATGAACGCTTTCAATCGCAACGACCGCCAAATAAGATGCCCTTTTTTATTCCTCATGAACATAAAAGCCGTTTTAAATGCGTGGAAAGCTAAACGGTTTCCACTCATTGATATAGATCATATATATGGATTAAAGAACAGAAAAGTAGAAAAATAGAATAATATAGGTGCTATCAATTTGAACAGAACAATTGGGTTGAAGTCAAATCGCTCTTGGTCGAGAGGCATTTGATGATCTAGATTGCAGTGTAAACGTATGTAAAATAAAATATGTACAATGGTACGATGTTTTGGATCGGAACACACTGCAGGGAGGAATTCGTAAACCCTATATTAAATAAGACTGCCACCTATATCTTACTCTGTGGTATAGATCTATAAATTTTTTCAATAATTAGTCGTACCAACGAGTTTTTTCAATTCGAACGATTTAATGTTCTGTAGTATCAGGTGTTTAGTATTTGAAAAAGATTTTAACTAAAAAAATAAAAATAATTTTTAACTTTGCTTGCAGAACAAATAAGCGAATTATTCAATAGTAAGATAAATTTTAATGTAGAAAATAATTACAAAGCGGGTATTAAATAATTTTTGAAAATTTTAAATAAAGCTATAATTAAAACGTACAAGAAATAAAAATAATAATAATTGCGATTGTATTTATGTATAAAAGAAATGTATTGTTATCACTTATCAGTATAATTCTTTATATTTTAGAATATGAGGATGGGAAAAGTTGTGTTTTACACGCACTATCTTTTTTATGTGAGTTAAATATGATACATATTCGTAATAAAATAGCAAATTAAACTGTCGAGAACAATTACAGAAAAAGTCATTTAACCCGTCGTCGTTGACGCTATGAGCAGTTCCAAAATTGCCATTTTTGGAACCACTGATTCAAATGCCATTATATTATGACAAAATTAAAAATATAATTTTTTGACTTGTTAACAAAAATAACTATCAAACAAAATAATGATTTAAAATAGTCAAACAATTTTTATTTTGTACCAAAGTGACAATGCCAAATTTCGTAGTGCACTAGGGCATTAGATGGCACGAATTATGGCACCACCGCGCCCCAGTGCATCCAATTTGCAGCATCACTATACATCTGCAATATCGGCAGTATAATATAGGAAACACGTTCATCATATTTATTCTTTTGTCATTTATAGTGCCATTTTAATTTGGGTGCGTCAATAGTTTAGAAGTTGTGGTTCAAACGCATTATTTAATATCTGAAAGCAACTATAAATCATTGCCTTCAAAAATACGTTTCTGAGCGAGCTCAGTTTCCTAGTATACGTACTGATAAAAACAAATTCAATAATAAAAATGGTCCAAAAATTCCGAAAAACGTATCCACGTATGAAGAATATTAATTTAAATAACGTGTGAAAATTTTAAACCATTTGGAATATTATTCGAAGAGTTAATACGATTTTACTATCAATTCCATAATAGTGTGCGTAATTTTATTGTTATAACCAAATTACACCGTTTTTAATACTTTTTTTATACGCGTTCGTAATCTATTGGGCGGATTTTTTTGAATTTATCATTATCAGACAGAAAATGTGACTTTACATAAAATTTCTTAAATTCAGTTCTTCAATAAGAAATATGTGTGAGTTCCAAATTGTTTTCTAAAATTTAGTCAAAGTAATGACCATTTTTTGACAATTATTCAATTAAATTAATATGAAAATATGACTTTTGGAATTTCGGGACTATTTTTATTGTTAAATTTGTTTTTTGTCAGGTTTACACAGCTCGCTCAGAATCGTTTTTCCTAAGAAAATGATTTTATTTTTAGATATTAATACAACTTCCAAACCAGTGATGCACCCAAAGCGTAGTCACTACTCCTTCAAACTACCCACGCGACCTAGAGTGATCCCGGCTTTATATATTTTTATTTTATTTTTTAATATTTTTTCTTTTAGTTCTATCCAAAATTGCCCAATTGGGTGTAGATTCGATAAAAAAAAAAATAATACATTTCTACACTAATATTTTAAAATAGGTTGACAGGTTGGCCTTTATTTTTTTATAAATAACATTTTAGAATTTGAATACTAACATATAAATTAATTTAAAAAAATAAAATAACATTTTTAATTTTTAATGACTAAAGATAACTTATCCTTAGGGTATACACTATACATGAGTAGCAGAGAAATTATTGTAGGCTGTATGAAGACTTTTTGATCGGGGATACTTTTTTTGAAGATTTTTAATTTGTACGGATTGTGAAAGTCACTCAATATTTCCCGTAAAATAATCATCTGATTACCTTTGAGAATTGTGGTAGCCCTTAGAAATTTTTTTCGAATGTATTTGTGGTTGTAATTGCAATTGAATTATTATCAAATTTATTAAGTTATTCATAATTGCTAGCAATGACGACGAAAAATCTGTATAAATACAGTAAGTATTGATAAAAAATATTTAAGAATTTATGTTTAATAACCCATCTCAATAAGACCCCCTTTTAAAATAGAATATAAAATATTACAAATGGAAGAGCGGGGAAATAAAATTACTTAATTTACAATCATAATAAACTGCTGTGTTGAATTTTAAACAAAAACTAAAATGTCTTCATATTTTCCAGAATACGCACACATGTATTATGATTACCTATACCGCAGTATCATAAAAAGTATTGATTTGAATTACCATGATAATACTAAATAGAATAGTGAAATAAAATCGTTTACATTTCTGTTTTATAAAATTGTACAATTTGGTTTAGAATGATGTACCAAAATACTTACGCGGTATAGAATTCGATGAGAAAACGATGTTTGGAAATTCACAAACATTTTTTTAGTATTGACCGTCTTAGTATTGGTCGGTATAGTCCAAAATTTACACTAAAAATATGATTAATATTTTAAACTTATAAAGTTAGTATATATAAGTATATAAAATAAACTTTTTTTTCTATAATTTGTTTAGACTTAGAAAATGTACAAAGCCCATCAGAGTTTTGCAATCGTCATGACCACAAGGGTATGTGATTAATATCGAATCTGATTTTATTTTTAAATGTTTTTAAAATGATTTGAAAATTAGTAAAACAAAATATTTTGGTAGATTTTTAAATTAAATAAAATATGTTTATACTATAATATATTATATAATATATATAATATTATAATATATATAATATTTTAATAAGCTTGATTTGTAACACAGATATACTGGAGGCTGAGTTTGGAAGTAATAGTTATTGTCATAGAAGTTAATAAGAAACAATTATAGTTTATTTATTTGTGATATTTTCTACGTACAGTTTTAAGTTTTACAATTGGTCCTATATGAAAATTAATCAATATTACTAGATTACATCATTACAACTATGATCTTTATTATGGTTATCAACTAATTAAAATCAAACGATTTTTAAATGTTTGTTTCAAATTTTAAAACATTCATAAATTTAACTAAAATACATGTCTTTTGAACACGGCAGTCGTGAACCGTACACAAGTTGCAATCAAAAATCGTGATTGAATCTCAAAATTTCGATTTTTTTCATTATAATTTTTATAAATTACTGAACAATAATACATTTTATATCAGAATCAGTTTATTTTTAAGAATAAAATCTAATATTCAAATCAATGCATTAAATGAAAGTGAGAATAGTTGTAAATGTAAATGTTTATTTGGCACTTACTTTGATTATCGTTTATCACAATACAATAAAATTTTCAAAACTAAAATATTTTTGTGGCTTGATTGTGTTTAGAATTTTCTTACTAAATTGACTTTTGTTTGTTTTTAAAAAATATGATAAATCCTGGTGAATGTTAGCTATGGTTTTTGTAACTGTGTTATTGAAACTCTAAAGAATGTTGAACATTTAGATAATATTGATTTTTGTCCAGATAAGTGTATAAATAATGCAAAATACCAAGTATCTAAGTATCCACGTCAGTTATATTTAATATTATACCCAGTTTTTTCCTTCTATTTATCTAGATAGTGTAGATGACGTAATAAGTGTGGTATATTTCCAAAAAAGTACGTTAAAAATACTTAGGTCTATCACTATTTGAAAATTTGTAATTTGATTGCAGCTAAATAAGGGATGTTGAAGTATAAAATTTTTCAGATCATTGCTGTTTTTTTGTTACCACATTATGATTTGCATACATTGTCAACATAAGCATATTTTATTTAATGATTATTTTTTTCAAGCAAGTATATTTCTAATGATAGTTCAAAAAAAAAAAAAAAAAAATCAAACATAGTGTCTAAATTTAAGCACACGTGTTATAAATTGTGCGATTGTAAAAATAAAATAGTTTAAAATAAGCAGGACATAATTTAACTGATGATGTAAAATTAATTTTGAAATGTAAAAAATTAAATGATGTTTGAGAAAAATTTAATTAATTAATTAAAATTTATTTCCATTAATATAAATCACAAACAATTATAAAGGTAAGTACTAAATAAAGAAAAAAAAAAATTCATTTAAATTCAAAAATTTTTTGCATTATCTTTCAGATATTGGAATTTTGATTGAATTATTATTGAACTAATAGGATTAAGCTATCTATAGGCAAACTATAATTATTGTTTGAAATCAATTATTAGTACTATCAATTTTAACAAATTTTTTAATCGTTATTTTGCTGTAGATTTTGAGAATATGTAAAATAAATTAAACATTTACTTTGCGTTATCTCACACCTACCTAAGTATATATAACATAAATTACTCTATGATTGATACCTAATATTATCATACATTTTAGGAATAGAAGATTATGACAAATCAGGTGAATAGTATTCAATACTGTTACTATATTTCAAAAAGATTCAACAATATTATAATTACCAAAACAATCGGATAATAAATGATCTATAATATTCAATTTAAATTATTTCATTATATTTATCTATACAGTTTTCTTAAATAATATTACTTACAATTTGACTTTTTCTGTGTTCGTTTGTTTTTGATGGTTAAATTTAAAAGCTATTTTACTAATTTCAAAAAATCCTTTATTCTATAGAAACCTACATTATTAGCGACTAACATGGGCCCTATTTTTTTTTTTTTTCAAAATTCAACCCCTATTTCAATTATATATTCATTCTCTATTTAATTTTATTATGATTTATTGATTTACAGATGTAAAATTACTTTATATGAAACATATAATTCGACACTATGAAGACCTAGACCTGGAAAGTGTGTATTTTAAAAAAAAAAATTAAAAAGTTGTAAATCATTGTAGTAAAATGTAGACCCTAATCAATGATCAAACTTGGTATCATTTTATACCTACTATAATACTCAATAATATTTGAACTTCAGTAAAGGGAACATTTATATTCTCATTTTTATATGGTATGTAGTATTTGGTAAAGAATCATCGGAGAGATATTCTGAATTTAAAAATAACGGGGGAAAAAAAAGAAAATGTATCTATGTGTTTATAACTCATCTATTAATGTTATTAGTTGTAATTTTTTTGAAAAGATAACTTAAATTGAGCTTTAACTATATTTTATTAAAATTTGAATTATTATTTTTATTTAGAATACTGATCTACCCTTTTTTTTAAAAAAACTCATCCATTTTTTATTTGGCGTTGAAATCATTGACAATCAATGGTCACACGAACTAAACTGAAAAGGTTAATTTTTAACGTTTTTTCTTAATTTTTTCTAATTTTTTAACCGTCAAATTTTTAACTACTAACTTTTAAATTTGAGACCTTTCAGAAAACCATCAGAGTTTATAGACCTTTCATAAAAAACTGGAGCATTTTTACTACACTTAAAGTTGTTTATAGAAAAAGAAAAAAAACACCATAGTAAAAACAATACCTACATTATCCACGACGCCCAGAATCCAAAACATCATCGTAAAAAAATTCATTATTTGCCACGCTCAGAATCTAAAAAATATGAATTTAAAAAATATGTTCAAATTCCTAGCATAAACAATGATATCGGTACATTTTGAGGGTAGAGGTATTTTTTTTTCTAGGAAAAATGGATTCAGTTTTTTAGCTTGGGAATTGTGTTGATTTTTTTAGTACTGTTTTCGGTTTTGAATGCGCTCATGTTATATTTTTGTTTGTTATCTAATATTAAATATGTTTTAGACGAAATACAAAGTCCAGCTAAATATTGTTTCAATGTTGATGATGAATTAAAGGAAGATTAATTTTTAAATGTACCCAAATAAAACAGAAAGTAAAATTTGATTATATATCTTATGAGTCTCAAATATTTCTTTATTTGAAGTTTAAATTATAATGTATAATGAATAATACATATTTTAATTTTAATGCTGAGATATATTTTTATACTTATAAAAATTAAAAATATACTATTAAAAATTTGTGTGTTTTGTAGATATTTAAATTAAAATGCATTTATTATTAAGTATGTAATATAAAAAATGCAAGTATACAACGCATATGATACATAATATTTGTCATAACGTATATAATAAAAATGAATAATTAAATATTAATTTTAATTTAAGTAATAAAAACTGTTTCAAATTTAATTTTAAATATAACGAAAAACGAAATTGGTTTAGTTGTTAATAAAACATTTTACTATCAAATCGTATTGCATTTTAAACGTTTTACATTTTTTTAAGTGTAATGTATTTGGGGACCACGACTCAAGAAATCATCAAAAATTTTAAATATTTTCAATTACACAGTGTAATATGGACAAATATCTAGCTCTTTTGTAATATTTACCGTTACGATCTGAGCATTCTTTCTACCCAAACGTGTTCTCAAAAAAATATAAAAAAAAAAGTGTATAAATGAAATGTTATTTGCTTTGTTCAGAATTTTTATAGTAAAATGTATTTTTTTTTATCAGTACGCACCGCTTTCGGTGAGTTATTGTTTTGGATGGTCTAGGTTGATGTTGTTTTCAATTTTAATCCTATTAATCGCTCACAAAAATTACGGTTTTGAGAGAGCTTGAAAAATTGATAAGTTATTGTCAACTATTCATACAACTTCAATATATATGAAAATATTAATTTGATTCAACATTTTTGAGATAAGTAACTGTCAAAGCGAAAAAGACAAAGGTATAGCGATGAGTAAGATAAAAATACGAGTTTAATTAATAATCCAAAGTTGCGTTTTTGGGCACATTTTCGGCTACATAGAAGTGAATATGTTAGTAATAAAATTATAACATAATAAAATGTTAATACTTTAATAGAGTATTTTAGTCATTATTTGTAGAAATTAGAGCAATTCTACAGTTTTTCTACCGTCAAAGTCTTTCCATAGTAAAAACACCTTTGTAAAATCAAGTATGCATTATTCGCAGTGCTGCTCAGAATACAAAACTATAAAATGAATAATATTATATTGAGTATTAGTAGTTTGATTTTTAAAATTTTATACACTAAGATTTTTCTGTACAACATTCACATATTCATAAACCATATACGCACAGTTGTACTAAAAACATGTTTTGGTTAAATAAGTCACACGAAACATATTTTTTTATCATCAAAACAATTTGAGTTTTACTATAGTATACCTATAGATAAAAAAATTAACGTTCAACATATTGATCGTTGAAGTATAATATATACTCGTACTATTTAATATAATGAATAAATTGTAATTTATTTAATTTTTATAACATGAATTGAATATTTACATCGACACGTCTATTTGAATTTTTTACGTACTCACGATATTTTGTAAAAACTTTAATATCTAAACGTTTGTACTTACTGATGATTTTAGACTTTTTAGCTTAAAATTTTGCATCATTTACACTTGTACAAATGCCACGTATGCTTTCTCTCAATAGTGGAGGTGGAATATTCGAATACTTGGAAGCTATCGATTGGTTAAATAAATGGATGCATCTAAAAACTATGGATGATTTACGGATCTGATAGCTGATAAAATACATTTGTCGTCTCATTTTAATCCGTGCGATTCGCAATACAGTTGCTTACAGTTGTTACACTGGTTTAACTACGTGTATAATTTCTTGCATATTTTAAAAACAAATTTATGATTTAACGCTTTTGGACCGTATCGTGAATACTATACTTCTATTTAGTGTCACGTTACTCGTCGTCGTAATACCGTTAATTTCGTTTTTTTTTTTTTTTTTCAAATAATTAGATTACGAAATAAAATGTCTCGTTTTTACAATCAAACTATCATGCAGGTGCTTGTGATAATTGTCCTGGTAACAGACGTGGCATATTCTCCAGGTGAACATATTATTACTCTAATTAATTATAATCGTGCAAATTCGATTAAACAACCAAACATATTTTATAGTACCTATATATCCATAATATTATTTGAATTTTTTTTATTTTAAGATCTTTACTAATATTTTATTTTTTTTAATTACCTAAACAATGTGTGCTAAATATTGTTTTTAACACTACATTGCCCGTGACCAACGTAATATCATGAATTGACTTTATTTTGGTAATGCTTGAATGGCAATTGTTGTTTACGCTGTATTGAAATTTTTACGAAAACGCTTAACATGCAAACAGTTAAAAAACATTATTATTTTGTTAAATAATTATTATAAACATTGATTTACACTAGATATATTCTCGTAGGTATAATATCATTTAATCGGGATCTGAATTATTGTACCTATTCTCCTTCTTTTTCATCTTTGCCGTGCTCCCAACTATCTGGGGTCGGCCACCCTTGTCCTATAACTCCAGTTGTCACGATCATTAACATTTAATATATCCTACATGCACATTAACAACCCTCGTATCACTTTCAGTTGTTTTCATAAATTTTTTTTTAGGTCTCCCTCTACCTATATTTCCACCAACGTTCATTTTCATAACCACTCTAACTGCTGCAGTTTTCTCTCTTCTCATCATATGCCCTAACCACCCCTAGTTATTTTCTCTCATTTTATTTACTATTGATCCAACACCAATACTGTCTCTAATATTTGTATATTCGTTCCTTATTCTATATTATCCTGTTATTCCACTCATTCTTCTAAGCATTTTTATTTCTGCCATTCTCATGTTCTGTTCTATTTTCCTGCCAACCGCCCAACACTCCGAATCATACAACATGGTTGTTTCACCACACTCCTGTAGAACTTGTCTTTTAACCTTATTGGAATTCTTTTCTATATATATAAAAATGAATGTATGTATGTATGTTTGTCCTCAGTGATCTCGAAAACCGCTTGACCGATTTTCATGCAATCTTTTGTAATAGCTTCGTTGAAAGTCCGGAAAGGTTTATAGAACAAAAAATGTTTTTTTGAAAAAAAATTTTTGTCGAAAAAAAAATTTTTTGAAAAAAAAATTACAGTTTGATGGAAAACATCAATAATCGTTTAGTTATGGAACATCATGCAGTTTTTGTAGATTCGTTCACACAATATTATCCATTTGAATAAATTTAAGCCCTACCAAAGTTTTATTATATTCATGTAAATTGCAATAATAAAAATAAAGTTCTGAATTAAAAATAACAATTACTGTCTATTTAATATTTTCTTTATTTTTAAACTTCATTATATAATTGTGTGTGTGTGTGTGTGTGTGTGTGTGTGTGTGTGTGTGTGTGTGTGTGTGTGTACGT
>CM029358.1:23134361-23219203 GCA_017140985.1 Hormaphis cornu | reverse complement strand
GTACGTGTACGTGTGTAAGTGTGTATAAGTGTGTATAAGTATGTATGTGGAAAACAATTGAAAATAATTGGTTGAGCGGTTTAAGAGTTATTGAATCACAAAAAGTGGCATTGATTTATATATATATAGATTTCTGAATTGCGTAGCAAAGCGCGCCGGGTTCGCTATATACAATATTTGTGTGTATAAAGGAGAGTACACCCGGTTTAGTTTACCCGGGGACCTTTTTTCGATGTAATAGTGTATAATAAATACGCAGTATTGTCGTTACTGGTTATAGGAGAAACAATTATATAGTAGAAATTAGTACTTAATTATTATTGGTTGCCACCGGTTGTTCGGGCAGACCAGGTACAAAAACTTGCGTCAAATCGAATTTTTGAACACGGCCTACCGAGGTGGTACTTTGTCCGCGAACCAGGGTGGCCGAGTCGCGCTTACTGCAGCGATTACACCCAAAAGTACTCGAACAAACACGATTTTTTTTTTTTACGAATTATCATTTTTTACGGGCAACGAAGTGCGCGGGATCAGCTAGTATCACATAAAACACCCTATGCTTCTCTACATTTCATCCAACCACACTTAATCTTATGTTTCACATCTTTCATTAAACCACCGTCCTTTTTTACAAAGGATCCTAGATATTTAAATTTGTCTGCTTTTTCTATTACGTCACCGCTGATTTCTATAACTCTTCTCGTATCGTCTTTTCCTCCAAATTAAACTCCATACACTGTTTTACTTCTACTCATCTTCAATCTCTTCCCTTTAAGAGCTAATGTCCACTCTTCCAATCTATTATTACCTTCTTCCAGTCCTTCTTCAATAAAAACTATATCATCAACAAACATCAAACACCAGCGTACTTCATCTTCAAACACTTTTGTAACTTTATCTATTACTACAGAGAATAAGTTAGCACTTAAAGTCGAACACCTACTTTTACGTTAAAGTTTTCTGTTATGTACCACAAATAATCTTTACATTAGTACTTGAACCTTCATACATATCCTGTATTAAATACTTATTCAATGTTTAAAAATTGTTCATAAAATTAAAATTTCCATTCAATCAAAATAATAAAAATTCTTAGGATATTTTCAAAAATATTTAAGATCTAAAAAGTTTAAATTTGGTTAAAACAATTTTTTTTAGAAAATTTCTTATAACGTTATATTTTATATTTTATGAACGTTTAATGCCTTTCGGTTAGTTATTGTGAGAGAAATTTTATCAAAAAAATTGAAATTTGTCATGAGTTTTTAGTTTAACTGTTTTTATCAATCCTCAAAAGAGCTTCAAGATACCATTCGAGTATCAAGAGCTACCAGCAACTGAGTATGAGTGTAACAATCGGAGCATTTTTGATGAATTTTAGTGGTTTCATGACAAAATAATAAATCAAAAATTTAAAATAAACACACGCAATTTTAAAACTAATAGAACCCATTCTTTGTTACACGCAGAATTTAATATTTGTCATGACGTATTCTATTTTTTAATTTTAAAAGATGACAGGAAGGGAAAACGGAAAATGGATGAAGTACAAGGTATTTATATTTTTAAAAGACTAAGCTAATAATTTTTAATGAAGCAATTTCAAAGCTACTTTAAAGACAATTATATCGATAAACGTTTTCGTTAACAATTTTGCGATCTAAGGTAACACCTAACACTTATAATCAAAATTCTTATTCTTTATTTATTATTCTGACATATTTACTGATGAATGCTTAAAATATATAAAATTATATTTGAACGATTCCGTATAAAATTTAATAAATATAAAATAGTTAAATTCTCTATATAGTGTAAAGCTTTTACTCTTCGTGGTTCAATGGTTTATTCATTTTTTATTTAAAACTCATTAGAACTCGAGAAAATTGTTTTGTTCTAAAAGTGAATACAGTTCATCAAAAGTGATTTAGATCTCTAAAATGTATGCCCAACAAATCTATTTAATTCATTTTCAATCGTGTATCTAATAAAAACTGAAAATCTCTCTTAAAATTCTCAAAAATATTCAATACATTTTATAATTAAGCAAATGATTGAAAAAATAAATGCTTTGAATTTTCAATTTTAAGTCTGAAAATTTTCAATTTTTAAATTACATGTCTTGAACAACCAAGTAAATCGCATATTAATCCATAAAATATGCATTATCGTATTGCATCATACATTTTGATCAAAGCTATTTTTTTTTTTTTTTTATTACAATGTAGCACAGAAAACTCACAAGTGCATACAATTCATGTCCATTGTTGCGAATTTTTTAATTTTGTATTAAATCGACTTTTTCATCTAATATTTATGCGACTTTTTATCAGATACCTACATTGACACAGATGCATATGATGACATCAAGATATTAGACTCTTGGCCAATGATAATGGAACTAATAAAGGAGAATGAACGTAAGTTGAATTAGTTCTAAAACTAATACATTTTGTGAAACATAGCGAGTCAAACTTATTCACACAAATACACTTATTTTAACTATGAAAAAATAAAGTTTGAATTGTTGTCATATTTCATACATCATATTGTTAGATACCATTGATAGAATACGTGTTCAAATTTATATAAATCTACAATAACAATTAAAATTAGAAAATAAACAAAATATAGTAAAATTTTAAAAATAATTTGCAATCATTGTTTAAATAATTAAAAAAATTAAGGGCAAAGGTAATACACAAATAAGAATATTCGTCTCACTGGTGGAGTAGGTATGGATGGGTTACTGGTATGGAAGATGTAAATACATATTTGTAAGCACTATAAATCAATTATCTCAGATGGCTATGATTCTGAGCGAGATCAGTAAGTCAAATATTAAAAAAAATGTGTATTTGTTAATTCTTTATTTTTGAATATTTAAAGTTGAAAAAAACGAGACTTCAATGTACCATGAACGCAATACAAAATCATGAGCTACCAAGAATGAGGGAATAGGTGTAAAAAATTATATAACTTTTATAGATGTAATTGTGGTTTCTGGACAATATAAAAAAACATGCATAACGATAAAACCATTACGTTTTATTTAACGCTGCAACGCACAGAATCTAAAAGTATTTTTACTGTATAATTGATTAATTGTTTTACATACTCAAATTGAAGAAAAAAAGTATTTAGAAGACTGAAAAAAGTTTTTTTATTTTATTGTAAATTCATTTACACAGGTATTTTTAGTATTCCAAAAATGCACATACCCAACGTGAATTTTTAAAAAAAATAATGCACACAGTTAACACACTTTTTTACCTTTTTTTTATGAAGTTTTGGAGAAGTCTAGTAAGTTTTTTGATTAATATTTACTATTTACTTTATATATATATTAAGAACCATTAATAAAATATTAATAGAATAATAAATAAAATTATGAAATAGTCATGATGAGTTGTAAGAATTATAATATTATGTTCAATTTTTCGCCCGTATTTTAAAATAATAGCTCAGTAAGCTACAGGTTTAGTTAAATTTTAACGGTAATGTAAGTTATCAAAAATTATCGATGTTTATGTTTTCAATATCAATTGCCAAACTTTTACCTAACTATACACTTTAAGTAATTTGTTCCTCCGTCACTTCTAAAATTTTTCCAAATCTATTTAAGTGATCTATTTAAATCAGTTTTTTCGAATGGTTGGTCAAGTTTTTTTGATTTCCTAATAATTGATCCAGTTTATAATGATTAAAGAGTAACGGGTCACATTACTGAAATAATATTAATAATTTTTTTTTTTTTATAATAATTTTGTTAAATTTTAAAATTATATTGATTTGAATTTTTTGATATAAGTGGATAAAAATTATTTGCAAATAATGAATTTGAACTTGCGTTTGTGTTACTTTAAGAATTTTAAACTGCGAAAATTGCATTGTTATTTAAAATAGCACAGAAAATTCAATTATCAAACGTGAATAGTACACAAACAACACATTGTAATAACACAACTAAATTAATTTTTTTAAAGTTAAGGATGGGGTTGGTAAGTAACTAAATCAATGTTATTCTTATTTTATATATTTTATTAGGTGGGAATATAATAATTAAAAATTGATGCAAAAAAAAATATTTTTTTTTATCAGAAGAATTTTAATACCTTATACACTTGAAAAATAATAATCGATTGTGCAAAGTTTTTAGGAAATAATTTTTTTTTTCTCATTGTAAAAATATTAGTGAAACTCAGTTAACATAAATTTTTGTCACATAAATTAAATCTAAGTAATTATAACATACGAAAGACATCGTAATTTCAACTGTTTAAAAAAATGTATCCGATTTTATTCAATACATCAACATAAAAAGCGATCTAATAACGCTTTTTAACTGGGCACATAATAGTTATTTAATGCATATAATATCGCGAGTAAAACATTTGGTTCATTATGATTAATACAGTTCATAACATTTTTATTAATCTAATTTATCATGTTGTATTTTTACACTTAATTTTAATCTGAAAGTTCTTCCAAATCGCATGATATCAATTCTAGGAGATCACTTCAAAATTGGCTGAATAGTGAAATGTCAAAACATAGGTACTGAAATATAAGAATCTTTTTCATTTTATAGGCTCCAGTTCAAGTTCAAAAAAGCCCTCATGTAAGTATATCTTCTAAACAGCAATAAGGGTTGTTATATTTATACAAATAATATGGTTAATAACCATTGTATAGGATAGATTGATGTTTAGTTGATAAGTACAAATAACTGAAATAATTTTTGGACCTTTGTTCAATTTTTTAATGTCTCCAAAACACGTTTAGATGAATAAGAAAGTTTGATATTTAAATATTTTTTACTAAGGAGTATTACGTTGTTCATGTTCTGTTAATATATTATGAGTCTCAAACAAAAAATTAAACTTTTCATGCGCGAGAAAACTGTAAAAAATTATAAAAATTTAAATATTTGTTTCGCAGATATGGCTGTAATTACTTCACTTTTAGTTTTCATTTATATTTTACACACATCAATAATGGCTCATTCCATCTGATTAAATTTGTGCTTAGGGCATTATTTTTTCAAAAATAAATGTTTTTATTGAATGTGAATGTTGAATGTAAGAAAGACACTTACTATAGTATTTCACTCTCCGTTATCTATAACGATAATAATTTGAAGTAATAATATGATGACTAAAAGAAAAAAAAGAAAGAGAGAAAGAAAAGAAAAAGAGCAAATTTGAGTTCCGGTGAGAATTTATTTGGCGTAGCATTTTACGCTTGGATTGGGTCTCTTGTTTGGGTAGACAAATGTTTCGGAAATTGTGGTTCAAACACATTATTTAATATCTGAATGCAATGATAAATAATTCGAAAAAACAATTCTGAGCTAGCTCAGCTATCTAGTATACGTCCTATATAAAAATTATATTTAATAAAAATATCAGCTATATTAAACTATACCTTATATACTACCTGCAATATGATTTTTTTAGGTAATCGCTACGCCAGTCAATTTCACACCTTTCCTCAAATTTACTCTCTGTCTTTCTTTCTTTTTTTTTCTATTTTCATCCGATTCTACGTTTACTATGTTTTGTTATATAAGGTATCTACTGTATGAAAATATTGGACCAATACTTGTCTCAAATTTGGGGTTTTTAGTCTAAATTTGTCTGTTTTGGGTTCAAAGCTTGCTAAATATGTAAAATTTTAAAACATTTTTTAAATAAAATATAATTTAAAATATGGTTCCTAACTTTTGTGTGCTATAATTTGTGCATTAGTCAGATCGCTCCTTTTACTTGAAAACACAAATAATTCGATTTGGTGATGTTTCAATTTTCGTTGTTTTTGGTAGAAAACTTAAAAAAATAATAAAAATTTTTTTTTAATAAAATATTTTTAAAAACCAAAATTT
This sequence comes from Hormaphis cornu, assembly GCA_017140985.1. Lineage (NCBI taxonomy): Eukaryota > Metazoa > Arthropoda > Insecta > Hemiptera > Hormaphididae > Hormaphis > Hormaphis cornu. The sequence continues at coordinate 23,213,319 of CM029358.1, read as the reverse complement.
AGACTTTTTGTAAAAGTGATTAAAAGTATCAAAATCTCAAATAGTTTTCCAAAAATGGTCATAAAGTATTTTGGGTTTTGGACATGACTTAATAACAAAAAAAAAAATCAAAAAAACTACAATCTAAGTCCACTTTCTAAAAATTTTCACGCTATGACATTTTTCGGTCGGACGCACTCTCTGGCCGTTAAAGTGTTCACAGAAAAACAAAAACTTTACGTCCTTCGCTTCGCTCAAAAACTAAAAATTTCACCATGTAGAGCGGAAGTAGGTACCTAACGAACACCATGGCTGAGATCAATTTATAATACTTAGTTTTTGTGTATAATTGTATTGTATAATTGTACGCATTGTGTATAATATTGTTGTTATGAGCATTATCAATAATTTCCAAATTTCCATTTTAGCGAAAGAGCAATGTATAGGTAAGTTATTTGTTTGTATTTTTATGTAGGTAAAGTGTATTACATAGGTAGGTATCAAATTCATTTAGTAGGTAAAACGTCTAGAATAAATACTAAAATAAAAACGTTTCATAAATTTAAATTTTTAGTGTCGATCATCTTGTAGACGTCATATTACCAGTTCAAATGCATTTCAATTTTGTAATAAAATAATTAATATTATATTAAATTATAATTATCACCAAACAATGGTGGCCTCTTGATAAACTTAAAACATGTAAAAATACATGACGTATTAAAGAATTATATAATGAAACCTTTTTTAAAGATTTCACTAATCGCATTGGATTTTTTTTTTCAATTTCTAAAAATTTTAAATGATATTTAAGAATTTTTACGACATGGCAAACATATATTACGTACCGCATAAAACTTAAAACGACTGCATAGTAGACAAACGAAATTGGAAGTTCTCTAGTTTTTAGCTGTAGACATTAGTAATAAAATGCTATTTTAGTAAACAAACTCATAACTAATATTTTACTAAAATTTTGAATAACAAACTATTATTACTGTGAAATTTGGTTACAGCTGATATTCTCACAGCTTTCGGGAGTAAGTTCAATATTAGATCCAAAACCTTTTAAATAAATGTTTTTATACAAGACACGGTAGTTTGTCACCATTCTTAAGCATCAAATATTATTTTTTTTTTATAAAATATAGGAAAACTAAAAATATACTATTGTTATGATTTACATTTCAGAAAGAAACGATTGGGAGAGCTGCTTCCAATATGCATTTCTTGAATTAGGCAAGTTTAAATTTCAAATAATAAAATAATCATCTATTATCCACGATTAATTTGAAAATAAATAATTTTAAAAAAACAATCATTTGTATTATATTGATTTGGTAGCATATTTATCTCCATTTTGCTAAATTGTAGTTGAAGACGATATCATTTTTAGTAAGTGTTTTTAATTTGTATTTTAGTGTTCACGTTGCACACACATATATATTAATGTATTTCACACGCAGGCAGTGAGGCGAGAATTTGTTAATGGGTGCTAGTTATTAAAAATACTTAGGTTGTTATAATACATTTATGATTTTCAGAAGATGCAAAGGGTTACTTCAAATACCTGTGGGAACTTGTCGAACCTGGTAGGTATTAAAATTTGAATAATAATAAATAATAACATATGTTCAAATTTGTTGACGAATAGTTTTAAAACGTTTAATGAATTTCTACTGAATCATATTTAACTTAGCAAATACAAATTAATATATTTAAGTTATCTTTCTGTCAGAAGTTTTGACGAATAATTATTAAAAAACGCCACTCTTGATCACCATGTTTATCATTATTAGTTCAATATACAAATTACGATTTTGTAAACTTCAAGAACAGGCACAGTTATTATACCTAATACGTATTTTTAACATTTAATTGATCATAAAAATAGAATTACTGCAGTATTAGAGCAATCTTATTATTCAACCACTCTTTTATTAACCAATACAAATTGAGTTGAAAATATGATAAATAAAAATTCAACACTATTACGAAAGTAAAATTGGTAAAAGTGGTTCAATGGTAATCTGCAGTGCTTGAACCAGAAAGATATCTTATTTTGAACTTCTTACCACAATCTAAGTGTTAAACTTTGTTTATAAATAAGTAAAGTAAATCATTTTTACCAATGTAAAATGTACGTATTGATTGTATTCGTAAACTTTATAAGTAAACACCAAATTCCTAAAGACACAAAATTTATACAATTAAATTTTACATTTACATTGTTACTGAAATGATTGAAAATTTCTTATACTTTGTTGCCAGTTTTGATATAAATCTCACGTTAAAATTTTCTTGAGTTTACTTGAGTTTATAAAATAATTCATGTTATTAAAAGTTTACTATAATAATTTTTAAAAAATCATTATGAGTTATTCTTAAGAGTGTTTGAAGTCTTCTATAAAATTCCAGGAGGACTCTCCAAATTGTTTTTATGAACGATTGTATCTAATTACAGAAAAGATCTTTCATGAAATATGTAAATATGTTTTAAATGACAACTAAATCTTTATTTTCAATGTACATAGGAGAAGTTCTAAGTCCAACAGAATTTTGCTCCAATTTTGGCTTTAATGACGGTATGTGAAACGAAAAAAAAATTACCAATCTCATATTAAATCAGTCAATGACAATTTAAGAATTAGCTTTCTAAATTTGAGTGGTTAGTTCATTTATAGATACATAGATACATGAAATAATTTTAAGATACAGGAATTGACGAATTCTAAAATTGTTTTTTAATGTTTGTCTAAAGTACAGAACATAAATAGATTTAACAAACAAGTCACAAAATATTGTAGTCAAAAACTTTACCACAAAAACATTATATTTACTTCCAATGCTTCAAAAAAAAAAAAAAAAAAATGTTATATCAAAACGTTGCACGTTGTGAAGGAAATTACGTGTGATTATATTCATGAGTATAATACAAATGTTAAGAAAACAAAATAACAAATTAAAAATAACCAAAATGGTTTTCATATAGTTTTGATAAATTTTAAATTGTGTGTATTGATATGAAAAATGGTTTATGGAAGAAACGTATCGATTTTTTAATATATTCATTTGCTTGTTTTCTACATGAATAACTAATTTTGGAACGTGTTGTACAATCAATTCTAGAACAATGCAGTAAGTTTCATTTATCAATATTATTCCGTAAATTATACCGTGTGATTAAAAATAAATACTATTTTTAAAAGTTGACAAAAAACATATTTATTAATAACTGCGCATTAATTTTAAGTTCTAATATAGTCCATAATTTTTAATAATTAGCACTACATGTAGTTATTATTTACTTGAATATTTTTACAGATCAAATAGAAAATGATTTTGGAGGTAAAATGTTTTGTCGTATAATTTTCAGTTGAAATACATTATAATTAGTCCATCTTTTTAAAGTGCAAAATACTAAATGGAATTTCAAGTGTTATTTTATTTTTACCATTTTGTGAGTATCAACCCCGATTTGATGACACTGCAGATGTAAGAAAAAATTTTTCTCTTTCATATTTGAATAAATATTTGTGTTTGTTTGGTAATTCTAAGTCAATATTTCGGATGTTTCAAGTTTTAGTTTCAAGATTATTCGAAATGTATTTTATCACAAAATTGATTATGATTGTTAATAATAACATTTTAACTCAAAATTAACTACCTACTCCTATCCAAAAATAACTATCTACTGATTTTATTTGAGACAAATCACAGAGCTTAACAGTGGAACGTCTATGAGAGTCAAAGTGACACGCCGATAGCTATGGAATATTGTAAACAATATTATTGTGTCCAATGGCCTATAATATAGGTTATAACAATAGAAAATTAAAAGGAGAAATATTTATGTCGTATTTTCGTTATGAGTACTAAGTCTTGTTTTGTTCTTCTACACTTTACTTCACGGGCAACGGTTAAAGATTTTTAGTAAAAATTTAGTTATATTATACATTAATTTTGACCACATATTTATTATGTGATTTTTTAGACAACACAGATGGTGCTATAGAGAACGTGTTTAGATTTAGCAGTATGTACAAACATAATAAATATATGGTTACAATTCTTAATGAAGTAAATAAAAATTAAAAAGTATTTTTTACTGTAATTAGTGTTATAATAAGGAATTAATTTGTGTTTGGAAATTTGTAGGCAAATACCAATAGGAAATAACATAAAAAAAAAAAAAAAAAAATGCCATTTTAAGAAGTTTTAAAAATATATAGTTCCTTATAGTATTATGATGAAAGTTTTTACAAAATAAATAAGTATGGTATTCAAAATCACTATAATTTAACTTAATCAAAGCTAAATATTTTTAGGTATCGTTACTATACATTGTTGGAAATCAAAATTTAATAAAAAATTTAGTTTACAAATTTGAGTTTATCCTGCAAACATCTAATTCTTTGAAAATAACTTGAAATACGTATTTTTCTTTCTAATTTATATGAATAGTTGTAAAGTTTTTTTTAATCAAACAATTGTCGTGTTATGTTTTTAGGTGCAAGCCTAAAAGATGGTAAGTATTTGCAAAATTGCAACATTTTTAACGAATCGACATTTTTGTCCGTCTTTACGATTGGCCACTACAATCGTTTTTAATTAGTTTTTATTACGTATCTTTTTATCCATGTACCTTTTGTAAAAATATTTCTTTTATGAATAAACGATAAATTATTTTTTTTAATGTTTTTAAAAACACAACTAAACCACACTCACCATTCATTGTGACTTTTATTTTATACATCTAATAGGTATTATAAAATAATTAATTATAATGACTATGAACATATTAAAAAAGAATACTATTACAGTTATAGGTTAATACTGTCATGCATACTTTATAGATTCCAGAAGAGTATACATGCACCATGTTTATGAATGCTGTGTCGTTAAAGGTTTGTACGTTGATACAACACAAGTAAATGCGATTAATATCAGAAAATTTTGACAGCAGACATATTGAAATAAAACGTCTGATACAACTTGTTGCTGAATCATGAATTACACACCATTCAACACAATAACACCAAAAAATAAAACTAAATTTCTGTCAAGGTTATTATACGATTTTAATAATTCAGTTAGGTATGGCGAATCGTTGAAATGGCGATCATTGAGTATCAAACAAATGTTTCACATCCAGTTCGAACTGTTTATTGAAAGTCAAAATTCAGAGCATCGGAAACTTGAACTAAAATATATTTAACCAAAAACAGAATATTCTTGAACATAAGATAATCTAACGTGGTATAAACGCTTGAACAGCAGAATTATTTAAAACTTATATTACTGTTTATAAAGCCTACTCTATAAATACAGAGTGTTTACTGACTAAATACGTATTACCGTTCAAGATATTGATCCTGCATTTACGAATATGGTTGTTCAATTTTTAGCCGTAGTTGATTTTGTTTCACAAAATAATAATAGATAATAATCGAAACAAATTTTAGTATTTTTTTTTTTATGATAATTGATATTGATTTCAGTTAAATTTAAATTATCATCTTATTTTATCATAATTTTTGCCCGAAAATCATTGTTAAACTTTCTGACACCTTATTTGTCAAATGGTCAACGTAAACCTAGATAATTAATAATCTAGGTATTGAATACACGACCTTTCATTATGCTGTCCGGTAATACTTTTTTAAAATTATCATTACGTTTGTGAGAACGTTTCAAAGAGATTGGCTACGATGGAAAATGTAGAGTAATAAGTAAACCTTATGAAATATTTGAATAAACAGTTTGAATTGTACTTTCTGATTTGATACTTCTAATAAGATTATTTTTGTTTCGTTTTTTTGTCTGCACTGGTATTAGTCTTCACACCACGACACCATATAAAATAATTGTGATTGTAGATAATTTGTTATTCTATTTTGTTTGCTTTTCATATTACAGGTGTAAAAAGAAGCCCGATAGAGTACTGTGAATTTATTTACGGTAAATAGAAATCGAATTTTTCATTATTAGTTTAGTACGGACGACAAAAAGTAGTAAAACAGTATTTTTTATATTGCTTATTTATGTACTTATTACAATAACATAATACTCACAGATACTAATTTATTTTAATTTACAAATTAATAATTACGTACGATTAAGTACAGTTTATTTTATATTATTTTGCCTGCATGTGGAGTGTGTTTTGGTTATAATATGTTCAGTTAATATAATTACAAATGATTAATGATGGACTATATATATAAAAAAAAAAATTAATGTTATTTATTAAAATCGTAAAATAAAATACCAAAGTGTTTGATAATAGTCCCGACCTTAATAATTTCAACACAATAATGACGTTAGATAAGTGAGTTTGTCGTCTATATTGTTTTATTGGATCCTAAAAATAGAATTCATACGATCTTTACAATACATACGGTATCGACAAAATGTGGTTCTATGTAATGAAAAACTTTAACGCTTTAAGTTGATTTTCAAATACGTTATGTTTACACGTCGAAAACGATTTTGTTCAATACCTACGTAACATTTTATACACGAATATTCGGAAATATTAGTGATTTTTACAGTTTTATAGTTCAACTCGATGAAAACAGAAGTAACGGATACATTTATCAGACCGTCGTAGCAGTGTTTATTCAAAACCAGCGATCGTCAAGTCACAAAAAACAAATCTGTGTTCTACAAACAGAACCGTGACAGCTTATCGCAAAACAACGATTCCACGTAAGGAACTCCACGGGGTAGGGATTTCGATGGTGCGTCTGCGGTAGTAAATTGTGTGTATGAATGTGTTAAAGCTTTCATGGATTGTCATATTAGTTAAAATGCTTACGGCTATATCCGTGAAGTTTGGTTCTGACGTTTCGGACTCATTTCAGAGTCCATCTTCAGAGATCTATCAAATCCAAACTTCACACGTGGATATAGCCGTAAGCATTTTAACTAATAAATTGTGTGTATTTTTTTTTTTTTTTTTGTCAGATAAAACTATATAAAGCTCTGTGTTTTTGTTTCGTGTTAGATTTTGAGTGCAGGGTTTGAACAGTGGTATTCTTTTTCTTCTTTTCTTCTTTCCGTGAACAACTTTAAGGGTAGGAAGAGTGTTCCGATTTTTAAATTCAGTAAGTACGTTTCTTGAAAGGCCTATCGACTATTATGGTACTTTGAGGGAACTCAAATTTGAGAGCTAAAAAAAAAAATATGCAAAATTTAAGGAAAAACGATAAAAATTATGGCTATTATGGTCATGACTTCCAAAATAATGATCGAAACCGGCTGAAACTTTCACGTAACACTAAACTTTAAAAGATACAGAGGTCTGATACAAATTTCAAGTGGTTTCGAAAATTTTTGAGCAAGGTATAGAACTTTACGAAAATTTCCATTTATCGTTTGTGGTTTTTGTTCAATGGAAAAACTCAATTTTTCACCAAAAAGTTTCGAAACTTTAATGCGAGGTTGGCGACGTGTTAATAAATGTAAAGCGTCTAAAAAATTTCAAAAATTCATTGTTCAAAATTTGTTCTTTTAGTTGCGGTTTAAAGTCGGAAAAAAGATTTGTCGTACTTCTGACTTATTTTTGGAAACGAACTCGTGACCTACACTGATTTGTTGTTTGAGGTTTGAGAATTGAACGTGTCACGCAGAACAAAATTTTCTATCGGAATGAATAAATTTAAAAAAAACGTCCGCCTTGTAGGACCGTTCTCGGAGAGCGTGTGGTATCGAAAACCGGTGTGCGGTTGCCACGCAGTCAAAAATCGAATAAAACGGGTCCGAACGGTTCGACGCGTTTTTCACGCGTTGTTGAAATTCGTATTTCCCCGTACGTGCGACGGAATTTTTAATTTTAAAATTTTTAAAAACGTTATTTTTGTTGTTGATAAAGGACGTTTGCCGGACAACCGAACCCGCTCGGAATGGTGTTTGGCGATTGTCATTGCACGCACAACTTCCACCCCGGCGACCCGACCCGCCGTCAAACTGCGGGCGGGCGGCGCGACCCGGAGCGACTAACCGTCGTTTTTTTTCTTACGCGCGTAGGCGCTACTACTGGTCTACCTAACTCACTCGAAACTCCGTATCGCCGCAAAGGCACGTTATCACACTGTCGTCGTCGTACGCGGCACAGGTAAACTCATCTCACGTGTCGAAACTCACCCGATCGTCGTCTCGTCACACACACGATGCACGATTAACCGCGCGTTATAACGCACGTTTTCACCGCGCCCACTTCTGGGGCGACGCCGCCGCGCTCGGCCGATTGTGTACGACCACCGCCGCCGTTGGACCCGGGGTCTTCGAAAACACCCCTCGACCGGTATAAAAAATACGGCGTACGTGTATATACGTGTAGTACGGTCATTGTGCGGATTCGCGAAACAATAACTTCGGTCGTGGGGTATGGCAAAAAAATCTAAAAGAAAACGGGCGAGTCTAGACTGGCGCGCGGCGGAATCATGACGACAATAACGCGATGTGAAAAATAAAACACAGGTACGTACGCACACGTCGAAATCCAAACAATTATTATTATATTACAGCGGAGGGTAAAAAAAAAAATATTTTCCCATTGTTCATGGCTTCCTCCGCGCGGCTTTTGCATCCGCGTTCTCGCCGAAACGAACGTACGCGCGCATTACGTTATTATTCGGTCCGACAATTATTTCAATTTTCACAAAAACGTTCAAAGTGCACCAGAACGTGTGTAACGCGATGGTGGACAAAAAAAAACGTCTTTTCGCGAAAGCGCATGTGTACCTAAACACATTGTCGGCAGCTTGAGGCAAAACATAAAAACGTTGTCAATCGAATTCATTAAAAAGTAGTAACCGATCAACACTTAAAGTTGACGCGTTAAGTTTGAAAAAAAAAAATTAACTCGATAGTTTAGCAGAAAAAAAAAAAAAAAAAACTTTTGACTTTTTAACTTAACGAGTCCAGCCTTACGGATGAAAAAAAAAAAAACATTTTTTTTCAAATTTGATTTGTCACATTCAAGTTAATCGGTAATAAAGGAAAAAAAACGTTTTTTTTAAAACGTTTTAAAAATAAACAAAGCGTTTAGGCGAGAAGAAAATTTCAAACGAATTTTTCAAAACAGGTGTGGATTAAAATTATCAACTATCGCATCTTTATCTCAAGATAAATCAGGTATGTTTTTGTCAGGTAACTATTTTTATTTGGTATGTATTTAAGAACGGTGAAAAAAATTTGACTTTTCGTCGTTTTTCGTCGATTAACAAGTGTTTAAAAAAAAAGTTGTTGACTTGACCGGCCTTGCGAGAACTGAAAACGCACGCGACATTTCGAACGAGTATCGCGTTCTCGCAGTTGATTTACAATGTTCTTTGTTCGCGTACGACTGCGCGGATAAATCGGACCGTTCGGCATCGCCATCAGAATAATAAACGACTTCTTACGACGTCGATAGGTACTGAAATCGAAACGGTATCGACTATAATAATACTGGTGTTTAATTGTCTACGTTGTTCTGAATGTACGATTCGTAAAAATATTGAGTTGGCATAAAAATGTCGGCGGGCGGGCCCGGCAAAGCGGTGTTCAAAACATTCCTAGGACTACACAGCTAGATGACTAGCGAGGTGACTTTTCGCCGTACAAGTAACGTTTAGTTACCGTTGTGCAGTTTCAAACGTCATGTCTAAAATAAAGTCATACCCGTCGTCGACCCCGAAAGATATCGATCTCGCGTATCAGAAAACATATCGTAGGTAGGTTAGTTAGTACCTACCTATGATATTATATTGTGCGTATGTGAAAAGAAAATTTCAAAACGTTCTCGACTGCCCTCAGAATCTAAAATTTAATTTCCTCGTGTGTCATAATATACACGAACATCGAGATAGATATCTCATACAGTGACAGCTGGGTAATCGGTATCTCCATCGATCCGATCGATCGCTCTTCGAATCGTTCCGTTGTGGCAGTGTGTGTGTGTGTTTCTGTGCGCAACATTATAATGTGAATTGTGAATTTGCTGTATTGAAATACCCTAATGTGAATATATGTACTTTCAGAATGAGATCATATCATAAACATAATTATTATACGCGAGTAGGTACATTTGAGTGGCGTACATTCATTAAGTATAGGTAATATATTACGTACTGTTATAGTCGGCACGCCTAATAATCAATACTATCTATATTCGGTACGAGAGAATCAAAGTTTAACGAAAAACCGGTAAGAATATTTATTTACGAGTCTATACAATAAATGTCTAACCGACGTTAAAAGTACTATTCGAATTTTTTTTCTTTTTATGATTGATATCTATTTGATGTGTATTTAAAACCGTATCATTGCAAGGGCAGAGGCAACACGTACAGTTGGGGTATGACCAAAGATTGATTTTATAATCGAACCGTGAGTCGTTCAGCGACTACTATTATTAAAGTCACCCGAGAACGAAAGAAGTTCAGTCATTTTTTGGAATAAAACTGTGCAGAAAACATCAAACGAAAACATCTACTACTCCAACAGATTCTCGGTTTAAAAAGGTTTAAGTTAGTAGCAGGTATCGAGGACAAGGTAAATTCTACCAGTGTATTTATCGAAATAGGTCTTTTTAGAGTGAATCTTTTTCGAGAACGAATAATATTCCGAGAAAAACTATGCGGCCGTGATTGATAATAACAGATACCTCATGGACTCTTAAACGACATGATTACTTTGCACACAAGTTCTGCGTCAAGACTTTATTGTTTTAAAAAGACTCTACTTAGGACCTTTAGAAAGTGAAAAATATTTTGTCTTTGTTTTTTTTTTTTTTTTAATTCTATTGATTATAACTATCTATTATTGTCATCTTGAAACTATCGGCAGTATTATTCGTCCACGCATATAGTATAGAATTTAAAATTTGCTAAAACAACGGTTGGACACTATTTTTTTTTTTTTAATCTATACTGCGTTGTCTGAACATTTTCATTTTCTACACACAGAAAATAAAAGAACGAAACGAAAATGCTTTGTCGAGAAGTGCAACGAAGAGTAAACTAAATACGGTTTTTGAAACGCAGTCGAAAGACTACCGACACGCGCTGAATTTTAATTCTAAGAATTTTATTTTTAAAATTTTTCATTTTTTTTAACGAAACACCTTTGAATGATCGCTTTTTTTATGTTTGAAAAAAAAACGGCATCCTGTATATTGTTAACGTTTTCGCTCGTGTAGTACATACCGGCTTATCTCGAGCCGGCAGTCTGCGCCCGATGGCCGGCAGACATACCACAACCATGCACGACCGAAAAAATAGAAAATTATGCGGACCACACGGCGGTCGGCGGCGAGGTTAGGTGTATCATTAATAATAATATTGTAGCATCGTACATTGATTATCATCGTATACGCTCGGTGTTGAAAAAAAGTAATAAATTAAAAAACCGGTGCACCTAAGACGGTCCGAACCGAAGTATTCTATCATCGGTTCGCGACGACGATATGAAATATAGCTGAATCCTTTGTTGGACCTTATAACCTGTACATTCACCGAGAGTCTGAACTGCGTTTACCATAAAATATATTGGTGTAGTAGTAACGTGCGTCAAACAGAAATCACGCGACGACGAGACGACAGTAACGTATAAAGAAAACCGATCGAAACGAGTAATATTATTGATTCGTATTTGTTAAACTTGTACCTTACGTTTTACGTTCGACAGAAAAATTAGATATGTTGTAAACTATTTAATCGTAGTATTTTATTGTTTTTTTTTGTTCTATCAACGCCATTGGCCAATGTACGAGTTTTTTTAGTGAGCACAGTTCACACAAACACGTTTCATTTTCATCACAATTATTTCCTATCAATCGTCGATGTAAATTTGTATGTGTTGCTTGTTTTGTATAATCGTACAAACGTTTTTGGTGTGTGTGTGTGTTTGCGTTTCTAATCTAGAATCGGGGCTATATTACATTCAACACGGTATCAACATTCAATTCCAATACGTAAATTTATAAATATTATGAATAGTTGTGAAAAAACCGATAGACTGATAAAAGTGAAAAAAGACATTATAAAAGAGAACAATGTCGACCTGGTAATATTAACGTTTCTAGTGTATAAACATATTTTTTTTAGCAAAATAACTAAAAACAGCCAAAATAAAGTACGTGCATGTAATCGTATAGTTTTATAATTTGAGAAATATCATTCGTTTCCTGAAATAGGTCTCAAGAAAACCTATTATTTTTTACACCACGGCGCAGAGAATTGAAGCGTAAAGTATGAAAACGAACAAAATATGAAAAAAAGCATCGCATTCCTGTTCGCGCGAAACGTGTAATAAATAATCAGTGTTATTTCGAACAAAAATAAGTTTATACACTTTAAGTGACCATAAGTAAAACAAAATTTATTGATTTTAAGTTAAGTTTTTGAAACGCTCACAAAAGTGTGGTTTCTTTAGTGAATTTTGGTTGTCTGAATATTATTATAACCAATAAGAACTATGCCACTTAAATTCCTCGCGTGAACACTGTTTAGTAAATAGAGACATTTAATGACAATGTAATGGTCTCTTGGCTTTAGTGTAGACATTAGGTATAGGTGTATCTGAACACGGAAAGTAATATTTTATTAAGTGTAACCATTTCATGTTTCTCATAATGAGTAATATGTCACGACCGGTTTTGCTACATGTATAACCCACTAGATTTATATTTTATCGCGTTATAAAATATCTTACAGTATGTATCTGACCATTTAAAAATCTGATATTCTTTTTTAAAAATCGTTTATACTTCTTTTGCCAAGTTGGTGCAACGTACTATGTTATAAACGTCAAAAGGTCTTAACAGTTCTTTCGAGTTTCGACCTTTTGCATTTGAAATAACTGCCTGAAACGACAAGTCTCGACATTAATACATTAGGGCGGGTGTATAAAAACATAAAAATACGTTTAAACCGTTGTAGGTTTTGCACATTGTAAACAGTTACATATAACCGTTATTATTATTATGGTTTTTTTTTTATAATGTCTGAAAAATCATATGTTTCATCGGGTCCCTTTAAATTGTTGGAACGTCATTTTTTCGCGGTCGTCGTTTTTGTCACACGTTTTAAGCTCGTTAAAATATATCGTTTAAAACTGTTTTTTTTTTTTTCTAACTCGGAGTCTCTAGTCCGGGATGCATTCACGATGTTTATGCAGTCCGTGGCGGCGGCAGTAAAGTGCAACACCGACGCGGTCGTCGAGCCGCAGATCGGGTCGGGTTTCCGTCGCCACAGCCGGTGGACGTTTGCCATACTTACTACTACTCGTAGCGTCCGAACACCCGCCACACCGGTTTCCGACCTAACCGAACAGACCGAAATGCACTGCACGACACTGGCAGTACAACAGTGACTGGACGACGTGTGTTCCGCGGCCTTGTGCATTGAATTTTTTTTGGTTTCTGAGCGTCGCGTACCGTTTTTTCACGTTGATTTTTAAAAATTTTTTTTTTTTCCCGTTTACTCAGTTTAACAATCGCAAAACAAGTCGTGACACTGAAAAGTTTGTGGAAAGTTGAAGGTTGCTCGTAAATATTTTTATTTATTCGTTTTAACGTCAACTGGGCATCACTGAGAAAAACTCGCGTGGAAGGTACGATGTTATTGGAGTTTTTTGAGTTACCTACGGGCCAAAAACCAAAAGACCCGAAACAAGAGTGTGATCACGTTTTCGTTTGGAAGGACGATCGTCACGTTACAAAAAAAAAAAAACTCGCGATTTTGCCTCTAAAGTTGGGTTATTAAAATTGTTTTATGAAGTTTTTTAATTATGCGTGCAAAAAACGACTAACACTGTGCACACGGTCGCTAGAACTGCAGTTGTACCGACTTTATTAGAAACAATGTATTGATCCTTTTCATTCTTACACTATAATGGAAAGAATGAACGAAAAAAGATTAAAATACGCGGTAAAATTAAGTTGTATAATAGGCATTGTTGGACCTAGATTTGTTACCTGTCGAAACTTTTTTACGAAGTGGCGTGATCTATATAAATGACGATTTAATGACAATGCTGAGTTGGACAGTGAAGTGATTAGAAAAATTATGCGAAAGAAGTTACCTACGTGTTATGAAGAAGGATAGGTCGCACATCTAACGACAACGACAAAAACAAAATTGAGAGTTGTACGCCAAAATTTTAAAATTTTCAGATTTTTGATGACATTGTCGCGTGAAAAGAGTACTCCGATCTTTACGTCAAAATATTTGTTGTTCATTTTTTTTCCGGTGCTTGAACTTTAGCGTTCAAAGGGTGGACATCTTCGCAAACCGTAAACATATTTATATTTGATGCTCAAAACGGAATAGTGGCGGAACATGGTGTTGGTTCCCTCGTTCACAGATTTTAATAGTGTTTTTTTTTACCTTACAGTTGAAGCCTCGACTCACAATGACGTGTTATTTATTTTTTTCTTTACCAATCAATTAGTACGACAGAATTCACGTTCGCTGTGTAAACGCCTCGAGATAAAGAAATCACGACATACAGGGAATCAGATGTATTAACCCGTTTCCGCACGGTAGCTCGTCAATTAGACGGTCAAACTGTGCACAGGTCCGTCTCGGATCTTTGTACAATTTACACGGCATTAACGCGTGTTACCTATTTATTTTAATGTCTTCCGCTCGGTACAGTGAAATAAACAAAACAAATAATCGCAGTTCTCGGAAGAGTTCTTATTATTTCATGTAATAATAATCGGACGTTAAGTACTATTTACCGATCAAGCTGCGCGAAGACACGGTTGATTAAATTTTTTTACATTTTTCAATATCACCTATATTATATTCATATTAATACATTATATTGACTTGAAAAAAAAAAAACACGATCAACGCCCTATTAGACTTTCACTGTTTTTATGTTATCCCCGAGAAATTTTGTGACGGGTCTTCATGTGCGCAGCAGATTAAACGTCGATAAAAAACGCTGTACGATCCAACGAGAATCATGACGGTTTTACCGATAACACGGACGCCCGTAGAAATTTTCCTAGATAGAGACAAACAAAACTTAAACTTATAATATATTAATACAACCGCATAATAAAATGTTTGGCAATGACTTACAAAATAATAGACTAATAATCAGGATAATAGCTGAAACTTATAAGTACACAATATCGAAATGGGTAAGATAGATAGAGATTTGGTGGTCCAAAGTGATTTTAAAGAGTTTCGAGCTTTAAGTATAGAACTTTAAAATTTTCATTATCTTTGTCGTTTTCGCACGATAAAAGATTAAATTTTCGACAAAAAGTTTTGAAACTTCAACACTAGGTTAACAACAAGTATACACACACTCGTATACTACTAAAAACATTTGAAAATCCATTCATACAAACAGCCCATGATTGTTTTTTATCAGCCCTATGTGTCAAAGTAAAACAACAGAAATATTTTAAGGCCCTTTGGCCTTTAGAGTTTTCTTAATGTTTACACCACTAAATGTAAAATACAACCAACGCAGTAATTGGTAATACTTCAATAAACTAAAAAATGTCATGAAAGTTTGTACACTTGAATTGATATAATTGTGATTAAATATGTTTACAACTTTGACATGAACGCCGATAAATTCTTTACTATTTCATGTCTTTGAATTCAATTTCCTCTAAATGTTCACACTCAACTGACATAACAATAAAATATGCTACCACGTGTTCGTTTTCAAGAGAAATACGGTTTTTAATAATATTAAACTAGACATAAGGTACTCGCCACGAAGCCAGCGATCCAATTCTACGCCCGAACAAATCTAAAAGAAAAAAAAATTATACTAAATCACAATCCAAACACGTTTGAACAAACACGCAAATGCAGATAATTGTGTCGTTCAACTTAAATACAAAATCATGTTTTATAATAAACACGCGTATCTAATAATATTATTATTATTATTATTTATTACAACCGTTATAAGATGCAACATGACTGCAACGGTTTTTACTCGATTGTGGAACAAATTGAATGTAAAATGCGTACGAACGAACGATTTACGCGTGTACTTAAAAATGTTATTTCCAAACTCGTAATATCCACGCGACGCAAATAATATTTCACCCGACGGCGCCTTGACGACGCGCCATCACACGACATTCGTGCGTTTACACTATAAATGTTAACCGTGTTAACGTGATTAATTATGATTTTTTTCGATGAAAAATAAGACGAAAGAACGTGTCCCTCACGTTTACAGAAAAATGATTTATACTTTATACTAATATTTAACCACGAAGAAAAGCGAATACCTCGATCATCAACAACTTTATACAGCCTATGAAATTATTTAAATTTCATTTCTCTTGAGAGTTAACTCGGTTTCGACAGTGGTAAATTGAATGAAGTCATTTATTGAACTCTTTCCGTGATACGAACAATATGATAAAATGTTTGTTTAATCATTTAATAACATGATACGTATGTAGACATAACGGCAATTTAGCGAGTGGTCGATGAGTCGACACCTATGTTACCTACGAATAAATTTCCAAAAAAGTGATAATTTAAAACTTTCTAATCATTGTCGCTCGTACGATAAATTGTTTTTCGCATGAAATATCTGCAGTATCTGCATTGAATACATTGATTTAATAAACTGCAATAAATTAGAAGATAGGTGCTATTCGTAGATATGAGCGAGGTCATGTATCCTATCCAAATTGTTTGCAAGATATGCAATAGTTATCCATTTGTTAGTTATTTACCTTGATACTATATTTATTTGAACTGGTGAAAAACTTAACATGTATTATTAATTTGTGTTTGCATTTGTTTAACGTCATATAATAATAGATTCTTGGTAGTACACACACACACACACACACACGCACACCATTGTAAAGAATTTATCAAAATTATATAATTTTAATGAAGAAATACGATGAAATTTCTTAACGGTACCTAACATTTTAGTAAAAAAAAATTGTGACTTTATGCCAATGTGACTAACTGTTAATTATAATATGTAATTAAAAATATAATAAATAGTAAAATATCTAACTTGCCATGTAACAAAAAAAAGCTATTAAATACAGTTTTTATATTTTTAAGGGACTTTTATTGGATCAATGGTATGCTGTTGGTTGTTTGGCTCGTACTATACAGTTGAAAAACAAAAAAAACATTTTGTACGTGCATGAAAATATGTTCATGGGAAACATCTATACAATAGATAACTCTTTGATTTAATTTGTTAATACAGTATAATGTTGAATTAGTTCTTTTACGGTTCTTTAAACATTTTAGTTTATTTTTATCTATTGATAATTGTTTTCAAATATTATCTTGTTTATGACTGAACCTATTTTTGGAAACAATGTACACACCAAAATTACTTCCAATATTAGATTTCTCACAAATTGAACTCATTCACTTGCGTCTTCCAACATTACATTATTTTAAATCATCATAACCTATTTTCACAGGTATTTACATAAAGTTATATTCAAGTAATTTTAACCCTTCTCATTTATCACTCATGTCCTACATGGCAGTTGACCGTTTTTGAATATGTTAATTTTTTATGTAGGAACAATCACCGTTTACACAATCTTGCACTGTAGTAAGGTATCAACTATATATATTGTATGGTGTTTTCGTGTAATTATTTAATTGTTCGTGTTAAAATAGTACCAAAGGGGAACTTATCAATGAACACCTAACATTTAATAGCATCAATCAAATGCATTCAGTCAAATCAATGTTTAGCGAATTGATGATTATTTTTAACCTTGTAGGGCAATTTAAAAACACATACAAAGCCATAAAGAGCGTATTTAATAGTCATTATACGATCTGGTCATGATGAAGTTCTTAACATTAACTTAAGTTGTTGTATGAAGATAAAAATTTTGATACCTCAAATTACATATAATTTAATATTGGATTAAAAAAAAACTTAATATTCTAATAACTTTAAAAAAATATTTTTAATTTATAGTACAGATTATTGCTTATTACATAATACTCCAAAATGGTAAGGAAATTTAAGAAGATACCTAATATTTTATAGGTGTATTATCTTAAAGGAACAAACACATATTTTATAATGATGACGTAAATCACCGAGAAATAATGAAGAGGTTACTATTATTATTTTTGTCAAACTTTTCTTGAAAATGTTTAAATTCGAGTATTACTATATAACGAAGACGTCAATTTTTCTCTCATAAAAACCTAAAAATTTACAAAATTTTCTGGAAAATTTAATAAATAAACCAAAGCTATTATAGCACTATTTGTTTGTGTTATAACACGAGTTTTTAAAACATTTTTAATTAATTATAAGCTATTACGTTTCTTTTTTTTTTTTTAATCTTGACCTAACGTAACAGTTATGTGGATTCTTTGTATAATCATCTGGCGGTAAAAGTTCGCTGTTTTGTATCTTATCGCGGTGATAAAGCCAAAGTGTCTTGGAACGGAAAACTTAATGGGACGCGACCACGTGAGAACGCGAACGGAGGACGAAAAAACGATGAGAAAAAAGTCTTAAATCCACTTACGTTCGACAATGCATAATAATAGAGCGCAGTGTTATAGAAATAATCGCGACGGCTTTTAATTAACTATAATGACGACAAAATGGATCGACGCCGGACGTGGACCGTGTACAAAATTGTGTGGTTTGTACAGGTGCGGATAAGAAGAACGTCACGTTTTATGGTGCTTGAAATTTACCGAGATTTTCATCCATCTCATTAGTACACTTGCTTTTAACTTTTAATAATTACCATTTAACATAAGTATTTGTAATGCATGTGAAATAATTGTTGACTTTCAAAACTGGACACAATTTTGTTTCTTCCTTATCATTATATTTTGCTCAAAAATAAATAACTAAACTAAAAATTTCAACACTACATTTTGAAATCAATCTCCGAAATCGAAACGATAATGTGGCGTTTGTGCGGATTTGATGTTCAATATTCACCCGAAACGAAAGACGGAGAACATGAGATGGTCTTGAAACACGATAACTGTCAAAACCATATTGTACGAGAAAACTGTTGAAATTTAAATTCTTAAAATTCTATGTGTATCGGAGAATTTTTATACTATATTTTATTCAAAGCGCTAAAGAATTATTTGCATAATAGTTTGTATGATTGAAATTTTGACAATGTTTTAGAAAATTATATAGATTATTTTAGATAATTTTAGTTCAATATGTTTTTATGTTTCAAATTTATTGTTATGTTTTCTTACTTCGAGTTTTTTCAGGAATTTACCAACAAACGGTTGAAATAATATGAAAATACGTATTTATTTATGTTGAAAAAAAAATTGACAAATTTACGACAGTAACATTAATCGGAAAAACATTTCACTTAGATAACTGCAGTTAGTGACTAATTATAGAATATTTAATTTAAGCCAACACAAGAAAAAAAATATGAGTGAAATAAGTTATTTCGCATTTATATCTTATCAACACTAACTTTATATTTTCAAAATAATTCTAAGTAAAAAATTTTAATAAGAACGGTTTGCTTTTACTAAAAACTACGTGCATGAAACAATTCAAATTTAGTTGGTATCATCGTTATTGTCATATTGGTACGTAACTAATTATTTTCGAAACATTGTTTTGCCAGACGATCGAAACTAATGTTCACTGATACGTGAAAATGATTAAAATACAATATAGGTATGTAAGAGTACAGTTTATGTCACAGAAATTAAAATCTCCTTATTTTATTAAAAGTTTTACTTTTTAAACAAGTAATTTTTTTCTGTAAAATATTTTTGCCATACAAAATAGATTAGCCTTAATTGGTGGTAATTCAAATTAATAATTTAGATATCAGTTCAGATTATTATAATGTGTTAAGTATCTTTTTCAAAATTCAATTATAGTGTTAGATAATAAAATTCAATTTTGAGCAAGTTAGGCAGTGACAAAAATTAACTGCGATAAGTTAAATTAATTCAAGTTGCCTTCAGTCAAAAACCTAACAACGACAAAAACAACTAGATAAGTTTAAAGTCAAGATCAAAAATGAAATAAACTTAACTCAGTTAAAAAAATAGTCAATGAATTAGTTTTGGTTATTGGTTGCGCTTAATAACAACTAATATAAACTTAATATTGCATCAATGGTAATTAACAGTAAAAAGTTGAATTAATGTAATAAAATTTTTAACTGAACAAGTTAATAAGTTAAGATAAAAATAGTATTCTAGTTAAGTTAAAAAGTTAAAAAATTATTAATTTTTTAGCTTAACTTTAAATTTTTCACTAGTTAACGCCCACCTTTGATCAAATATCGCGTGGTTAAAGCAATAACGACTTTTGAGCAACAATTAAAATTAGTTTCACCATTTTAAATATTAATATGATTTTTCATTTTATTGTATACAGTGTACACAAATCTGAATAACCCGTTTGGACTGACGCGGTCCTATGCAGTTTCGTTAATCATTTATAAAAATTTAGCAGTATGCATAGTAAGGCGAAGGGAACTGTGTAAGATAAAAAATTTCTCGACGAAACGAAGACCGAATGAAACGAATTGTAATAATAATTTGTTTTTTTTTAATCCAATCAGTCGAGAAAAGGTAGAGAACACGATAAACTGCAATCGAGTAGTGAGTTATTATAAGTTCATACCCTTAACACCTAACTTATGTTACCGAACTAACATAATTGTTTTTTTTTTTCAAATCACTGTTCACTGTTCTACAGGCCGATTATAAAATCTAATCAAGTAAGTTAAACTCTAGATTGTTGACTTATACGACGATGACTCATTATTATTAACTATAAACGATATCATAAGTTAATTACATGAAAACATACACGCGAAAATACGTGACGATATTAATATTTTTTACAGCTTTAATTTGTTTTTAAATTAGAACATAAACGCCTCGAGGGTACCTATTATACCCGAGACCACGTGTCTTATAATTTAAAAAAGAAAAAAATAATTCAAACAGATCCGGAGCAGTGGTAGGTTTCACAGTATAGAACCTATCAAAATAAATGCCGATGAGCACAAAATCAATTTGAAAGTTATGTATATACCTACGACAAACAGCTAATAGTTGGTCCAAACGGCCTATATCGTTAGAAATTTTCAATTTGCATCACCTAAAATAATATTATTATACAAACTGATACGGAATACAGCTGTATAAATTGAGTTCGGAATTTTTTATCCTGCAGGTAAACGTTAGTATATTGTATATGCTTAAGAAAATTTGAATTATTAGTCTAAAAATGTAAAAAATGTATAGGCATGACAACCGAACGCTTTGTTTCAAAACTAAATTACACTAAAAGTCAAAAGGACAACTACGTGATACCGATACATTTAATGGATGTTGTGTACATAGGCGATTGAAAAAAAAAACATTAGAGTTATGCTCCTTTTAGTGATACCTGTACATTTTAAAATTCGTTTCATGTTAATTTATGTCTACGTGTGTGAAATATAGTTTTTCAGTGTAGTAAAAACTGGTTTGCGCGGAATTCAGTTATTATTCTGTAATTAATTATTTCAGGATCATATTATGTATTGCAGCGAAAAACGAAAAATATTTGTATGCATTCTCAAAGTCCATGGAGTTATTGTGAAAAATCAAAGAAGTCAAAAGAACGGTTGTAGATGTGTGTTATGAAACGTGGCTGACGAACCTGCAAAATGAGTGTTATAGAGAAAAAATTCCTGAAAACGGTGTACGGACTTAAAAAAAAAAAATGACGAGATACGCAAACTTAAATGAAATAATGTTGCAAACATAGAATTTCAGGAATTATTTGGAAAACAGGACATAATAGCTGAATCCTACACTAGTGACTAGGACAAACGGGCTAAGTCACATTATGCGGATCAAATAAATACCTAAAAAATCGTGTTCTGAAGTGAGCTCTCCGGAAAAAGCCGAAATCATAAAAGAACGCAGACTGTTTGGAATGAAACACCATGTTGAAGTATAGCTCTGCCACACAGGTCAGGGAGAAATGAAAAGAATCATATTATGCAGCAATAGTTTCTGAAGGCGAAACAATGAAAATAGAAGATATATATGTTTTCATAGGTTTAGAGAAGACCTCTACAATGCAGCGTTTTAATTTTTTTGCCATCATAAATATATTATTTAAAACAATATTATAGCTGTGTTAATATTTTGTAAAATGTTATGTTTTCTAATTGGTTGTCAAAAAATATTTAATAATGAGAATGCTGCTTTGTAGATAATTTTATTCTCCTCTTTAAAATTAAAAACATTATCATTAGTCTTTGTTTATGATAACTACACTTAGAATGAATTATTCGTCCCACTTAATAAGTGTTTTTACGTCAAATTTTTGGGAGCATCTCTTTAATTACTAACATTAATGTACGTTATAGTTTATAACTTGTTTTTGGCACACAACACTTCTATAAAACTCATTGAACTTAGTAAGAAGTACACCGTTGAAGAATTGACGTGTTTAATTTAGTAACGACCAACGAGTAAATTTTAGGTTTGGAATCATCTGTTAACGTCAACGACAATGAAATACTGAAACTTTTGATTTTGAGTCAAATGTTCGATGCTAATAAGTTGAAGGTACAGTAAGTTAATATTGAGTTAGTAGAATTTGTGAACACCTACACGTGTACAGTAAAACCGTCTATAACGTATACTTATTTCGTATTGCTAGTACTTAAAAGTAACTCATCTGAACAAATAATAACTCAGATTTCCTTTCATATTGGTAGAATATTAAAAAAATGTGTCAATACAAAAAACAGGTAGGTACCCAATTAAACAACGAATTCGTACGTCTTATTATAACACCAATTTCTTTTTATATTTTACTTTTGTCAGCCTGAGATACTCATTGTATCGGCTTACTCGGCACAAGTGTGAAAACGGAAACCGGTTTGGTATGCATTCGCATGATGAAATACATATGCTTACTCCGAGCAGTCGGACATTGTTAACATCCAAAGGGTAGCTCTGATTACTTTGGTGTTAACGGAAAATGCTAGAGTCATGGTGAAAACAGTTCACCTTCGTAAACACAAATGGGTCAACAATTAAACACGTTACAGCAATCTGTCGTTACATTGAATAAATACTAAGTAATAATAATTAAGAAAAAAAATCACTGATCCCAGTCAAACTAAGTTAAAATTATTTATATCGATTAGATAAAATTAAAATAATGTCCATTTTGTTTAAGAGAAAAAAATGAAAATATGTGTATCTACGTGTATCTGTGTAGGTTTTATTTTTGATGCATAAATGATATGAGCGAATAAACTTGTAGATTTGTTGATAGAATAAAAAACAAAACCAAAATGAAGTCATCTCTAAAACAAAACTAATTGAAATCAACGAGTATAGTACAATTAAAAAAAAAAAAAAAAAATGTTAACATTAAATGAAGTCGATACTCAAAATATTAACTATTTGTAACAATAAAAACTTTACTACATCAACACAGTGAACACGTCTTGGCAGCTAATTTTTTGAGTGTTGTATAGAGTTTATTGAAGGAATTATTTGGCTTTATACATTTTGTGTTGTTATATTGAATAATTTTATTCAATGAAAACACTTGTGTAATTTTATTACTGAGAAATAAGTCACAAACGGAAAAGCTCACAAATTATTATTACTATAAAATATTCTTTTTATTTAACTTGACCTATAGCTGAATTCTACACGATTAATTTAATTTAATGACTCGTTTTCCTGTTACATGCAATTTCTACTTATTACTTATTCATGAGAAGTGCAAAAAAAATATCAACAAAGCAAGACACTACATACTTTGAAGTATACGTGAATTGCATACAACATATACGTATTATATATTGAAAAAATAGTAATTTTTAACTTTTAATTTTAGCGATGGCGCTATTTTATATAAAACGATTAAAGTGTTTGCGTTATTAGGGTTTTAAAAGTATAAAATACTGCTTATCTACAATTTAAATGAAATTTAAAAAGTTGTCTTGTTCTTAATGTAAGCATAATAAGTTATAGTTGATATTAAATACATACATAATACCTATACAAATATTATTTTAATGATACAGTCATGCACTCATAAGTAATAACTCAAATTTATAGTCCTAGAGTATAAATTAGCTCATTTTATGATTGTCACACATAAGTAATTTGTAAAATTTGTTTTAAAAATTTAAAAACAAAAATATTTATGATGAAGTGAGTACCTAAACCGATTATAAATTTGTATTTACGTGTCATTTCCAAATAAAAATATAAGTATATATATATATATATATATATTTTATTATTATATTTTAGGCCACAAATAACGAACTTTATTCACATTAGTCACTGATATATAATATTATAACTATCTATTTCATGTATATAAAGCAATAATTTAACACCATGGAAGGGCATTTTTAGGAAATAAATAGTGTTTAATTTTATTGTTTAAACTACGTCTAAATAAGTAAATTATTTAATTGTATGAATTTAGCCGTTTTTGTGCCGTTTAATTGAATAACGCCAAAAATCCGTCCCTACTGAAATTAAAAAAAAACGATCATTAATAACGTTTTTGTATTATATGTTGCTAATTAATAAATTTTAAGTACCAATACATGACATTTTTCATAATTATTACCGAATTTTATACCTATTAAATTTCGCCATAATTATGTAAAAAGAATAAAAAAAATCTTGTAAGAGTCTTGATTTTATTTTTGTTTTCTTAGACATCGGTCATTTAGTATCAATTAGGCAATAAATAATATTTGTTTACTATAAATTTTAAAAACCGATTTTCATACTTAAAATTAAACGGTAAAAATATACGTTGGGTTTGGTCTGAAAAAGAGACGCCTCGACTACTTTTATGTCAAAGAGAATTTTTCCTCTTGTTATCCATCAATGACGAATGTATATGTATTTATAGTGAAAACTGCAGATAGTTATTGATTTCATTCCGAAACATGCAATATTTCAAGTTATGAAATGCACCGTACATCGTAAGACGTATAGATACCAAAAATTAAATATTTAAATTACTTCATGTACAAACACTGTTATTGTTTTTTTATTTTGTGAAAATTATTAACTATACGAAGGAAAAACGATAATAGTCAATATTTTTTTTCCAATATGTTGATTATTGCAGTTTTAAAGTTTCATAAGTATATTAATATTATATTATCATATCATAGGTATATTTTCAACGGGTGATATATCACTGACCGTGATCTTCATTCCCCGACTCGATTCAAATATTAATTCAGTCGGAAACATAACTATTATGACAAGATGATATTATAAAAATTCTTTTCTATTTATTTATTTTTTGACTTTTATCATTTTTCCCCGCAGCCATTCATCACACTTATTTACTCATAAACACCACAAAGGTGTATCTTTGTATTTATTTTGAACGTGTCTGCGGGTTTTGCGCACTTTCTTACGTGAACCTTAAATGATAAAAAGCCGATACTGATCGTGAATTACCTAGGCACCTATATAGGGTTGCTAGAAAATGAATATAAGAGGTAATACGACTTTATAATCGTAATTACTATACCTGTAATAATCAATAATAATTTTTATATATAAATACTTACGGCGACACTGAAACGGCAGCTGATACAGAAGCGTAGCAACAAATTATAGGTAATATCCAATATTTTATGGTTTTTTAGTTCGGAGACTTGAACGCCCGACCACGCGGTAACCGAGTCCCGTGGAAACAGTGTAAGTCGAACGTTACGGTTCTAACGATTTGTACCGCGATGATATTAAATCGTATACTTAATACTAGTAATCGGATACTTGATTCTCAAGTGTAAATGTTTTAACGGTATTATAATATGTATTATATACGTTGTGTTTGCAATATTTGAATAATATGGTCTTGCAGTTAAATCATTAAAACATGTCTAGACATTCGATTTGTACGTGTATAAAAACGAAATTACGTAAACAGTCGGTTTATGTAAGTATCGTACATAAACTGTTAATTTTTATACATATTTTTTTCTGAATTTTCATGCGCGGTTCGACTTTAATTTATTCTCGTAAATACATTTTGAACATAATGCGAATAAACGATCAAACGTATAAACCAAATCACTACTGTGACTATGCGCCTCCAACACAAGCAAACTTTAAATGTGGCATGTACAACAACTCATAATTATTATAATCTTTTAACGTTTCTACATTGTATATAAATTTCATCGAAATAAACGAAAAAGAAACAAAAACGACGATAAAAAAAAAAAAAAACTCGACGGTTATACCTGTTATTTTGTATAACGTTATTATCATGTACTAGTGAATAAAAGAACATGCAAGGTACACCGCAATTATTTACGCGAGAATTGCAGAATATTGAACAAACGAAAAAAAATAACGTAATAAACAAACGAGAAAATAATATTCCTAGTATCGATATCACTGCCGAAAACGTCAATATCGTACTTAATCTCTGTACCCATTTCAAATCAAACACAATATTTTATACCTACTTATAGGACAAGGCTGGACATTAGCACGTTAAAAGTTAAAAAGTTAAGTCACCAAATTTTAATCGAGTCGACTAATTCGTTAGATTGTTTTTCTGACAACTTTTAACCTAACAAATTAATTTTTTTTTTTTAGTATTTAACGTGTAAACGCTTTATGCGAATCTGTGGTAGTTAAAATTTTTTTTTTTTTAAAACTTAAAACCAAAAAGCACGTAGGTGTTAGTAATATTAGAAGACGATTTCAAAAGAAAATACGAAAAACATTTTTGGAAACTGAGGAACTTTCATATCAGGCGTGAGTTAAAAATATGAACTAATATTGTTATTATCTTTGAGTTAAGAAAGTTAATTTTTTTTTTTTTTTTACGGTTAACTTTTAATTGAATAAATATTTTGAAAAATGAAAACAACTAACGTATTTAACTGAGTTTAACGTAATCGTTTTCTCGATAAACTCGACTTGACGAGTTAAAAAAACGTTGTTAACTTGCCCAGCCTAATGAATCGCTACAGAAATCACGGTTTTCATCGCGACGTTTTCGCGTTGATCGGATTGTTAAAACGATAGTACAATATCCATAATCCATTGTTACGTCTGTACGACCGACGATTGTCCAACGGCTAAAATGACATTATCGTAGTTTTTTTTTTTTTTTGTAAGTTAAAATTCTGTTTGTTTCAGAAGCGACGTGCTTGTACTACTATCGAGACTCAATATATATATATATTAGTGAACGCGCCGGCCGGTTTTTTTACGGACGCGATCGCTGCCGGTGACGGGCGGCTCGGGCGATGTGCGCGACGGCCGACCGGACGGACGGACGGACGGCACTGGACTGAACGATTCCGTGTCCGCGACGGCCATTATATATTATCGTACGCGTTGTTATAACGATAATATATATATATATATTATTATAAAATAATAATGTAAACGCATAAAGCGCACACGACGACCGTCCTTCCTTCCTCCCTCCCCCGAGATGCGGTTTGCGAGTGGTAGGTACAGGGTGGAATCGTCAAAAGTTGGAATTAAGTTAAAAACTCAGGTTGTTGATCAATTAGCTCGTTGACTAATTTTTTTTTGTTAACTTTTTGTTAATTTTTTGTTTTTTCAATTAACTTGACTTAACGAGTCAAAAAAAATTATTTTTAACTTGTCCGTCATTTGATATCTGTAAGGGAATCGCATTCGAAAATACGAACGAGATCTAGCGTAGGTAAGGTACATACGTGATGATTAAGAATCAAATTTAACAAAAAAAAAAAAAAACATCCCGGGGCGAGGGCCTACGAGCGAACGAAGATTTCTTGTCACTCGACACAAAAATCGTTGACTTAATTATAACTACGAGTTTAAAAACTAGTGAACGATGCACGAAAATGAGTTATGTGCTGAAAAAAAAAAAGCACATCCGGAGTGTCAGAACGGCTCTATACCATTGTTATAAAAATGATTCCACGTCGTTTTCAAACAATAAACTACCTAAATTAGTTTAATACGTTGTAAAAGATTGAAACAAGGTTATGCTAGGCATAGTACGTAACTTTTTTTTTTTTTTTTTACGTAGGTACATGTTTATAACGGGAGTAATTCGCGATCTTTTTTATTTTTACCCAGGACTATTAACTTTTAGACATGAAAAATAATACCGATAAACCGCAACATTGAAATCGATGACCCGCCCAAAGCGTAGTCGCTACTGCAGCACATCATTTACCGCGGCAGGTACTGTTCTTTATTTTTTTTAAATACGTAATATTTTAAGAGCAAATATCGTCTCAAAGTATGAAACGATCACCCTGTATAATATTATATATATATATTGTTATATTTTACATCAGCTGAGTAGTACAGCACCGCAGTATTTCAAGTATTTCCCACCACAAAACTTAAACGGATCGTTGAGCAATGAGAGGGGTGGGTGGGTGAGGTGTGGCCTTAAGTGGCCGCAGGTACGGTGTGGTATACGACTCAAATGCAATGCCGTGCTGTTCTTGTGGGCACAACGAGGACCGTGTGTGTGTGGAAAAAAAAAATGGCATTTGATAAAATAAAAAAAAGTAATAAGAAACGAACGGGTTTCGATACAACCAACTCTCGTAGTGCAGTGATGTAATGTTATTTAATAATATAATACACATTCAATATTATATACATCAGTGTACCGTGTATTGTGTTATATGTCAGAGGTATTTTATGTATTGTATAGATTACACTGTATAAAAATACACGAATACCGTTATGTGTTAGCATATAGCGTTCGAAAACTTCACCAAGCTTAAGATTTTGAATTATTTCATGAAGAAAATCGTGTCACGGGTTTCATCATTACAATAGTTCATATCAAAATCATTTCATTTTCACTGCTTTGCCCTGCTATTTTTTTATCCAAGTCAAGCAACGGGTACGCTTGAAGAGTAAAATGAGCATAACAACGATGTTAATTCGGTAAATTGCGTTTGTTAAAAAAAAAAAAAAAACATTATAGTTTTAAACTCTGCTCAATTTAATGTACCTACCGGTTTTTTAAACCTTAATTAGCTCTGGTGAAAACGTTTCGTTGTCTCAAACCACATTTTTGACAAATATTTATGGAGATACATCACTATTTGTATATTTGTATTAAAATATAATGTAATTTTATCAGTTCTGAGCATGAAATATGTTAATACTGCGCGTAACAACTATAGTATTACGATGTCCCCCTTATTGTTATAAGTTTTTTTTTTTTTTTTTTGACAACGATGGCAACTCGACAGGTGTCAGACATGCAAACTAAATAATACCTATACAGATACTCGTAAATGTGTGTATTTATTGCAAAATTGTTTTTGAACCGAAAGTCCAAAAAGAACTGTAAACAACTTGACAGAATTTCGATTTTTTTTCAAAATTCATAGACTTCTGTGAACCTACACGGACTTGTGAATGGACTTTTATGGACTTTTGTGGACTTCCGAAAACGTTTGAAACGTTTACACACCTAATTTTGTCAAGTGATTTACCCCTTAATAAATTTATTTAGCCGAGGACGGTGATAACTGACCCGAAAACGGATATTTTACATTCCGAACCGTGGTTTCCACCGCGGTTCCCCGGACGTATAACAATTATTATTTTTCGTTGGTGAAGTATAACATTTATTTCGTGTTTATAACGTTAAAATTAGTTTGCTCCGGCGCGCGTTAAGCCTCCTCAGTAGTCGCTGGCGGCGAAGTCGCCGACGTCTCGGTCACCGGAACGTCGGACGCCAAGTCCGTTTGTATGTCGGCCAGACTTTTGTTTTTCATTTCGGGAACGTAGAACCACACGAACGCGATGGCTACCACGCAAAACGCGGCAAAGACGTAGAACATGCCGGAACGTTTGATGGATTTTATCAGGATTTTCGGCAAAAACGTCACCACGAACACCAAAATCCAGTTTGTACTGCCCGCCAGGCTGGTTCCGTACGGTTTTAGCTGGGGGAGGGGAAAAAAAACGTTCGTAAAATATTAAACGATGTTTAACGTTTAGAAAGTCGACTTCAAAGTGCGTTTGCATGCAGTACTTCGGCGGAGAATATCTCTCCAACGACGACCCACGGAACGGGACCGAAACCTAGGGAGAACGCCACGATGTAAACGGCGATCAAAATCAGAGGCAATGTCTTAACGATGGAACTGGCGGCTGCTTTGTTCGCGTAAACCATGGAGTACATACCGACGCCAGCCATACACACGGCCATCAGCACCCCGGATGTGATCAACAGTTTTCGTCGGCCAGTCTTGTCGATCAACGCCAAACACCCCAGTGTCGCGACCAGCTGTTACCGGAAACGCGAGTTTCGAATCATTTTTATACTTGCGTAAATATTTTTTGAACGAGTCCAATAAGAATCGAACCCCTTACGCGTTATGTAATATAATAGTATAAAATTTAAACAATTAATAATTGGTGCACTACAGTTAAGAAAACGTCACAATAATATTAGAAAACGATTCAACACGATAATGAGAACAGATTGATTTTTTGTATTAACTAACTAACTTATGTATTGTACTTTCTAACTTTTGACTTTGAAAGCTGTGTTTTAACCGAAAATTTTCCCGGCAGTGTGACGTTTTCTCTTCAGCAAAAAAAAAAAAAATACAAAATTATGCGATACGAGCGGTGCCGGTTAAAAATGAATAAAACTTGACGCATACCTGAACCAATCCCACAATTATGACCGCCGTATTTTGTTTCATCGAGATATTAAGATCATCAAACAACGAATGTAAATAAAATATGATCACGTTGACTCCGCTCATTTGTTGAAAGAACATACAGCCGATAGCGATGTACAGTGCTCTGCGGTTGCTCGGAATAGAAAATACCTTGCTTAACGTGCCCTGCAACGCCTTTTCCTCTTCGATTCGGCTCTATACGAAAATAATTCGTGGTGTTTATTATTAGCGATTTGTGAACTGGTTGTTGGTTGCTACATCAAGATGTATTATTATACTGTTAAATATTATTGAATTCAACAACGCCGTTTAGCTCGACGTCAAACAAATGTTTGCACGTTTTGATGTATATTATTATAATTTCCGGTAAACGGTGATTTCGACATTGTATTTTTGTTTCCTAAAAATTTAGCAGCTGCGGCGTGATTGTATTACATCGATATAAGTGTGTCGAGGATTCGGGTAGTTTTCTGTCTGCCACGACTATATTTCCAAAACCATAAATACCTTTATGTCCTTTAGTTCCTGTGCAATTTCCTCTGTGGCTTCATCGTCTCGTAGATTCTTCATCGACAGAGTGGCGTCTTCGTCTCTGTTTTTCCTCAACAGGTAGTACGGTGATTCGGGTAAAAGAAACATTCCCAAAATGTGCACCAAGGGCCACACCCCAGACGCTATGTTGAATATTTTGTATTTAAGTATTGAACCACATATGTACGAGTACAGGATTCCAATGACGACGAAGACTTGAAACATCGAGCCCAGTTTACCTGTACGGACACGATTATTGTTAATTGCTTTCTACGTGTAGACTCGTGTTGACGATTGTGTGTCAACAGTTTTGTATTCAATAAAAGTTCATTATACGTTAATGTGAGGACCAATATCAAACAATACCAAATAAATAAAATATGCTACCCGCGCCAGATAAAGTACCATAAAAAGTAGACCTCGATAAATATTGTATTTTTGTTTTTGAGAACATTAGTGTAGGTATACTAGTTGTGTTTTCTATGATCTAATCAAAGAGTGAACATTAAAAGCACGTATAAAAATGTGCAGGAAACCTTTGCTGGATTCACCGAATTTATTAAAATTGGTTTTTTTTTTGGAAAAGCGGAGAGGTTTTGCAGTAGGGCAATCGACTTTTCAATTATTCGACTTTTCGCAACTAATACACGTTGCTGAACTGAAGTTGTAATTTAATTTACTTACTTCTTTAAAAAAAAATTAATAAAAAAAACTGAACGCGAGCTTTCTACAAACAGTTTTGTTTGGGGAAAAAAAAAATTATTTTCATTACAGTATAATTGGTCATTATCGCGCATTTTAAAAGATATTATCGATTCCTCCAGAGTTGTTTACTCCAGAGTTGTGTACATTACTTTTTCAGCTCGTGCAGAATCGGAAAATTTACGTACAGAGTCACAGTTTTTTACTCGCAAAAACCCACCTCTTATCTTCGGTTGCGAGGTCTCTCCCACGTAGAGCGGTATGACGGCGCACAGGCCGCCGACGCCGAGCCCCTGCAGTATTCGGCCCGCGGACAACATGATCTTGGACGTGGGCACGGTGAGTATCACCCAGCCGACGGCGACCAACGCCTCGTAGATCGCTATGCTGTAACGGTATCCGATCGTGTTCAACATCAGGCCGGCTTCGATGCAGCCGCCCATTGCCCCGAGGGCGAACACCGGTCCGTAGCTGAGCGCGTCCTCGTCGGTGACGTCGAATTTCGCGGACTGTGGCAACAGCAGCTGCGCCGAAGACGTCCAGCCCAGTATCGTGCCGACGACCATTGCTCCGAGGGTGGCTGGAGAGCGGAAGCAAAAGAAAAAAAAAAATGTTTCGAAACTATTGTAATGTCTGAGAGCAACGGCGTTTGAAAAAAAAACGATTCTGAGAGCGAGTTCAGTCGTCTACTACTAACCGTGTAAAAACGAAATGTTTAACAAGAAAAAAAAAAAAAGGAAATTCGACTTTTTTTAAGTAGTGCGCCAAACCCACGCGACCTCAAACGCACTTATTCCCTTTCTTCCCGTCCTCGTTTTTACTCCTACGGAACGTTCACTTGTGATGTGTAAGGCACTGCACGAAAAGGTCGGGCCTAGCCTTTCCGTCGGGGGCTTTTGTTTGGATCGAAACTCGATGAATACGTAAAGCTTACAAAAATCGTTACGTATAACGTCGAACCCGGAATCATACTCCCCCGACTTTTTTTCTGCTGTAACGCGCGTCGATCGGATCGCTCCTTCCGCTGGAAAACGCGCACCGACAATCGAATTTGGAAAAAATCGAATAAAATACATTTAAAAATCTAAGCATTTTGCGGTACTCGACTGCGTAAAGATCGGAGCCTGCGCACAAATCGTCGAAATTTTAAGCCGTTTCCCGAAAATGGACGAAATGACATTATTTGGAACGAAAAGAGCCGGGATAGCCACTCTAGGTCGCGTGGGCAGTTTGACGGAGTAACGACTACGCTTTGGGTAAGTTTAGAAGTTGTGGTTCAAACGCATTAGTTAATACCAACAATAAACATTTGCCTTCAAAAATGCAATTCTGAGCAAACTCAGCTGTCTGTAAGTCTATAAATCATGGAAAAAAAAAAAATTTAAAAAAAAAAATAAGTCAAAAATATGACAAATTTTTGACCATTTTCCAATTTTAAACAACTAAAAAAAAAAATTGTGTCTATGAATTTTCAAAAGTTTTTAGTTGCTTATGATATACATTTTGTTGATATTGCGTTTCAAAACCTTTCCTTAACAAATAAATGTTTCACCGAACAAAAACCACGTCAAAAAATTCATGTGCCGTAATTCATAATTCAATTAGTAGTAATTTTTTTTATTGTGTCTTTTTCAATTTTGAACTTTTAAATTTGAGACCCCTCAAAGTACAATTAGAGTCGTAAGACCTATCGTTAGAGAGATATTGAATGTAAAAATCTGAGCATTCCTTATAACCTAAGGCCTAAGTGTTCACGGAGAAAAAAGAATAAAACAACATCATCGTAAAAACAATACATTCTTTGCTAACACTCAGAATCTAAAAAAAACTTCAAGTGAAGTACAATCTTTGTTAACTTTCGTATCACCCTC
This sequence comes from Hormaphis cornu, assembly GCA_017140985.1. Lineage (NCBI taxonomy): Eukaryota > Metazoa > Arthropoda > Insecta > Hemiptera > Hormaphididae > Hormaphis > Hormaphis cornu. The sequence continues at coordinate 23,179,533 of CM029358.1, read as the reverse complement.
TGGCCGCCAAAGTATTCATGGACAAAAAAAAAACATCAATGTAAAAAAAAAAAAAAAAATTGTTATTCGATTACGATATTATATGCATCTGAATACTCTGCAGATACCTAAATACCCTGGATACCGAATGATTGTAAGGAGTATTGTATAGGCAATTTATAATGATTTTAATTTTGATTGTGCGCGGGTATACTGTATATTAAGGGGTCTTCTGGAGTGCTAGTGTCAATTTTTAAAGGACAACACGATACAGGCAATTTCTATCACTTTCGATGGATTTGGATGGACAACATGTTTCTCCTGTGTCGAAGAATCAAAGTATGTACCTAATTGAGTATATTATTATTTTTGAATAGAAAAAAGACTTCCTACATTTCACATTGGACTTCGATTTTCGAGTTAAAATTTTTATAAAAACTGGTCAAATTCAAACTACAATTACGAATTAAAATACTAAAATTTGAAATTCAATGTGAAAAAGACTTTTTTTTTTTTAGAAAAAACTCAAATTAATGTTACTCATTTGAAGCTGAAGATTAAAATTTACATTAATAAAATTTTCCCGAAATTGAAAAAATAAAGTAGATTATTAATTTAATGCTATATCATACATTGTTTACCTATTATTTTTATTGAATGAAAATGATTAGTAATTATTAAGTCAAAGTTCAAAAAAAAAAAAAAGAATTAAATTTGGTTGATTTAACAAAATGTGAATAATATTAATTATTCTACTTGTATTAAAAATAATGCTGTGGTTATAAAAAATGTTTGATTAATGTTCTTATGTCAAAATGAAAGAAATGTTTTTATTTATCTTAGTTGAAACTGTAATTTTTAGTTTTATAGAACTATTTCATAGTTGTTTGTAGAATGTATTTTCAAAATATATGGTTGATATTGTACCAATACATTGGTTTTGTCATTTATAAATTAATCGACGACTAAAAAAGTAATTTTATTGTATTTTAAAGGTAATTACCTAAAAGGCCAAGTCGTATGATTTTTTAAAATTATTATTTTTATAGGTAAAGTGGGTGAAATTATCTTAATATTAAATTGTAATATACCTAATAAATTCTAACACGCAGGGTGGATTGTTCTTACATACATTACAAAAGCAAACATTTGTACATTAAAAATAAAAATATATTAAAAAAAAAGGGCTTAATATTTATTAACAAAAAGTGATGAAATGTGATATTGCAGGCTCTTTATGACCTAGCCACAGATATATTCGTGCTACAAACACTGTCCACGGCATTCATCATAACTTTACCGTAAATAAAAAACTCGTAATAATATTATACGGATACTGTGGTTGGATTTACATGGATTTAAATACAAATAATTACAATATTTAGTATAGTAATAACAAAAATAGTGATTTTTTATAGAATTTATTGGTGAATCAAATTATGTTTTCAGAATAGAGATCGTTTGTGTTGGTGTATAATGATGAAAGTTTTGCACCATAGAAGATAGTAAGTTAAAATATGTATATTTGTCAGAAAAACTGCAAGTCAAAGAGTAATGTAAAATTGAAAAATAAACTGCGACAAATTCCTGCGCGTTGCTTACCGGTTATGGCCGCGATCATTTGCTTTTGTTCGCCTTTGTTCACCATGATGATGTTAAAGATGCTCGTTATTTATTTTAACCGTACTTATTCGATTTTACGGACTCGCGTGAAACTTTGTATTGGCAAGACACTATTGCAAATGACGAGACGAAAGCGAATTGTTTTCGGTTGCCAACAAAAAAAAAAACAATAATTGTTTACCATCGCGTTAATATGGTTTTCTATTCAGCCACTCAATTGCCGCAAAAAATATACCGGCATCGTTTACTAGTAGCCAACGCGAGAAGATAATATACGATTATCATATTTATATATTTAATACCGTAAAATGAGGATAATTTGCACCAATTTTCATGGGTTTTCAACTTTAAAAAAACATTGTGACTATAATAATTATTTAATCGTTCGTTGATGCAAAACTGTATGTGTTGTTGGGTTACTTTGCACCATTGACAAAAGTCCAATAGAACAACATATTAGATAATCCAGATGCAAAGTATACTACTATCTTTGTCATCTTATAGGGCCATAAAAATGTTGTGTTTGGAAAAAAAATAAATATATGTATGAATTTTACCAATTTTTTTTTTTTTACACTTTTTGTTTGTAATTACTAAGGCGTAACGTGAAACAAAACCATGGTGCTAATATTAAAAAAATTATCGAGACCCTAAACATTTTTGTCTGTAGGAAGAAGATGGTTTAAAACATTTTGACGTTCAATAAAAGTTTTGGGAGTAAGATGAGGTGAACACAAAAAAAAAAATTTGTTGCGAATTTACCCCCTAAGGTGCAAAGTATTCTTATTTTACGGTATCGATTTTTCACCTCGTGTCCCGGTATCAAATGTTTTAGGACACTGATCTGTCTCAAATTTCTCTCGATAAAACACCGATTATTAATCGCGAGAAATAATATCGTGCGGATATCGAAATTTCTGATAATTCGCATACAAGTCCGCATGTTTTTATTTTTAGATTATAAGAATATAATGTCTTTGTATTTTATATTTCTATTCAACGTAAAGTTCGGGACATTCTCTCCATCCGAAAAAGTAACAAACGTGCGAATTCCACACGTCCATCGCAAAGTTTCAAGGATTATTATTCGGTTTTCGTAGTATCTATAACTCAAAATATTAATGTAAAACTCTTCAAGCGAAGTACCGATCTCGGTCTTAAACCCTTTGACGAGTGTTACAGACTCAGAGAATCAGACCGAATATATATATATATATTTGTTTAAAAACGATACAGTACCAATTTTAAAAGAAATAATAGATTACGGTATGTTGAAAAAATTGTTCTGGGTTCTAGAAAATATAATCTGGTGTCACGGTACATATAAAATGCATTTTAGAGAGCTCAAATTATACCATATCCGTTATATTGCGTAACAACATTCAACAGTACTTCAATACCGCGCTGCGTTATACGCGTTAAACCCCTCGATTGTTCGTATTTCTATCGGGTTGTTGTCTATTCACTGCGCGTCGTCCACCCTTTTCTTGTAAAAGACGGTTCTGAATCTCGCATTATGATATTTTTCTCTAAAAAAAAAATTCTTCTTTAAAAAGTGACCCCATTGATGTATAATCGTGAGACTAATCTCCAAGCTGCAACAAGTCCAGCTGAGAGTGGAGACCGTTGAAGGATTTTTATAGTTTTATTCGTGGCGCGTTATTGTGGCTGCTGCACCAACACAATCGTCTTCGCGTGGGTATTATATTGTATGATATTTTTTTAGGTCCATTGGGGTCCAACAACAAAATGGTCGAGGGCCCGTACGATAATAACAACACAAAATATATAGCGTCCGTGTGAAATCGTACGTTCAATTCGTTCAGGACTATCGGCAACAATAACACACTGCCCCAGGATAATATGTTATATTTGATGTAATACAATGTGGATGCCAAAAAAAAAAAAAAGAAAGTCCAGAATTACTGGTAGGTCGCAACCAATCGCAAAATGGCACTAAAAAGTTGGGAAAACGGACTTGGACGATATTTTAATAGTAGATTTTTGTTTTTTTGAAATTTTGATTATTTTTTTAGTAACGGAAGAAATATTTTTGGTACGTTTCAGCAAACGGGGTGAAATCGTCGACATTTGTACAAGTAGCACAAAGAGGGTTCCGATATTTACGTTGATACCATACACAATACAGTCGGGCTTTTGGTTTTGTAACAACATGTTATTTGTTACTTTTTTTGATATATATATATATATTTTTTAGTTACGAGCCAAACACGACGAAAATTATTGTAAAATCACCAAAATTCGATTACCTACATTACGATTTTAACGACCTGATCAATGCGTTTTATACCACAAAATAATCGGGGGATTCGATTTCATTTACTCGAAAATGTTTTGAAATTTCACGTATTTTTAACACACGAGTTCAGACTAAAAACGCCGGTGGAGAGGCGAGTATCATATACTTATTGGCGTTCGATGGGTTATAAATCACTACACTGTTCTACTTTTCTTAAGTTGTATCCATTTGACAGTTATTGGCCACGTCAATATAACTACCTGTGATTTTATTTTCCAAAAATTTTCCTAACCAACGTGTAAAGAGTGTTCGTATTTGTGTAGTGCCACTATAAAAGGCTGAAATCGATAGTTCTACAGCTGGGATGCGGACTTCTCCCGAAAGCGTGCTATGAAAGAGTGTACGATAATTTTTCGGAATCAAAAAATAAAATACGTTACACGAGTTTTTGATGAAAAAACATGTGATCGGGTAACCCTCGACCACAAAAAATTAAAATTTTTTTTTTTTTTAGCGACGTAATGTGTTTTCTTTACGCACGTTCGCACGGATTTGCATACGTAACGTTATAATATAAGTAGTATAAACGTATTATGACGTTTTTATGGCCATAACACGGCGATTATCTCTTTTCGTCATCGCCGTGCCAGCCCGTTGAAACTCTCGTTTTTTTCGCGCTCGTTTCCAATGGTATTATATATGCAATCATACACGTAGCGAGTGATTTATCATTGCGCGGGGAGAGAAACGAACTATTTATTTTCCTTCGAATTTTTTCCGTTTCGACCATTATTACAGAGCTTATAGTATTACTTGCAATAAATCGGCGCGTCTTGCGTGAGCAGCAGCTTGTACGCAAAAAATACCTGCCTGTACATAATGATACAATACAGTAGGTGTTTTATAGTGTGCTGGTGTGCGTCCGAGGGGTGTTTTAAGAACGTATACGTACTATATGCTATACAAACTGGTTTCTATGATCAGAATAATATAACATTTTGTTATTTTTTCGCCCGCGCGTCCGTTTCTCACGGAACCGCCCCCGCGTCGAGACCAGAGTATACTTCCTGCAGCAGCAGCAGCATGCTACAACGTTCGCCGCGTAATATTGCACGCTTGTTGTGTGTCAATAACGCGATGTACAATATACCACATCGAGCGACAAAATTGAGTACCGAAAATTTCGTTTGGAAATGTTTTGGAAAAAAAAAATAAAAAAACGGTGGCGACCGCCCTTCGGGTGGATCGTTGTTTTTAAAACTTGCTGTTCATCCGTGTTGTTTCTAATATCCGGCAGCAGCGATAAGTCCTTGCATTCGAAAAAATCGATTCTGCGCGAGCTATCTAATCCGGTCCGGGTGAAAACAACAAAAGTCGCAAACTACTCTTGTATTACGCATGTACGTAAAAAAAAAAAATGAGCGTATTACACCTGGCAAAAACTTTTTTTTTTCAATGTTTTATAACGTCGATTTAGTTGGTTCACAGTTTGAGAAAAACACATAATTTTGTTCAAATATGTTATAGTAATTTAATAGTTATAGCCGTTCTCACTCGAGGTTTGTCGTTTTTGCCATTTTCGTCGGTTTCGACGCACATCCGAAAACAATCGAAATATCGGAAGATGCTTCTTATAAAATAAAGTTTAAAGCCGAAATCCAAACTTTTACGTTTTACTCAACGTAACGATTTGAACAATCCATCTACCCGAAAACGTCATAAAAAACTTGAAAATTTACTTCTATACCAAAAGTTGAAAGTTGTTGACAGGCAAAAAAAAAAAACATCATTTTAAAAACAATACATTCCTCGCTCATCCATAAGAATCTTAAATATCATTAGAAACGCACAGTTAATATATATAATTTTATACCAAAAATATCACATTGATTTAAATTATGAACAAAACAATAAGAAATTAATAGTCTTGACAAACACAATGCGTGTATCACTCACTCTCATTGCTCTGTGCAATAAAATACAATACCAATAATTATAACAAGCATTTAGGTAAAGGTGTAAAACAGTTTTAATCAAGCACACATCCCAATGATTTGTATTTATTTTAAAAATGTTATTTTATTTTAATTTTCTTTATTATTTTTTTCCATTCTGATTTTCTAGTAGTTAAATTATGAGTTATGATCCTAGTAGGAAAAGTAGTAGGAAATTCTCAAAATCTCTTCAATTACCTACTCAAAATATCTTAATGCAGGCTAGGTTTCACTAGATTAAAATAGCCTTTGATTGATTTTTATCTCGTTTGAATCTCGTTACGACAATGTTGAAAAATTGAATTAGGTATATTTGGACGCATTTTGAAGTAAGATGATGTCAAAAACGTAAAATAAATATTATAAGCCAATATCGTGCGAACAATCAATTTTCAAAATCATTAGAATAATTGTTGGGAAACGTGTTGTTTAAATCATGTTCATGTTTCGAGATTTTAAACTGCAATTTAAAAACGAACGATACAAAATGTTTACATGATTGTTTTACCTAACATGTAACAACGATAATGTCAAGTCAGGTAGAGTGATTTTGGATATTTCAAAATTTTCTTTTTGGACTTAAAATAATTAAATTATACAACATTTCAACGAAAGCTTGAACCAAAGGTTCTATAATCAGGCCATTCACATATTTTTTGAAGAGATATAATTATTTGTGAATTTTGAGCGATTCTTTATTACCCGAATAGTTACTTCGAGGAAAAAAAACATCAATGCAATGACAATATATTTTTCGTCCCGCTCAGAACCTAAAATAATTTGCATTCAAGATTAAAGGATTAAATACAAAATTAACGGAAAACACATTCTTGTAAATTATTTTTGCCGATAAAATTATAATATTTTTGATTAAACATATAAAAAGTGTTACGATGGAAAGATATGAATACATCCTAATGTAAAACAGTTTTCATTCTCGTAGGTATTCTCATTGATTTCGATTCCTACAAGTTTCAATATAATATTTTTTATAAATGATTTTCTGTCTCTAACAATTCGCACACAACATGTTTTTCGTATTCTACGGGGATTTTTTACGTGTTTTTTTTCAGTACTAGATGTAATTGTTCAGATGTTTCTCAATGAATGTTTGCGTTCGTTGGGAATCTCTCAAACCATTAAAATAATCAAATTGATGGACTTTGCATTACACGTCGGTTCAAAGCCTATTAATTATTTTATTTTTCTTGAGCACATCTTTAGCACAAAAAACAAATCATAACGCCGTTCGCTAAACTGTATTAATAATAGTTATACTGTATTTTACTATTACCGTCCATCGTATTGTTTGAACTATTTATTGGAATCAAAAAGACGAATTATGATTTGTCTATCTTCCAATACTAATTTCCTAAATATTATTGCATCGATTTTTCTGTTGACCCATGCCGCGACCTGTGTCCCAACTGAAGGTGAATACAAACGATTTCAATAATTGTATTGTAACGTATATTATAACTTTTAAATAAATTTTCTCTCTTTGTTTGATATTGTAATTGTGTGTTGCTTATTATAGGTTTCACTTTAATTCACATTTGTCATGGATGGAACTTATTTTTAATAATTATGATAAAAAATATTTTTTGAAAATTATTTAATTTAAAATTTATGTTGAATTACTAGTTGCTCATAGAATAGAAATAAACTATACATATTAAACATAGTATTATCTAAACCTTTTTTTGGGTTTATAATTGTCATGTAAAGCTGTAATTTTGTATACAGATAAACGTTGTACATAATAATTTCAAATTTTGCAGATAATTCCAAGATTACATTTTATAACTTAATCGTAGAACAACTACTGAAATTTGTTCTTTTTTGAATAGGTATCTTAAAAATACAAGTATTCTAAATTAAATTTTCTATGTTGAAACTATTGAATACTAGAACTTTTGTATTTAAAAATAAAATTATAACCTTTTACATCTCAATAATATTTACCAAAGAAATGAATAGTAAAAATATGATAAGCATAGTTTTATTTTCATAATATCACACTAAAAACCTTTTAAAAGAGTTTAAAAACATTTTGTTACGTATATTCGTCATATTTTATTGAAACTGTTTTTGTAAGTAATTTAACTACATATCACTAGTATTGAAGTGACCACTTATAAATATAATATTTGGAACATTTATAACGCCTTGAAAAATCAACTATTATTGTATAAAAATTTTCAAATTATTAAAAAAAAAAATAAAAATTTGCAGTATTGGCCAAATTAAAGAAATAATTGTATACAATTTAAAAAAAAAATTTGAATTTATTTTAATATAATACACATTGAAGAAATGTTAACTATTCGATAACAAAATATTAGGCAAACAACTAAGACAAAAAAAAAAAAAAAACGTTATCAAATAATATGAAACAATATGACAATACTTACCAATTGAATAATACTGATAATTGTTAAAAATCGATTGTTTTAACGTCAAAACCTATTATGTAAGCATTGTGAATTAAATTAATATTAAAAGTGTTTGAATTTTTTAACAATAAGAAGATATTTTTTTTTAACATTTACGTACTTAGTTATCAGATTGATTAACCAAATCAAAGAGGGATTATAATCAAAAATAATAAGAAAAAAAAAAAAAAAAAATTAAGCGTCCTAAACACGCACCAATACCAAATCCAAAATATGTAAATCGTTTTTTAAAATTTACAGCCAAATAAAATAAAAAAACCTTCCAATATTTTGGAACGTTTATTTAGAAGTTGTATGCTATATTAATGTTGTCAAATTTTGTTTTTGAATTGTAACTATTTAGTTTACCTTGCATAAAAAATAAGAATACAATTTAATATTAGCTCTTTAAAGTTATATATATATATATATATATATATTTTTTTTTTTTTGTAAAATAAATCAATTTTTTATATTAAATTAAATGTTTTTTTTTTAATTAAACACATGCAAGAACTTAGGAAGTTAATAATCGAATATAAGTGGTTATCTTACACTGTTTGAATTAACTATATTTCTGGATAATGAAAGTAGGTATATAACTGAATTCTAGATGCCTTCAATATAAAAATACACGTATTGAATTATTTAAATACTTTTTATAAACACATATTATTCATACGTTTTAGAAGAAAGAATATGTCTTGGTAAGTTTATTTTTCAAGTTAAACAATAATCATATTGTAGACTTCACATAGTTTATCTACCCAGTTTTTGGTAGACGCTTAAAACTTAGTTACAAACATAATATGTTAGTGACGATCAGCTAATAATGTTGTGACCATTACTTCTTCATACTTCTTCTGATAAATTGTATGCTGAAACCAGAAAAACATTTTGGGTACAATGTATATATTATATTGCTCATTGATATCATTTCAATTTCGTGAAGTACCAATTGAACAAAATCACTCATACTTTGGAGATACGTTTGTAAATGCCATTTTCACTAGGTACCTACCAAGCTTAGATTTTAAATAAAAAAAATATTAAATAATAATGAATAATATTAAGAATACATGAATATTGGAGAGATAATATTAAAAGCATGATGTTTGAAATTAAATATAATATAATTATTATCACTTATTATAGTTATTGCTGATAAATTACCGAACTAATTTTTATAGTTAAAGGTGAATTATTTTAATTTTTGTAAAAATCCATTTCTTATTTATACAATATGTATTGGGTATAGTTATCTATAATTTCTTAATACAATTTTTAAAATTGCTATATTAGTTACATTAAAAGCCAAATGATTAAATCAGGTTTCAGAAAATATTAACAATGTTTGTATTATTGTCATAAAATGTGTTGGTAGTTACCACTAAAGGTAACAAACGAATTTGAGATTCAAGAAAATTTTTAAATATATTGACTTTGCGCTGAAATTTAAACTATAATTTTGTTTTATTAAAATATATCAATAACACTTCTTTACAGAGCAAATTAATTATGTTTTTCATAGTAAGCGTTATTATTTATTTTTATATTTTCTACCAGAATGAAAGTCTCAACACTTGTAAGACATCGTTGTGCAAATTCCTTAAAGATATTGAATAACATAAATTTTCATAATCGTTGTATTGTTGGTAGGAGAATAAACAAATTTAATATTTTTTTTTATATTCATAACAGATTGTACTGGTTTTGAACAATGTATTTCGCATGCGTTTCGTAATATAAGTAAGTTAATATCATAATCTGAAACAAAAATCTGTTTATATATCTGGACAAAATGATGCATTACACTTTGCACTTTTTCTAAATATTTTGTGCTTAAAAAGTAACAAATAAAAAACGAAAAATCGGAAAAAAACGATACAAATTCCGACCAATGTGTTTTTTAACAGAATGATATTTTGATTGGTCATATTTTTTGCAGCTTATTATAGGTTGAAACTTATAGACTGAAATGAATTTCACATAACGTTTCGGAAAATATAGTATCTTTGGAAAAAAAAAAAAAATTTTCTGTTATATTATAAGAGTTAATGCGTTCAGATCACGCTCAGGATACAAATATGATCAAAGTTTTTGTTTTATCTTTTCCAGAAGTCAATATGCTTTGTTTTATCACGCATAGTAAGTTTTTTTTTTCAAAAAGGGTCTACTTTGGTGTTTATAGTTTGATGAAATAAAACACAATAATGTTTAAATAAAATATTATCGCATTTAAGCCCAACAATTTATTAGGTTTTTTGAAACAATAACAAAAAAAAAAAAAAAATAAGAATTTCATCACATATATTTGTTAAAAAATTGCTAAAATTGGTTCACTTTTTACAAATTTTAACGATTAATTCTTATCTCAATAATGTATAAAAATTCCACGTCATATGAACAGCACTTTTGAGGGTCAAAACTTTTGTTTTTGGACAAAAATTTAATAAACAATCGATAAATATTCTTCAAAGTATGATTTTAAACTAGCTATCTACCTTTGTAGAGGTACTTTTTAATAATTCGTACGTAAATATCGAAGCAATTCAAACAATGAAGAGTTTGTTTTTGTTGATAATTTAAGAAAATAACATCCATGTAAAATCAACAATGTTTCGATGCTTTAAGATAATAAAATTCATTATCACCTCCATATCTTATGAGTACCTATAGCACTGTAGTAATTTAAAACATAGAGTATAAATGAGTTAGAGGTTTGATTGACTATAGTATAATTTTTTGTATAAGACGAATTTGTAGGACATTTTTACCTATGTATTAAACTGCAGTATTGTAATTTATAAAATAAAGAGCATAACGACTTTTGAATCAATGTCTTTTAATTAAATTAAATCCAAAAATGTTAACGAAAGAATTATTGTAACCTACTCATATAAAATTTCACTCGATGAATCCATAACGATAGTAATTTATGATGCCTTGTTAAAACATTGTATATGGTTGTTTACTAGGTACTTATTTTGAATATATACATCACATTGGTTTGAAGTGATTGCACTGACACTTTGGTCAAAGTTACTGCGTGTTACGAACGTCGGACACCAATAGTCATTTATAAATAATAACTGAGAAATTTCAATAATTAATCGTATGCACAATTTTGAATTCTCCAGTTTATGCAAAGGAATATTATCAATACTTGAATGATAGTATAACAAAAGGTAAAATGTTAACATAATTTTGAATGCTATATCAATTATTTTGGTTTGATTACATTTTGTAAACTGAAGGTTTAACTTATGTTGCTCTTTCTCTTGTTCATTCAAATGTAAAATATTCTTTTCTCTAACATTTAAAAGAAATAGTAAGGCAATTTCATTTTTTCTTAATATGCCTAATATTATAGGTGATGTGAAAAAACCAAGTGAGATTTGTCAACGCATAGCTAATGATGGTACGTTTGTTACTACAAATATTAAGACATATTATTTAGTTGGTTTGTTTAAAACACTATTTAGGAACAATGTTTATGTTTATATGTATATGTATTTTACGTTGTACATGATTTGTAAAATAAAAATTTTAATTATTATTATTTTTGTATATCTGCTATTCATACACTATCCTATCTACCTGCTAAATTTCAGCTTCATTCGTCAAACTCAAATTTAAAAAAAATGTCATCAAAGGATAACTTTTTCTATTTTTACCCACTTTTAACTCCTTAGGGGACTGAATAACTGAAAATTAAGTTATAGATATTTTATTATTTGTGTTACATAGTATATTTGTTAAAGTTCAAAAAAATCCGTCCAAAAATAACGTTTTCCATATTTACCCCTTTTAGAGGTTAAATTACGCAAAACTGGTTTTAATGCACTTCTTCTACCTATATACTACCCACCTGCCAAATTTTAGTTTTATTGGTTAAGCAGTTTTCGAGATTTCTTGTAAAAAAGAAAATACCACTCCCTTTTATGTATATTAATATAAAAAACTACTTTTTGTGATGGAAATATAAAAATAAGACATATTATGTTGTCGCTAACTTTTTTGTAGGCGTTATGAAATTTCACAACTTGTCTCTAGGACTCAATCATATATCTCTCATCGTTGAAGCAGCGTTCGCAAGAGACGTTTTTGTTTGACCGTTTTTTCTAGGACTTACTGCGCAAATCCGACTACCATGAAAAAGTCTTTTCATTTTTGGGATAATATATAGCCCACGGCGCTCACAAATAATGTGGCTTTCTATTGGTAAAAGAATTTTCAAAATCGGTTCTGTAGATCCAAAGATTACCTTCTACAACCTTACAAACTCAACTCACAAACTTTACCTCTTTATAATAATATTATTCTTACTACTTGTTGTCCTAATACCTGTTTTACAGTAGGATGGAGCATTTTCCTGCGGTAAAAAGTAGCATATGTTCATCTGGGATAATGTCGGCTTCTAATGGTAAAATTTTTTTTCAAATCGGTCCAGTAGTTTTGGAGCCTATTCAATACAGACAAACAATCAAATCTTTCTTCTTTATAATTTTTGTTTAGATATATGCCGTATCTCTTGATTTATTACAACAACCGCCTACCTGGCGTGTTTACTGAGTTTTTAAATCCTAACCCAGGAAAACTATGAACCAGGAGGCAAAGATGGGTCGGGATGGCCAGAGTATAAATTAGATTTGCTGTATAACTTAGTAAATTTATTAACGTGTTAACTTATTTTAGAATACATATTATTGAGAAGAGTTGAAGACCCAGGACTGGATGAAGATGATAACCTTATAATTTCTTCACCGCCATCAACAAGTTCAAATCCAACTCCCAGTTAGTTGAATTCACTTAATTTACTAAATTATTTGAGTTATAAGGGGCATGGGTACGGGCTACAGTTAAGGAATGAAATAGAATTAAGGTGTTTTGTATAAGCAAATCGTATTACTATTATCAACTGAACGGATATAACGCCGCCGGAGATAAAAACAATAGTATAGATTGTGAAAATGAATATAAAAAAAAAAATAAAAAATGGTGTCTTATGTAAAAATAAATGGCTAAAATTTTTCTAAGAAGCCATTTTGGTGTAAAACTAATAATTTTGTCTAAAAAAAAAAAAATTTTTCCTTATTTTTTTTAAAGCAATCACGTGAACATTATAGTAATAAAAATAGCATATTCTTATAGAAATTTTACCGTTCATTAATTTGGTATCTTATTTTTTGTCGTGAGATCAATGGTTGATGAGTTATAAGAAAAATAATGTAAGGGTAGATTTCACCCCTTTTTGGGGTATGGAGAGATACGGACAGGAGTTAGGCGTCAGGACTTTTAGTATGTTCATTGAGAAGGTATATTTTACGTGTGTACTAAAATTCGGTTGTGGGCGATTTTTTCCCGAACTTTGTCGATTTTTGTTCATATTTGACTGGACTATACTTCGACATTGTACATGGAAATTTTTGTCCGAGATTGGATCCGACACTACTTATCCGATTTGTATGTGATTTTTTTTTATGTGGGGTTTTCTTTTTATAAAAGAAGACATAATTGAGCGGGTTTTAGGAATTAGATTTTTTCAAAATTCGACCTTTGAGAGCTACTTCAAACACAAATTTTGCCAAAGACTCGATAATTCGATAATTATTTGTTTTATTATGGTTGCTATGGGTTATGCAATCAATTTTCGGTTGCTAATAGTTTGTAACAAAAAAACTGATATCAACAAATTTTCTATATTTAAACCTTTTTTAGGGTTAATGGGGGTAAAAATGGGGATAAGTCAATAACGGCGTTTTCTAAAATTGAGCCGCTAAGGGGTTAAAGAGGTAAAATAGGGGGAGGAGGTAAAAATAAAAAAACAAAATAGGACATAGTTAACCGTAATAAACATGGACAAAGCCAGGTCAGAACAGCTAGCATAATATTTAGCCTTGACTTCCAAGGATTTCATGAGGGTCCGTTCCAGATCATTGTTTTTTATGTGAGTATTGTGAAACCAAAATAGTATTTATCGTGAAAAACGACACTACCTAAAGCCAATTATTATGATGCTTTTTTTCAAGAGTCGGTCCATATTTCTGGTGTGAGTATCCTGAATATTGTGAACATATCGATTTTTTCTTCCCTTTTTCCCAGTACATCAGTTTTAGTTTTACTTCGAGCCTTTATTTTAAATTTCACTATCCGCATAATATTCCTTGTTAATAAGTCCTTAAAAGGATTACTTACTTTTGTGTCATTGATCGACTCGTTGGAGTATAAGGATCGGTAAAATTGATTGTACATGTAAGACGCAAAAGCACAGTTTGTTGATCACGAATTCCTTAGCCGTCTGAGACAAAGCTTGAGATAGGTATATCATAGGAACACTTCGAGGAAGAAATTTACTGTTTTATCCCATTTTCAAATAAGAATTACAAAAAAAAAATTTAATTTCACCTACACGCATTTTATTACAAATAGTAATAACTTATGTGTAACGGTATAGTTTGAAATGATGTACTTTTTACAGATGTTACTTTACTACGTGCCATACGTAATGACTATAAACTTGAAACTTTACAATCATGTGGTAAGTTTTTTTTAATGCTTTTAAAATAATTTTTATTGTTAAATTAATCAATACCTATAACAATTCAACACATAAGTTATTGATGAGAGTTGATAATAATTAAGGCCATGTTTAATCGTAACAGTTACGTTGTTAGAGTCCACTTTTGGAGGTAATTAATTTTATTATGTTTTAAGATGTACATAAACAATAATTTTCTAATTGAAATTAAATTATACTACATATAAACATTTTTTATGAACAAACTTACTGTAGGTATACCAACAATTTACATTCTGAGCGTAGTTATGAAACTACTGACTAGACAGCGACGTGTTTTATTTTTGAGACTTTGAGGGTAATATGAAAGCTGTGGATTTATCAATAATGCGTGTTATCTTTATTATTATTTCATTGATGCACGGAAAAAAAAATATTGTTTTAACGATATTATTTTCTGAAATCCAAAACAAAATTTCTAATGTTCAAAAATTCTTCAAATTATTTAAAATAATTAAATATTCGATGAAAAACGGTTAAAGGTACTAGTTTATGAATTGGGAATCAATTTTGGAAATTTTTATAATTTATAAATAAAATTTATTGTATATAGTTATCATAGTACACATATTTGATGTAATACATTTGAAAAATATATGGTTGCAAACAAAATCAACTTTTTTCTAGAAACTGTGGAAGAAGCTATAGAAAATACATTTAGAAATGAAAGTAAGTTTAATAATTTAGTTGTTAATATATATTTAGTGGTTATTATTTTTTTTTTTTTTGTAAACTGCAAATATTTCTAAATCATGTTGTTAAATTATACTATTATTTTTATATAAATTACTTTCATTGTGAACACGATGGAATAATTCGTTCGCCACTTAGCTGGTTTTTTTGTAAGGTCTTAAGAATACAAATTTCTAAAATAAAAAGGACAAGTTCGCGTTTAACATTAAAAATATTGTTTGTAAGTATAATATTAAAAGGTTTTAAAATTGTATTGTAGTCAAAGTTTAAATATTGATAAAAATAGAATGTTTATTTGTTTGAAAGTATATTATATCAAACAATTAATAATCTAACACCACTATGTCTCATAAATAATTATTGTAGAATATAGTGTTAATGACTTATTATGTGTATGGTTTCTTGTAATAATAGTAATATTGTTACACAATACACATTTTTCTTTAAATATTGACACATTTTATTACCTCAAACAACTAATTTTTTTGGTTTTTGTAGTTAAACTATTTTTAAAAGCATGAATTTATTATTATAATAGAGATGCGTTTAGTTTTATGAACTTTATGTTTCCATGAATATGTGCATTTAAATTTTTTAAATTGACTGTTTTAATATTGCTTATTGGGATTACTGAAATGTGACGTATCTTTTTCATGTACATTTTTAATTGTAATATTAATGAGGTAATAAATATTTTATTAAAATTACTAATTAAATAAACGTGATAACTTTACTCGTAAATAAATTTGGTACCTACACAAATAGTTGGTATCAATAGATATTCCATAATATTTTTAGCAAAATAAAATTATTTTTAGCCAATACTACATTAATTAAAATACTGTTGCAATCAAATTTATTTATGAAAACATTATTCTCGTTTAGTTTACTCCAGATCGCTTATTTTATCCAGATAACGATGGTTCTAAATTCACCGATAAGCTTATATTATATTATATTTTATTTTATTACCCCTAAGGCGTTTACATCTTCAATCTGTGAATTACTTCTTGAATTGTATTTTTTAAATTTTGTGATCCATTAGGGGCAAATAATACCTTTATATAATAAATCAACTATATTATAATAGAAAAATTTGATTTGAGTAACACACATTTTACTTAAATTTTCTGAGAACAGTGTGCCATGCCCACATATCAACACCCTTTATACAGGAATCTGGAGAAAACATTCTAATAACCAACCAATAGGGGCTGGTTTCAATCGTTTTTATTTTAAGTTCGATCGATTCTCCTCGATTTTATAATACTTGTATCTATTCCCACTGGAATGTAAAGTGAAAATATATTGTCCATGGTGAAAATGGAGCTTCAATTATCTAATATCAGTGTTTTACGCACTTACTGGATGTTAATTTAAAAAATTAAGTGGCTTTGGTATTTGAAATATTTTTGTGCTATTTTGTCTAACGCCAATATTCCACAATTCTGTAACAACACAATACTGGAATTTTTCCCCGTCTTTTGAAACTATTAAATTACGGGTAAATTATTATAGCGATCCTTTAAACCAACAGCTAGCTTTAAATATTTTGTTTACAGTAGTCGACGAACCCAATGATAACAGTTAGTAATATTGATTAATAGTCATTTTTTGCTTTCGATATGTTTTTTTTTAATTAAAATGAAATAATTGTAGAAAATTGATTCTTAAAGTACATGACGTAATAACTAACTGTCTAGATATTATGTTTTTGTTAAACTGAAGTTCAGTTATTTGAGATTTATAGTCTTAAGTTTTTAAGTTTTTGAAATTTAAAACATTTTATATTTTTTATAATTTAGTAGAAAGGGTAATGTTAAAACCAGATATTATTAAGGTTTTATTTTTTACATAATACAGATTTTAAGGCCATATATATAAACCACGTTTGTATATCAATTAAAACAAAAGGTATTGTACATTACAAGAGAATTTAGATTAGTAAATTGAAATAATTATTAATACATTAAATTTAAAAAAAAAACTCCGCTATACATAATGGAGAATACACAGAATTTTTTTATTCTGAAAATGTTTATATGTACAATCATAAAATAATAAAAAATAACGTGATATCAATATATAAAATAATTTTAGTTAAATAACTTTTATTTACTAGGTTTTTGAAAAAAAAAAAAAAAAAAAATTAAATCTCAATATTTAAAATACCAAGGAAATTGTTTAATTCACCGGAAAACTATATTTTTTTTAAATATAATGTTTTACCGATTTTGGGCGTGTTGATGAAAACAAATTAACTGTGATAAGTTAACTTAATTCAATTACATTGCCTTAAACTAAAAGTTTAAAGTTGACAACGAAAAAAAAAATTACATATAGTTTAAAGTTAAAATAAAATAAACTTAACTCAGTTAAGAGAAAGATTATTTAATTATTATAAATAATCTTTTTTTAATTATTAATTATAATAAATATTAATTATTTTATTTTTGCTAAATAATTCAAAAGTTATACCTAACAATATTGCAACCTAAAGTAATTTAAACTTATACAGTTAGTAAAAGAATTGATCAAAATAAAAAAAAAGAATTCAGTGAATTAGTTTTGGATTATGGTTGGGTAACTATAAAACTTAAATTAACGCGATAACATAATGTTATCGATAAAAATTTTCGATAACAAACATTTTTCACTGAATAAGTTGATAAGTAAAAAACAAAAATAATCAACTAGTTAAATAAACAAGTTAAAAACTAATCAACTTTTAATCTTCAATTTAATTTTTTAAGTAGTTTATCCATACATTTGTGTTTAACTTAATTACACTTTTACTTCTTTGTGTATGATGACAAATAGATGTTTGAAACTAGTCAACTCATATTTGAAAACATTATTTCATAAGTTCAAAAAATAATTGTTATTTAATTTTGATTTTTTTTATAGGTAAAAAGTATGATCCACGAAAATATTGTAGTCATAGATACGGTCGAAAAAATAGACTATTTAATAATAGAGTGTATAATACAAACACATTCAATGAATAAACTATATTATAATAACTTAAATACATAATTGTAAGCCTTTACGGGCACCTAATATTTATAATTTGTTTAAACGATTAAAGGTGAAAAATTTTTTACTGTTTTCATTTCTGTTATTTAAATATCATGTACAATACTAAAAATATAATATTTTGTGAGTGGTCAACTTCTGTTTTCAGTGTTTTTAAAAATGTTTTTTTCAATTATTTTTCCACTTACCATATATACTATACAACGAATTTCTAACAGTAAAGTTTGCGTTTAAAAAATTATTTATTTATACAGCGTACATTGTACTTCTTTCAATAATTTCCTTTTAGGTTTGGGAAACTATTTTATGGGTTATTTACCCTTAGCTAATGACTGTTTCGTGTTATATATTAATAAGTATACGGCAAAAATGTAGCTCGAAATCACAATAGATCATTTGGTCAAAGAAGAATAAAATCCTCGTTTATTTAGTGCTTAAATTCAATTTGTAAGCAGTTATAAACTGTTTAAGAAAATAAAGATGTGTCAATTTATTTAAAATTGCATTTTAGTGGACTTAATATTAAAAAATTATACAAAAACGGTATAATACATTTGTATTTTTCAAAACTTTGCCTTGATAAGACAAGATGAAGTTTTTATGTAAAAAAAAAAAAAAGTCCTTTTGAAGATAAATGCTTAGTTTTTGGACCATAACTTCATCGAAACAAAATTTTTAAAATTACATCAAATATATAGTACCAACTTAGACCACTTTCAGAATTGGAAAAACAAAACAACTATATTTATATTTTTGTCTAAACAAATAGCATTAAAAGTCTTTAGACCATCACAATTTTCCGTCCTGTCTTTTGTTATTCTTAATTTCTGTTCTGTATTTCACATTATTCATATCCAGTCTTACATGGGTACTCTAAAGGCACCTATTATAATTGTAGGCTAAATAGCACGTTTTAACGTTTTTCGTATTTCATAACATGTATAAACCACATCTGTTTAAAGTGAATTTGTTTGTTCAAATGTTCGTTTGGTGGTTTTCGGACGCTATACATCTGGGTAAAACATTAAAAGAAGAATAAAATCTTAGTGTTATTGTACTTTAACTCATATTTTCTGTAGGTATCTACCAGTCGTATTATAACGAACATTGTTAAATTTTTATTTTTTTATTTTTACAGTATACTTATTATACATTGCATATTTTTTTTTTCATACCTACGTTAAAGAAACAAATATGTTTTTCTCTTATAAGTACACCATCATAAAACTGTTATTGTTAACTTTTTTGTTGACCATCGTGCGTTGTGTTGAGACTGAAGGTAAGTTTAATATCTATTTTAGAAATAGTACAATTATTCAAACATTGTTGAATCGCGTTTAAGCATAATCAGAGTGAGGGTTATGGAGTGAATCCGAGTAAACCTAAAGTGAAATGGTTACGACCAAGAATATAAATTTAGTTGAGACATAATGAAATAAACAAAAATATTTGTATACGTGTATAATATTAGATCGTTTTAATTAAATCCTACAATGGTACAAATTGTAATGGTGCGACAACCAGATGTATAACACGAACGATCGACTCCAGTCAATATATAAATACCTCTTCAAAGACTTAAATAAATGTGTATAGAATAAACGTGTTTTAAAATTTTGTATCACATATATTTTTGCTAGATGATGTGTTGATCAGTGGCCAATAAAAATATTGCTGCGTCTTTGTTTTCTTAGCTACAAAAAAAAAAAAAAAAAAAAAATAGCTAACTAACATTTGATTGACGAAAATGTCGTTGATCTACCAGTTTCATCCAATGGTCTAGAGTCTAGACGTCCAAGTCAAAAGTATTTGATCTTTGCAGATGCCCGGTAGAAGTAAAACTCAAGAGGTTTTATCAAAATTGACATTAGGAATTTAGCTTTGTAAGAAATTTTAACCTTTACAAGTCATCCGCGGCCAATAGTCGATAGACTTGGATTTTGGAGATACCTTAGAGTCAAATATTAAGGGGACTTTGGGACCTATATTATTATATCAGGTAGTAGAACAATAATATAATAAGATGTAAGATAATAAAAAGAAAAACCCCTTCATCATGGCATATAGGTAAATGGTGAAGGTAAAAACCTACCCTAAAAGTTTAAAAATATATAAATAACTATGAATATGTTGCAAGTTTTATTAATTCAAAAACAGTAGTCAAATCGGTTCAACCAATGTTTATATATCCACCGACCACCGCCGTCACAGAATTTCAATCGGTAATAATTTTAAACTTAATATCTTCAAAAACTACTTGACCAACTTTGTTAAAAAACTATACGATGCATAACATCAAATATTTAGCAATATTTTACCGAAAACAAAAATTAAATCGGCACAAGAGGTTTTGAGCAATTGTCACCACAAAATATTTCTATACATACTTATTATGCATATTATTATACATGCATATTATTACAAATAAGTAAATTTCACACACTTAACGCAAAATTATCAAAGGTTTTTGAAGTATATAACTTAAAATAGTAATCAAAATTTACAAAAAAATTCTTAATGTTAAGTATACCATCATGGTCTAAAATTCTTTCATAAGAATTATTGACTTTACAAATCGGACCACCACTTTAACCAGAAAAAATGCGATTATAGGGAAAAAAACCGGGATCACTCTATGTTTCGTGGGTAGTTTGACGAAGTAGCGTCTACGATTTGGTTGGATCACTAGTTTAGAAGTTGTGGTTCAAACGCATTATTTAATATATGAAAGCAACGATAAATCATTGCATTCAAAAATACAATTCTAAACGAGCTCAGTGGTCTAGTATACGTCCTGATAAAAACCAAATTTAAGAACAAAAATAGTCCAAAAATTCCGAAAATTAAATCTACATATAACAAATAATAATTTAAATAATGTGTGAAAATTTCAAACCATTTGGACAATTACTTGAGGAGTAATTAAAATAGAATTTAAAAAATTAAAAAATTAGTTCTCTTAAGTTTTCTAAGTAGACCTTATACATTAAGAGTTAAAAATTTTTTGTTATTATTAGACATTTCTTAAATGTGTTTACAAGTTATGTAAAGTTCTGATCATTTTTTAAGTTCTAAAAACGTATGGATATTTGATTTTTCATAAATTATTTATATTACTATATAATTTTCTGTTAATAATAATATAATTCTATTTTGTTTTAAATTTTAGAGGAAGTAAAATGTAAAAGTAAGTAATTCATTTATTGAATTTTTTTAGTGTTATGTCACTATAACATAACTTAAGAATTTAACAGATTAAACTGTTTAATTTTAATTTTTCATACTTAAAAATTACAAAGAATCAAAACCATTTTAGTTGTTTATTCAAGATTGTGTTGTCATTTAATTATTTTTTTAGTTAGGTACTATAGTTAATACCAATTCACCCTGATGACTATTTACAGTAAAAAATTATGGAAAATATAGTGAAGTATCTACTCTTAACTAGTTAAAAAAATAATTTGTTGAAATTGAATTAATTATAATTTAAAATCAGTGCTGTTGTAACCGAAACAATTGAAGAAATTAGTTCACAAAATTATGCGTATTGTTGCGTGTCTTGTGATATCATTATAACTTCCAGCTTGTTTTTATAATAATTTATAGTCATTACATATTATAACTCTTTTGACGAAATTAAAGACTCTAATAAAGTGGGACCGGTAGTCTAAAATCAGTAAGATTTCCCACCATGTTTCCCCAAATGCGCTTGTAATTTGAAATATTCCAAGAAGCTATTTATGTTTCTCGAAATTAGAGACATTGAAAAAACGTTTATTATTAAAATTAATCATAAATTTACCCTTTTTAATCACCAATTTTGTTTGTAATCTTATGATTAAGGATGAAATACAAAATCCAGATAAAATTACTGAACTAGATATAATGTTTGGAAGATACAAATAGTACCCATAGAATTACTTATTATAGTAATAATGACCTTTAATATTATTTTCTTATGATTTGTGTACTGTGTAGGAATTGCACTTGTAATAATTTACAGATAATGATGATATATATTCTAATAATTAATTTTAACTTTACAGAAGACATATTAGAGATGTTTGGGTGGGGTAAGCATGATTTATTAAAATCCCGATTATTGTTCTTCTACTCGAAATTTTCTTCCTATTATTGTACTATTTAATCAAAATAAATGAATTAAATTACAATTTATTGAGTTTTGCTTTTGGTGTAAAAGTAACCGCATCCAATTTGTATTTTTCAAAACAGAAAAACCAACTATTACAGCATCGGAATGTATTAAATATGCATTCAACCATTTCAGTATGTTAAGAACAAAATAAATATCTTTCTAAAATTAATCATCATGGAATTGACTATTGAGTTTTTGGATCTTTGAATCTATTCTGATCTCAAAATGTGCTTTAACCAATGATAACATTACTGGCAAATTCTATCAATAATCTTACAAGGTATTATGTGTAAAAGTTGGAACATTTCTATTTAATACCCAAAAAGTACTTTACAGAATAACAAAAAAATCAACATAATTAATCTTATTGTTAAAAATAAACCAATACATTCTTTACAGGTTTTCTCAGAAATAAAAATTTAGATACTTGAAAAAAAAGTTTATACATATTAAAAAAATTTTGTTATCTAAAACTTACAAAAGTATGTGTAATTTAAGCCCAAATTATCAGAGTTAACTTGTTTAAAAGCTGCTACATTCATAGATTTAAAAATAATTTGCAAGGAAAACTTTTGAAAGTATATATAGAATTTTATTTTTCCCTAAATAGAAACCAAATCAGGAACAACCGTTTTCCCTGTTCCGTGTCCAAAAATAATTACATACCCGACATCGCCACACAATACAAACAAATGAATCTGAAACTACTTTATCGATTTTGAAATAAATTTAACCATGAAAAACATCGAATATGCAACTTCATTATTCCAAAAACTAAGAAGAAGTTGGTTTAAGAATTCTTGACATTGAATCTAATAATACCTGTAAATAAATTTAATAATCAATGCCTAATAGTTTATGTTGACAAATATTTATTTTTGTTCTCAAAAATCAGCCTAAAAAGATTATGTTTATATTTTTGTTTTAACCAGCACAACGTATGGCAATATGGAACGATGAAAGTAAATTTTATTCTTGACAGTATAGATGGTTAAAAATATAATTTATATTTTATGATCTTATAAAAATTTTACTCGAATACATAAATTTAATTTAATAATTTTTACTCACCATTAAGTTAACTTATGTCATAATTAATAAATAGGTTTTTGTTTGTAAAATGTTAGTCGATCCGGAAATTGTATTCCGGATGTTATTAATAACATGAAAATGACTTCAATAATTAAAAAAATTAATTGTTTTAATTATAAAAGAATTACAAATAAAACTTTGATAACTTATAAACTTTTTAAAATTATTATTATTTAAAATAATTTTATGGTGATGAATGATTTTTTCAAGGTAATTTAGTATAACAATAACAATAATTGTTAATTTGATGATTGATTATTTAGAGCACAAGTATTCGCATAAATATTATCACTACTTATATCAATATATTGATGAAGGTATGAATTATTTTAATAATTTAAACAATTTTGGAAATATTTTTAGAATACGATTCAATACATTTTTGTATGCAAAATTTTTAAACTACGTGTTGTATGTTACAAATGCGGTAAAATTGTGAACACTTTTAATTTCAATATTTAATTTAATTATGGTCAACATTGTTGAACCCAAAGACACTCCAAGTTGTAATCAACAAACAACTTACTTTTTATCATTAACTTTTCCTTCTATCTTTAATATTTTATGGTAAAATTTAAAATTTTTATAAATGTATAAACAGTTGCTATGAATGTAAGAATAATTTAATGCAATAACAAACATTATAATAACTCTCCAAAATTATATTTATTTATGGTAGGTTAAAAAACTAAGAAAGTTAGAATATCATAGTATCAAATTCTTAAGCGTTTACTCATTATTAATAATTGTTTTTCATTATAACTCCATGAATATTATATAATGTTATAAAATAAAAAAGAATATTATAAAATCTGGTATTTCATATAATTATTTATGATTATATATAATATTGGAGTATTAGAAATTTAAATTTCTAATGAGATCTTATGGTATTTGTGAAGAATGTTTTTAAAACTATTATGTTTTATTTTTATATTTATCTTACAAAAATAAAATACATATAATGATATATTTCTCTTTGAAAATAAAACCAAAACTTATTTGGGTTTCTCTATAAAAACAAAAGATTTATTAAGAATATGTACAATATTTACAGTTCTTACACAATATACAAGTCTTACTCGCCTATGAAACAAAAGAAACAACATTTAAAGCCTTTATTTCATGCACAATGAATTTTCCACAACGTTTTTAAGACTGACATAAATAAACTGAATAAACTAAAGACCACCGATATAGCTGTGATACCTAACAATATGTTTAATTTTACATAACAACAACATATTAATATAACATATTGATAACATAACACAACATCAATATTGTTATCTATCGCAGCGTTTAAGACATTTTTGTTTTTACATACATTAACATTATACATTATATTAAATTCATTATAATTTAAAAGAATATTACTTTTTGCCTAAAATTTTATAGAAGATGTTCGGAGCCCGGAGGAATTTTGTGATAAAATGAAAAGTATTGACGATTATAAAATCCACTCAGTTAATATATTATTAGATCGAGTAGCTTAAATTATGTATTTTAAACATAAGTAATTAAACATAACTTAACAATCAGTAATAATTTTTTCTAAAAAATATTTAGTTAAATTGTAATTTCTTTTTCATATTTCTCATGTCGGTATCTTTGTCTACTAAATATTTTATGAGAATAGGTACCACCGTACCTATTAAAATAAATGGTTATAATGTTTATTTAGAAATTTTGTATTAAATGTGTATTATAAATTGTTATTCTACTTCTATATAAAATAATGCAAGTATTCATAGAACATTAAACTTTTAGATACATTTTTCTAAACAGCTATTGTAGTATACCTATTCTTAAAACACAGCATTAAAATAACTTACATTTGTAAACTATTGACTCATCGTGCAACGTGTGTTATGATTCAAATTAATATTTATGAGTGTACAAACCAGTGGTATATATATATATTGATTCGTAATATCGTGAAATTTATTCCAAATAATTGCAATTAGTTTCGTTTTAAAATCATATAATACAGTAAATTTAGTAATTTCATGTAGTAATAATTTAAAAGTAAGTATCTAGTCAGTGATTTTCATTTTGCATAAGATCAAATACGAGCCCCGCATACTTTTATTCCATAGGCATACAAACCTATGTGGAATGCGTTTTGATATGAAGTTGAGTGGCCAAAATAAACGTAGGGAAATTATAGATGAAGAATGATTTAATTTGAATGTTCCAAGAAAATTACGTAATGATAAGCTTAAATATTGATAAAATCATTATTTCTCATGGAAAAAACTTTTAAAAATTATTTCATCAAAGATAAAATCAGTATTATTTACGGAAAAAAATTATAAAAATATTTCATTTATGACTGCCCTTACATTATGTTGGTGACCAAGTACTTGTGTGTTAATAATAAGATATACGCGCAGGCCATGAGTAGGTATGTCTATGATTCATTCATCGTATTTCAATATTATGTATTTTCTATTTTAAACTAAACCGGTTAAATAATTTATTTCTAAACAATGCAATGAATCAGAAATTGTATTACAGAAATTCTGGAGAATTCATTCGGAAGTAATGTATTTTGTTCTATTTTTTGTTAAGAAAACTAATTTCCAATACAAGTTTGATTAGTATTTTAACGTTTGTAAAACAGTATTCATGTGCAATTTCATCTTTTATTTTTTTTGAGAATTTTTTGAAAGCCAATGGTGATTAGTTAACCTCAAAATGTTTATGAACAATGTTTATTCTGCTTTACAAAGGTAACATGTATCTATTTGTTTATGTATACCTTTATTTTATTGTTATATTTTAGAATTTAATATTATAGTATTTATATTGCATTCTACATAATATTATTATGATAGAAATCTAAGTTTTTTGCTTAAATATTGAGTGATTATATATGTAACGTATTATAAAGGAATCAAAAATTCGTTAATAAAAACTTATAGATAGGTTACTGAATGATTCCTTGTGAAGCGATATATTATGTAGGCAAAGTAGACGTGTACTTATAATTAGAAAACTAATAGATTAACCAATAAAGAGTTACAAAATATTGATTAAATTGCGATGGGCTGATCAATATGAAAACCAGAGTTATTTTTATTGACCAGTCTTACACGACCTACATGTGTACAAAGAAACAGCAAAATATTCTTTTCTATTTATTCAATATCGAAAACATCGAAAACTGGTAAACTATGTTTTATTTTTTCGACATAACTTTCAGTATAATATAGTTTTGAAAACCGAAATAAATTACAAAGTTTCAATTGCCAGGAAATTTATTTCTGGTTGTTCTAATATATTTAAAAGGAAGTATTTCAAAACAACGTAAAATGTTCAAAAGTCACTTATAATGTACCTAACCATTTATCTTACAAAAACCTAAATAATTCTATGCAGGTTGTACTACTTGTACTACATACGTTTTTTACTTGTTCACGCGTTACTTGAGGAAACAAAATGCTGACATTCTTTTTATTGTTCAGCCACAATAACATTTAGTTCAGTTATTATACTAATTAGCAATATAGAAAAAAATCCATGGATTAAAAAAGAGTTTTTCATTAAATTAAAAATGTTCTTATTGTGTTTTGTTCATAGTTCGTACTATTATAATTTGTGATAATTTTTTTTTTCTTCAAATTATTTTATTAGTACTCCATATTTATGAAAAAAAAAAGAAAGAAATTAAATTTTTTTGTACATAATACAAGTAATACTAAATTACACTTCAGAACTTTTGACTATTTATATTAAAAATAAAATACCCGAATAACAAAATAATTATTATTTTGTAATTCGGGTATTTTATTTTTACTACATGTAATATGTGATCAAGTTTTTGGTGCCATAACTTCTAAGAATTAGGATTGTTGGGCAAAGTATAAGTTCTTTTAAGCGTGTAATAATTTCGTTTACGTGCGAATCTATTTAAATTATACAATTGTTAATTTTTACTTAAAAATTATATTACATAAACACTTGGGTTCTGAAATTAATTTAAGAATTGTTAAATATATTACACGGCGTATTGTTGTATTAAAGTGATATGATATAAACAATTGAAAATTGATTTCTAGCCACCGTTAAAGAAGTTATGGCTCGTGCACAAACACATTATCAAAATTGTATGTACATTCCGTATTAGTTTAAAACATACTACAATATTAACTATACATATTAAAAACGATAAAGTTAATAAAATGCGTTAGAATGAAGGATGTCTTGTGACCGATTTTAGAGACCATTTTGGTTTCTACACGTACTAAAACGACACAATAAAAACTTTTAAAATTATATGCGTAATTATTTTCAATGATTTACTCGCGTTTTTTGTACTCTTTGTACGTATACTTACATGGCGTTCATTTTGAACACAACTATAAAACTCTTGTATAGTGGTTGAATATTTTTGAATATTGGTAACCAAGATTTTGGTCTATAAGCTTTCGGTGTGCTTAAATATTAAATTTAAAAAAAAAAATCTATCTTGACCATGCCACTCCATATGACAAAACCCAACCTAAGTTTGTCGGATAAATCATGCCATTCAAATACTTTATTCCAAAAATACACCTTACTCGTTTGTTTGAGAAAAAGAACCTGAAAAAAAAAACACTTACAAGAAAAACTGTTTTAGAATAATATTTTCAAAAACGTACTCACTAAAATAAATATTTCCTACTGAAGTTATACCTGTACAGTATACATTCTCTTAAAATCTACTGATATTGATAAGCTATTGTTGAAGAATATTAGGTATGAATCCAACTTTTAATGTACATTAAAATACACACATTACTTTAACAAACATCAACTATTCACAACGTTTCACCGAAGCCATTTACCCATACAATGATATTACTTACTCTAAAGTGAAGTCGTTCCTCCAAAAAGCATCGTCCACGACCTAGAATTCACTTCTTTTTATTTAATAAATAAGAAAAAATGTACTATTTGAAAAATGAATATGCTTTGTTAGCATTAAGAATGAGCTGATTATTATTTTACAACTTAACTATATCTTTAATATTTATATAATTTTTCTTCAAAGATAATTTATATTTTCTACTATAGTGACTAATAATACCAATGGTACGTAAATTTTTGAAAAATTATATAGATAATTAAGGGAGTTACAAACGGACACATTTTTATTGGAACCGTTGAATTTAAAGTTTTACCAATTGTGTGGCGTAATTTTAAAAGAAAAAAAGGTAGTAAATGTTTAAAAACGTTGGATATTTTTAGAGTGCTTGTGTAGTGTTATATCGTTGATCACTAATTTGGATGGTTAGAATAAAAGTTGTACATGATATTTGTAAGCATTTTCTAATTTTTACAAACATAACGATTCTGTATGAAGTTTGGTTCACTCTTCAATTATATTTTGGTTATTAAAAGTTCAAAAGCATTTAGCTGATTGTTATAGAATTTACAAAATATAATATATTTTTATAAATTATATAACTTCCAAAACATTTTAGTAATAGTTTTATAATACATTTTTCATGCTGTTAAAATAAAAATATTTATTAAATTACGACTAGGTATATTATCTATTTATCATTCTCAACTTTTGAATATTAATTTGTTTGTGATAAACCTATAAAACTTATTATTATTAGATATATTTACAAAGTATTTGAAATTTTATAAAAATAAATATATTTATCATGTTCGTGCAACTTTTGTAAAACCAAAATGCATTTACGACGTTTCCAACTTTGCTCTGAAACTTTATTTTTGTAAGCGATTTTTCTAATTGCTTACGAAAATGACGTATAGTTAATTGTATAGTTACATATTATTGAATCACGTGTTACCAATCTTGTACTATGATTTAAATTTTTTAAAATTATATTTTACTATTCATTTATTTGAATAGTTTTTCAAATTAATTAATGTTTTTTTAATTTTTAATTTTATTATTAGTATTATTATTACTGTTCTTATGGTTGTAAATTACACGTTTTATTTATTTAGCACTTGAGCGTGAATATTTATTTATTGCGAAAAAAGAAAATCCAGCAGGTATCTATGTTATGAAATATCATGTATGTTTGTTGACTTTGAAATAATAGAATTCATATAATGCCACTCAATTAGTTTTTCACCCAAAATCATATAGCCAATTGTTAAAATATGGGTATTTTATGTATTTTAAATTCTGAGCGAAGCGAGGAAGCTATTGATTATACAAAGATGTGTGTTTTTTTATTTTTGTGACTGTGGCACGTGTAGCTCCTAGGGAATTGCTCTGATCTTCAACAACAGCACCTCTTTCCGGTAGAGAATTTTACATCCTTGGTGCATTAAAAATCGTGTTTTTTCGAAATTTTCAATTCCAAAAAAGTTTTTCAGGAAAAACAAAAAAAAATTTAAGAAATAACGGAAAAAAGTACGGAAAACGCAATTTTGACAAAATCAATTTTGTTAATTGGTCATTACTCCTAAAATAATGATTGGAAAGACTTGAGCTAAATATAGAACTTTAAAATTTTCGAAAATTTCCAATTTTGTTGTCATTTAATATCAATAAAAACTTAAATTTTCCAGAAAAAGTTTTGAAAATTTAATAAAATTTTAACATCATATATAACTAATCGTAACTAAAAAATTTTAAAAAATCGTTAGTTAAAATTTTTTTCATAGTCGTTCTAATTCTGAAAATTGGCCGAAATTTGTCATTTTGTGTTTTTTTTTTTTTGAAAAAAAATTGTAACTTAAACAATTTTATTATTTAAGAATTAAAAATTTAATATGTTATGTAAAACAAAAATTGCTGTGAGTATACGAAAATTTCAAAGAAATCGGCCCAGTAGTTTTCGAGATCGTACATGAAAAGTGTCGATAAAATAGTGCGTCACACTATAATATTATATATTGTTCGTCGAATGGGTGTCGCGCTGGTTTGAATCCCACTCCCGGAAAAAATTTTTTTGTGTTTTTTTTCAAGTATTTTTTTATTTTCAAATCTTGTAATTAACATTTAACCCACATTCCATTGTCCTATTTAGCTGAAATTTTGCATACAGCTTTGTTTAGGATGACAACACGTTATGGAAAAGTCAGTAAAGGGAGACCCCTAGGGACTAGGATTAGGTTTTTTTTTTAATTTTTGTGATCACTTTTTCTAGTAGAAAAAATGCTCCAATTTTAACGTACATTACCTCAAAAGATCTATAGTTGATCCGAGATAATACTTTATTTCAAACGTTGATTTCTTTTTGGTTCTGAGGAAAAAACGAAAACGGTCAAATTCCCAAAAGTACTCCGTTTCACTTGAAATTTATATGTGTCGTTAAAAAGGGTTTAACGAGTTAACTGCTTAATTTTCAAACTATTTTGATCATTTTTAAGGGAGTAATGGAACTTGGTGGAAACAAATAATTACGGGAAACGTGTTTTTTTCACATCGTTTTAGATGTTTTTGATCATAACATCCAAATTAAAGATCGGACCAAGCTGAAACTTTTACATAATGAAAAAATAGGAAAGATTCTGATTTGACAAGAGTATTTATTGTTAAATATGTTTTTCCACGACGTATACTAGATAACTGAGCTCGCTCAGTATCGTATTTTTGAAGGCAATGATTTATCATTGCTTTCAGAAATTAAATAATGCGTTTAAACTACAACTTCTAAACTAGAGACTTACCCAAAGCGTAGTCACTACCCCGTCAAACTACCTACGCAAACTAGACTGATCCCGGCGCTTACTTTTTTTTTTAAATTTTTTTATTTAAAATATAAATAACATTTTCAATCTGTATAAATATAAAATACAATAAGTAAAGAGGAGAACAAAATATGACGGACAAGAAGACGATGAGTAGGGAAGCTATCCAGTGATAGGACCCTTATGACGTGTCTGCTTAACTAGCACATTTTCAATTCAAAAGATTTCGACACCATCCTCTTTTAAGACGACGAGGAGAATTGTCTGGGATTGTAACCGTGTGTTGATTCGCGACTAGTGGGTTAGGATGGAGAAGTAATTTAGAGTGAAAGTTTTTAAATTATGTTTTAACTAAATTAACAACTGATTCTATGTTTAAATCTTTATAGGGTAAGAATTACCCTATGTAGAAGGGTAAAATTGGAAACATACTAAGGGGCGGACGTGATTGTACGAAGAGAAATTGATTGGAAAGCTTCGAATGTTTTTAATTGCAAAAGTTTGGCACAACCCCATATTTGAGCTCCATACGACCAGATTGGTCTTAACATTGATGTATTTTTAGAACATTAAAAATAGGGAAGAGCATACGACGGTATTAAAATGGATCTCTTCTTTTTCTTCTTCTTGGTTTTGACAGACCTCGTCAAGCAATCACCGCAACAATATATTGTCTCCACATCTCTCTAACTTTTGTACATTATTTTGTGTTTTTTTATATTCAGAAGTTCCAAGTCTTCTTGCAGTACTCTATCCATCTATCTTAGTCCAAGCCGACCCCTAGTTCTCTTAGTGTCGAGTCTCCATATTTTAGTTATTGAACCAATCATTCTTTCCGTCCTCGATACGTGCCTTGCCCAACTTATCCCAGTAAACTTCACAATAATGGTGGATTCATTATAAATATTATACAATTCTTTGTTGTTTCTCATACTCTATCTCTCTTTCTCGTAATGTCTCTTTTGATCGAAGATTTTTTAGTATTGAAATGGATATTGAAAATAATTGTCATGCATTTTATTCAATTAATTATTATACCTACAATATAACAGCATTGTTTATGTTTATTAGGTATTTTAAATGTTGTTTTTTTTTTATAGAAGTGAAAACCCCAGCACAGTATTGCGATGAAAATAAACGTACGTATGATAGTTATGAAAACCTCTACCTTAATGAGATTACAATTGTTTTGTTAACGAATTATATGAATAATTTAAATTTATAGTATACCAACTCCAGAAATTGGTTTTATACAAAAACAACAAATGTAAAACGATCATTAATACCACGCGACTAGCTGTGCTGACTATACAATTTTCGGTTTTTAGATTCATTGTGTAACGAAGAACTAATTGGTTTAAACAAGATGTGTGTTTTTCTTTTTTTTAAAGTTGCAATACAAAATTTAAGCAAAAATTGAAGAAAGAAATGTAAAAATTACGTTATTAAACGTGTTTTTTACATATCCGATTTAATTTTTCGCTATAACATCTACAATAGCGATTGGAATAAGCTAAAACTTTCATATAATATTAAAATTAGTAAGGTACAAGTCTGTTACAAATATTAAGAAATTTGGACAATTTTTATGTTAAGTATAGAATTCTTAAACTGTCGATAATTTTCATTATTGTTTTGTGATTTTAGTTCGATATAACATAGAATTTTCCACAAAAAATTTTGAAACTTAAATACAATATTGCCAACGTGTAAATACATAATATGTTACTAAAAATTTTATAAAATCTGTAGTTCAAATTTTTATTTTTAGTTATTTAAATTTGGAAATTTTTTTTAAAATTTATAAAAAAACATTCAACGCCCACAAATTTGTTAATAAATGCTTGAAAATGTTATTTGTATTGTAAAACTAAATTTGCTATCTGAATCAACAAATTTCATAATAATCTGCCAAGTAGTTTTCGGTGGTATAACTGAGCTCACTGAGAATCGTTATTTTTGTAGGAAATTTAAAATTGCTTACAATATTATGATATGAAATTTCTAATTAAACCTTTTAAAACAGTGACCAATAGAAACAAACCACGTGACCTAGAGTGATACCAGCTTTATTTTTATACATTGTGTTCTTAGTATTTATATAGTATTTATAATTTACATCTTTTTAAATTAGTTTACACTTTTTATAACACTTTACGAGTTTGAATTTGAATTATCCATTGTTACTGAAATTGTTTATCTTCATGAATATCAAATAATTTCAAAACGACAAAACGATAATTTCAAACTGGGAAATACATTTTACAGTTTACCCTGAATAACTATCCGCTTCACAACCTTTATTACATATCATTCTTCCACTGTTCTTACCTTCCGGAGTGTAAGTGTTGTTTGTCGCTTTTAACGATTTTACAGTTAAAACAAATGTTCAAAAACTTTAAACAAATTAATTCAATTTTTTAAGTTAAATGTAGGTATAAGAAACATATTTTTGTTGAATTTTAAATGTTGCAATTAATACATAATTTAATTACAGAACTTTTAGAGAATTCATTTGGAAGTAATTATTTTAGTTGTATTATTTATAAAAAATTTTAAATTTTAAAATGGGTACCTAATCTAACGGGTGAATTAGACTGATCCCGGCACTTACTTTTTTTAATCGTTTAAATTTAAAAAATCGGCAATTATTGATAGAACCTTTTTTTTTCTTTTTTTTTGAGAAAAGTTCGTAACTAACACAATTATATTATTAGTAAGGACTTGAAAATTTGATATGTAATATACAAATTGTATATTTTTTTATTAATTGTATTAAACATAATTTTGCTATTTGTCAATTACAAGGAAAATTACTATAAATTTAATGATATATACTTACAAATTCTTCACGATATTTACATAATATTTTACATTATACATCATGTTAATGTTTTTTTGCACCATTTGACTTATTCATAAAACATTGGTTTAGATACGAACAAATACTAATGGTGTCATAACTGTCAAAATGCACTCAGTTTGTATTGTTTTTAACTTTTTCTATAAACATTTTTAGATACTGCGAAATCTGCTGTTGAACATTATTATAAAAATGACTGTATGCATATATATATATTAATTAAAATAAATTAATACCGAATAAAACATATAGATTTAATATTACACTTAGAAGTTAGATATAAAACTAATTTTTGGATATTTATTCTGTTGCATATTATTTATCCAAAGATCATAGTCAGAAATTTGACTATTTTGAAACTATTAAAATTTATTCAAAAACTTAAGTTTTTAAAATATTTGACAAAATTCAATGTAAAATGTCACGTCGTAGAGCTTTAAATTTTGCGTAGGAGTAATAACTATAATTATTTTCATTATTTTCAAGTATAATTATCTTCAATAAACATGAATGTTATATGGATCAATAATAATTGTAACAATATAATTATACTCTTATTACTCACACATTAAGACAAATCAATATTCGTATTTTGAAATCTTTAGAACCGTTTTCCAAATAATCTATATCAGATTCATAAATAGTAAACTTTTAGAAATATTATTCCAAATATAAATTTATACTCTCTAACTGCAATGTGTGAAATCCTCAAGTTATTTTAATCACTTTACTATTTTCACATTTTCTAAAATTTGGACCATTAATCGTATATCAAATTATAAACTTAAAAACTAATTTGATCGATTTTCATCACAAAATTATTCTAATGTTATACAGCTATTTTTATCCCGAACAATATCTTTTAATCTTTTAGAAACGATTTGAAATACGATTACAATCCGAAAATTCTTTTAAAAATCTATTCATTATTTGTCAAGTTTAGAATTTAATGTTGCATATTTATCTACGTTTTATTGCTCAAAAATGCTTATGATCTTAAAATTAATGACTGTAACTGTACTTGTAATAACTGTACTTCTTCTAAATATTGTGTTTAATTAATACTATGATTAAAGTTTCTATATTTTTTTTGTTATAGCTGCCATTCGAGATAGTAATCGTGAAGGTATACTTAATAGTTTTAATTGTAGTTAAACATATTTGAACATTACATTCAATATATTATGTTTTTTTTTTTTTAAGTTCTAATTCAAATATTTCATTTCCAAATTTTTACTATATTACTTAACCTTAAAACAGATTATTAATTTAATTGTTATTAGGATTGGAAATAGGTATTTCATAAAATATCTCTTTTTATTTATCATCCTTACAGGAACTACTTACTACAGTATTGTCTGTAGTATTATTTTAGATTCTTAAAGCCATTATCTGTAAGAAAAATACTAAAATAGAAATTATTTGACAAATATTAATGGTACAATAAGTGAAAATTATATTCATCATTGGTGAGAACGGAATTGAAATAAAAAGAAAATACATTTGAACATGTTCTACTATGACCATTTTTTAAATAAAGTTTATAGAAATTTTGTTGTCAGACCATGGGTGACTTCAATGCGAAATCGGTTCGGTGAATATAAAGTCTTTATGAAAACTTTTGAATTTAGTTTTAATTGAAGTCAAATGTTTGAGAAAGTTAGTTTTGAAAAAGGCACGTGTCTGCTAGAACAATG
Source organism: Hormaphis cornu (assembly GCA_017140985.1). Taxonomy (NCBI): domain Eukaryota; kingdom Metazoa; phylum Arthropoda; class Insecta; order Hemiptera; family Hormaphididae; genus Hormaphis; species Hormaphis cornu. The sequence goes on along the minus strand of CM029358.1, from coordinate 23,143,457 downwards.
TATTTCAATTCTTTAGTGAACCATGATAGAAAATTGTATTATGTATACGATATAGGTATTACACGTAAAGATGAAGTTTAATATACTGCAGTTATGTAAAACGTCATAAAGATCATTATAGTGTTCATATTAATCATAACAAGGTACCAAATCGGTATTTTATTTAGAAATGAGTGATACTTAAGACAAATTAATCTATAATTGAATAAAAATTTGTTGTTTACATTCTTTTAGCTTTCAAATATCAATATATGGTCCATATTTTTCTAAAGTACAAGACAAAAGGTATTATGCATATAAATTATTACTATTCATATTATAAAACAAAACTATACCATAAACGAAGTTTATTAGAGTGAATTTCAATCAAAATTTAATAAGCATGAAAAGGAAGAACAATAATGATATTCTAAAGATAATATTAATTCTAATTAATTAAATATATTTTATTAAGACACACATCGTGTTAAGTAAAACACTTTGATTGCTTTACTTGAAATTTAAACTTTTGTTGATGGAGTTCAAATGATTTTGTGGGAGTAAAAATAAAAAAAAACAAATTATTTTAATTATGATGCTTTATGCACTAAGTAGATGTGCAAACACGTGCTTATATAGTATAACTAAACTGCTAAAAGTAAAGTTAAAATTCAATCGAACCCCCATGCCAGTGACGTGTAAAACAATTGGTAGTTAAATGAAAAAATTCCGATTAACATAACGTATTTCGTCAGCCGACATGGTTTTAATTGTTTTTATTTTTTTGATTCAACTTACAAAAATTGATTTTAGTTACATGCTTAAATTTTTGGAATAAAGCATTTAACTGTTTTGTCTGGTATTGTATTTTGTTCTAATCAAATATAAAACTAATATAAATAAATATAAAGGTTGTGTTACGGTTGAGACAAAAAAAAAAAAAAAATTGGATTAAACAAGACATTTTAATTTTTAAATACGTACAGAGAAATGAAACGTATTTTCTCAATAGTTTTATGATTTATGAAGAAACATAATTGGTGTGAATAAAATGGTTTACCGTTTAAAATATTTTGATAAAAAAATTGAAAATAACAATTATGTTATTTAATTTTAAGTCATCAGGCAAACAGTCATAGTCTATTTAAATTCCTATGACTTATAGGAATTAAAATAGATTACATTTAAAATAATTTTATAATCCAGTAGGTATATGTGTAAACCGTGATTTTTATAATAACAAATGACAATCTAAAATATCTAAAAATAATATTTAATTATTTATTTATTTTTTAAACAAAACTTATTTCTTATTTCTGTTTCTACAGCTATTAGCGCAAACAATACCATGTTAGAACCAAATGTATATTGTGAACGAAACCATGGTATATCCAGTCAAAATTATAGGAATCAACAATAGCCGAAAATATTAAAACTATACTATAAAAAATTAATATTAATAATGTTATTTGTAATGCGAAGCTGAACATTATTTTCTGTACCACATAATTAATATATGTGAAATGTTTTATATTGTTTTAATGATCATCACCCATCGATGTAATTCTATGAACTACGACATTCACGTAATTGTATAGTATTATTATTACAACCGATGATTGAATATAGAGATATCAGTTCAAATCATAAACGTGTTATTACGTATAACGTGTTTGAAAATTTTACGAAGTATAAAATTTGAAATATTTCAATGAAATTGTTGTGTCAAATATTTCAAAACAAAAAAGTTGGTCACAAACCCTGGTGGGTTGAAAATTGTAATGAAATATTATCTCTTATGATCGAACTGAAAGTAACATTCTCATTAAATACCATAGTAAACTTAAACGTTACTCATATTATATTTAACTCATAATGCGATAAAGTGTGTTGATATTTTTATCACGATTGGACTTCATATTTATCCAATAATTTACATGAATTTAAATTAATTGATACATTTTTAAAAGATTAATAAAAAAATTAAAAAAAAAAACAAATGGCCATGTTAAAACGTTCATAGTTTACAGTAAAAGTACATATACACCCAAGAAGTGCTTAAAAACGTTTTTTTATCCACGATACTACGATAGTGAGGGATTTTATCAAACAGAAACCAGAAACTCAACGGATAATCTAACCTAACCTAATCCACAACTAATTTTGCCCTTTATTGCAGTTTTGCGTGATGACAAAGACACGCTTCTAGCGATGCGTCTAGATTAGTTTAAATTCTTATTTATTATATTGTATTTGCATTTGATAGCAATGACTAATTATCATTAGTTTAACTAATTTCTAAAATAAATAGTCTGAGTGAGCTCAACAAATCAAATATTTCAAATGCTGATAATCAAAGAGTTCAATGCCTACCTACATATTTTGTAAATTATAAAAAATAATTTTTTAAATTAACCAACGTTAATATACAAGATACGTATAAGATAACATTTGAAAATTCCCATTCATTTAGGCAGTTTTTGGAATAGTTTTGAAGAAGACAAGCATAAACATGTGTGATAATTAATAAGAAACATCCGATTTTCATTCTGCCAAACTCATGCACATAAAACAGTCAAAACTCATTATTAGTAGGTTTTTTTTTTCGAATTGAATCTTGGTGTTTTTGGAAAACAAGTACACACTTTTCAGTCAGTATGAATTAAAGTAAAAAACAAATGTAATAAGGTACAAAACTGTACAAAATTGTTTTATCCCTTGTATGATTATTCATCGCTTGATATTGAAAGAAAAAATTAAATTAATAGATACGTAATTCAACAAAAATTTAATGCATCAAACCTCTCCCTTATTAAATGCATTGTTTATAACTTCTCAAATTTAAGTCATCAATAAAGTAAATAAGATATATTAATAAGATAAAATAAGTAAATAAGATATATTCTCATTATTTATGTGATATTTTGTATTACGAAAATAATTTTCCATAGTGACTTCCAATATTTTAAATTATTCCATTTTTGAAGCTGTACTTGATTTTCGTGCGTTGGGATTAAATGTAAAAAATATCTGGTTTAAACACCATAATGTAATAAAATATGTTAAACGTTTTTATACATACTTAGATAGGACATATATATATTCGAGATCAAATATGTTGCTTTAAATCAATAGGTTCTTCACATACATCGACAAACTAAGACAATTTTTTTTCAACGCAATCACAATATTCTCATAAATCCACAACGAAAATAAATCAACAAAGCTGCATGCACATCTGTCGTTTCCACAGTTGTAAATCAAAAGATTCATATCGGTATATATATATATTTTTTTTTTTTTTTTAATTCACTAAAAAACTTTTGTTCTGTAATTTAGTAGTTAGCTTTTATACATTTATCATAGAGTAATATAATTGAGAAAGAAATGTACAGCAATGGACATAGAGTTAAAAATATTATAATTTTGTCTACATAAAAAATATTATTTTGTGAACAGCAAAAATTTTTTGGTAATTTAGGAAATTGTAGAGCCAAAATGTTGCGTGGGCTTAGCATACTTTTACTAAATAACTATTGGGTTGAAACGATAATCATTCAACAATAATTTGTTTGATCGAAAATCTGCAATTCATTTCATAAAAATAATAATATAATTTTATGGTTACTCTATATTACAAATATTAATCTGTTGGTCTATCTACCCGCGTTTCCTGGTAAACCAACTGAATTCTTTACCCCGAACTAATATTTTCTTAATACTATAATACTCTTACAAAATTTTAAAAACAATTTCCGGAGTCAGTCACTGCAAAATTTAAAAGGGTGGAGTTTAATATTATTTATTATTCGTTATTGTAAAATGTCTATATTAAATCACGGTTCACATAAATTACGTAAAATATTGTGAGTGAGCTTTGTGACAAATACAAAGAAAATATTTAAAATGTAGTAAATAATGTTATATAGGTATCTAGAAAATCGTAATAACCGCTATGAATTTTATCTTGAAAATTATAGTAGGTGATATTACGTGAACATTGTAAATAGGTACTTAATTGGTTGGTGGTCATTTTGTACCTAGTAATATATTAATTTATAATTATAAGACATTTTTTGGGCGTGACCAATGAACTTATAGTTGAAACCTTAAACAGTAAACAATAGTGAAAAAAATTTAATTGTTTACATGTCAGTTTTATTTAATTAGTATAATCAAATTATACATTATTTTAGGTACCAATTGATAGTTCATATCGATCGTTGCAAGAAATTTGTTGTCTAATCCATACCCACCAGCTATTACTTAATAGCCAACCCCCCAATCCTCAAAAATTATTCACCATAATAAATACCAAATCATTCATCTGTACTTGATCATTCGTACGTATTTTTGGTGTTTGTAAAAATATATAATTATAAGATAATATCAATATCAGGGATGCACAACTATTTCAAGTCGAAGGGCCAAAAATAGGAAAAAGGATCATGTCGAGGGCCAAAGCAGCGCGTGAATATCAAAATATGGCATAAACATAAAGACACTAATTTTTTTCGCGGGCCAACTTTAAAGGCTACGCGGGCCGAAATTGGCCCGCGGGCCATAGGTTGTGCATTCCTGATCAATATAATAAAGCCCAATAATTATTAGCTATTCACTTTTGGAACTAACTTTTTAAGCACTCTGTATATCCGTGTTACACGCGCTCGTTTTAACGGATCCAACGAGGTTTCAACAAAAGCCGACGAGAAAACGGTCATTTTATTATTTCATTTCGTAACCAACAAAAGGTCGGTAGTGCACACGCCCCTTAGCCTAGTAGAGGGTGTGGTGCGATTTAGGTTGTACCCATTGGCCAGTGATTTTGTGCGAGGGGTTGGATTTGACCACGCGCACCGTCCAGGTAAAGCGAGAGATTTTGAAAAACTCTAAAATTTTGGAATGTGTGACCGTTCGTTAAACGTTATGAAACCGTTGAGTTTGCAATGATTGCCTGCTGGTTTTTAGTAAGAACTGAGTATATTTGGTTAAATGTTCTGACATTATATTATGAAACATCGAACACGTCGCGTTTAAAAAAATGACTCTATTCAAAGTTTGCTTCTCACTGCACAAGCGCGTATTGTTCAGTGAAAAAAACGATTTGGTTAAAATAATTTTAATACACCAAACTTTGTAAATGTGAAGTTGTTTTTGGTCGAGACCAAATCCTACTGGATGATATGTTTATAGAATCTTTACGAAGCGAGAAAACTTTAGTATTGGTTTTTTCTAAGACGTTTGATTTTAAGATTCAGAGCGACGAGCAAGAAATGTGTTGTTTTTACAATGATGTTTTTTTTTCTGTCAACAACTTTTCGTACAAAATAATTAGTAATTCATTTTTCAAAGTAAGTAACTTTCCTTAAAAGTTTATGGAATCTGGTGGTACTTTGATTGAAGCTTTTTTTTTTTTAAATTTTGCTTATTTTTTGAGTTTTATTCAAAAAAAAAATCGAGAATTTTTCGGCAAAAAGTTTTAAATTTTCAAGTTAGTAATGACATTTTCCGGTAGAAGAAGTGTTCCAGTTGTAACATATCAAAGTGGGGATTTTGGCTTAACATTTGATACAATGAGTGGCATTTGAAATACTTGGTCTGTACAGGTTCGTGTCTCTATACTATTTTAATGCGTTTTTCTTAATTTCTTTTTATATTCTAAAATCTAATAATTAATATTCGACCGACTTCCAGTTGTTCTATTTAGCTAAAATTTGGCAAACAACTTTGTTAATGACAATAAATATACAATATGTGCAAAAGTCGAAAATAGAGGGCTCTAAAAGGCTTAGGATCCATGTCTCATATTCATACAACCAATTTACAGTTGCCAATTACAATTCAAAATGGAATAAAAAATAAAGATTACTTTCCGAATTCCAACATCTATTAATTGTATACTATACATTATGACTTATTATAATTCAATGTACTGCATGAAAATTAAAATCCATCAGGTATACTCTTATATTAATCATAGGAGAACAAATTTAGTTTTTAAAATTGATCTAGCTACATTTACACATAACACTCAGCGTTGTAATTTTTTAATGCAGATAAAATATAGCAAAATAATTTATTGTAAATTACTCAAAATTACTCTGCCGGGGTAATAATACCAATAATTTTACATCCTTATATAACTACGAGCGAAACGATGAACAATCATAGGTGCGTGAGCACTCACACAACGCCCTCGATGATAGTGTTCAGGTTAGAGATTTAATAAATGTAAAAAAAAAAAATTAAACGTACAAAAGGGATCGTTTTCGTTGAAAAATTACAAATCCCTATTGCCATCACTTTGGGGGACCAACATACATATTAAACTATACGACTTTATCCGAACCTGTAGGCAAACAATAATAGTAAACTGATACATACATAGGTAGCTTAAATTTTTTTCAAAAAGTGTGGGAAAACGTTGCACGGTCGTCAATCGGCAAATGTCTATGGGAACAGCCTTTTCTTTCTCTTTATTCACTCCGTCGCTTTATATTGACACACTGTACGCGCGCACCGGAAGGGTTAATACACAATAATAATAATATGGGTATAGGGACCACCAACGCCATCTAGATTGATTTTTTTTTTTTGGTCTTTTATAAAATATGTTGTATAGGGGTGGGTTTACTAGCGACGGCTTGCGGGTGCGATTGCAAATAAAAAAAAAAATCGAACAAGTTCTATACATTTTATTTTCACTGGACGCAAAGGACGTGAGAACCGATGCGTACAACGATCGAGAAACACAATATACAATACACAATAGTACATTAAACTCGGTTTAACAACAACAAGTCCACATTATATCTAGTTTACGGCGTTTCGGGTAAAAAACTATTGTATAAAAAAAAAATCCGGGATCACTGTAAGTCGCGTAGATAGTTCGACGGAGTGTCAACTACGCTTTGGATGGTTTACTGGTTTGGAAGTTGTGGTTGAAACGTATGATTTAATATCCGAAAGCAATGATTGGCGAATCATTGCTTTCGAAAAAACGATTCTGAACGAGCTCAGTTATTTAGTATACGTAACGGTATATTTTTCGAGAATTTCAAAGTTCTGCACTTAGCTCAAAAATTTACAAAATCGTTGAAAATTTTTTTTTCCAACTTGCATCTTACCTATTTGAACATTATGTTAAAGTTTCAGCTTGTTGCGATTGTTATTTTGGATGTTATTGCCAAAAAACTAAATTGATATGTCTGACGCCGGATATGGCGATTTCACGATTTTTGTCATTTTCGGCACATAACTCAGAGAAAAAATCAAAAAATGCTTTAAATTAGCTTAAATTCTTAAATGCTTAGAATTAAAATAAAATTTAACGCCAAAATCCCAATTGTGGTATTGAACGCAACGACTGGAGCACTCATTCTACCCAAAAACGTCATTACAAACCTGAAAATTTCAAATTTTTCGTCGTAAAATTCACGATTTTTTTTTTGTGTTTGGAATAAAACTCAAAAGGTAAGCAAAATTAAAAAAAAACTTTAATCATAGTTCCACCAGAATCCATAAGCCTTTATGATATAAGTTACTGACTTTGAAAATTGGAAAATTTCGACTATATGAAAAGTTTTTTAAAAACATAACATTTCTTGCTCGTCACTCAGAATCTAAAATATATCTTTATTCTTTTGATGAAGTCAGTCACTATGATAGAACAAAATATAAATGCTTAACGCTTAATTGTTAATACTAAATATAAATGAGTGTAGTTTCTAAAATTTCTGTATTTAATATATTATTGTTATATGCGTCTAATAATAAAAAGCAAAAAAGATTATTTAAATAATGTAAATTGCAATTGTAACATAAAAAAAGACAGAGATCGCACCATGTCACGTAGTTAGTTTGACTGAGTAACGATTATAAGCTATTTGGATTGTTTACCAATTTCGAAGCCGTGGTTAATCATTGCCTTTGGAAAAACGATTTTTAGCTAGGTCAGTTATCTAGTAGTAGTACTGGTGAAAACCAAATTCAACAATATCAAAATCACAAAATCAATATTCTCTCCTCCTTTAGACGTATCTTTATAGGTTTATCCTTTATAGGTGTATATACCTTCTTAAAAAGCGTATATTCTTAGCAAGCATAAAATTATCATTATTTTATGATTAAAATTGTGTATGAAAAAAAAAAAAAACACCTATTACCGATTATATTACGACCGAAAATTACTTATGTTTTGATGATTAAAAATTTATATTCTGAAAAAAGAATCAAAACAAATTATTTTTAGTATAAATATGCACCCTGATTTTGACAAAAGTTTCGTGGCACATATACATATGACGTATAGAAAAGTCTTTGTTCAATTTGTTAATTTATGTTAAAGCCAGCCAAACTCGGCTTTAAAATGTTACCTACCCCCTTGAATTACCTTAGTATAGGAATAATTGTCAAACACCCCTAGCACAATTGGAAATAGGGTTTGAATTTGTTGATATGCAAAAGTCGTTGAAAATTTGTGAGAAATGTGTAAGTATATTTTTTTAACAGTTTCAAACCCTTTTTGTATCAAAACGATTTTCGTTTGAATTGTTAAACATCGATTTTAGTGTTGTGCAATTATTACAGCTATTATTTGTTTTTTTTTTTTTTTTTTTATCAATTTACAATGAACAGAAGTATGTCTGTGTTGTATTAACCTATAGTTATACTGTCAAAAGACATATTTGGGTTTGTTCATATGATTAGAACGGCAACTTGTGGTACACAATTTTTATTCGCGGTTGTTCATTTTAAAGCTATAGTATGTGTTCAATATATTTCAATTGCTGATACAGTTTCTATATCATAAAACTTATTACCAATTTATTTTACAGATTCAAGTATGATCTCGTCATTCAATCTTCCATTTGTACAATTTTCAGTGGTTTTGTTTGCCACTTACATCGCCGGTGACCCTTCCACAGGTAATAATTATCATAATTTTTTATGTAGTGGTCGCTAACTGTTGTAATTCAAATCATTTAGACTATTTACAGAATATAGGGTCAATAATTAATCAATGTTTGTTCAACTGTAATTTTAGTTTTAATGTTAAAAAATCTGTTTTTTTTTTTTTTTTTTTTTTTTTTTTTTTTTTTAACAACAATTTAAATT
>CM029358.1:23060238-23134351 GCA_017140985.1 Hormaphis cornu | reverse complement strand
TCTTCTGAACATTTTGAAAACTTGAAATTTCAAGACAAATTATGATAGAGAAATAGTATGTGTAAATTGATCAAATAATAAAATTATATATATTATATTATATAATTTATAATAAAAAGTAAAGGGATACTTTATTAGGAAAAATAATTAAATCAACAAGCTGCGAGTTAAGTAGGTCAACATCGATTTTTAATGGAATTTTCGTATTAAATATGTAACCGAAATTGAGAAATTGATCGTTTTCAAATGTCATCAATATAATATATAAAAACTCAAATATTTCTGAATATAACAGCTTTTGTAAGTGATAAATATGAAAACAATATTTTTTATTTTTAATTCCAATGAGTATTACAAGCTTAACTATTTTTAATATTCTATAGAAGAAGCAAAATGTCTTAGTAAGTTGTATTTGAATATTTTTTTCTGGTTAATATTTTTATTTTTATTACATAAAACATACGATATGTTAAATGGAAATAAATCATTGCAATCAACTGATTATATTATATGTGTTCCGAAAAAATTAACAATTCTTAGAAATGTACGACGGTAAAAGAGAATTTTTAAAATTTTAGAGTTTTTTTTAGAAAAAATTATGCGTTTTTATTAAGTATCTACTTGTTTTTCATTTGATTTACAATTATATTATAACGGTGAATAACTATGGAAAAATAAAAACTCGTTTTGTACACCTTAATTTTATTTTTACCAAATTTTATTTTTCAAAGAAGAACTAAAATAATTTGGTGTAGGTACTTAGTATTAAAGGAATAAAGGGCGACTTTATATCTTTATAATATTTTAATCGGTTAGGTATAAATCAAAACCCCTAACTTTCTTGTTTTGTCATTTGATAATTTTGGCTCAGCCAAAGCTATGGTAATTATGTAGGCAACTAAATATTCATCATGGACTTTTAAGAGTGTGCGCCGTGGTCAAGTGCTTGTAATAAACTCATATTAATTAACCTACGTAAGCGACAAAAAGAACTACGCGTTAAGGGAAATAAAAATGGAAAATATGTAATAAATAATTTTTGTTTCATAGGCCAAATAAACCATATTTTTCAATGTAAGTATGATATTTATTAAAGAGTTAAATGAAACGAGTACAATAGATATTATTTAGAACACAATTTACAAAACAATAGAAATTGTTTTAGTTTTGTGCTTAATGTACATGTATTATTAAATGTATTTTGTTGCAATTATAACGTTTTTTAAATATAGATTCAAAAACTGGCAAAGATTGTATATCATATGCATTCGAAAATTTGAGTAAGTACTCATAAATCGTCAGTATTATCAAGGCAATAATATTGTTTTCACTCGAATAACCAAACCTTTTATTGCTAGTATAAACACACGGTGTAACACCACGTGTATCAAAAATAATAACTTTGTGTCTATTAAATATTTTTGAATTCTTTGAATTTATTATTATTTTTTTTTTTATGTAACCAGTAAAAATTAAATTTTGGTTTTTCAGTTATTTGTAAATTAAAAATAGACATTTCATAGGGCTGAATTTTTTAAAAATTTTTACTGTTGAAACATTCATGTACAGACAAAATTCAATGAGATATTTACTTTCAAAAATTGGGTAAAATTATTATTTACTATGCTTACTATGTATACGTTTATATTATAGTAAATAATAATTTTGTCGAATTTTTGAAAATTTATGACTGATAAAATTTTGTCAGTATATGAAAGATTTAGCTGTGAAAATTTAAGAAAAAACCGCGCTACTATTTTTAATTTACTAACAACTGAAATCCAAAATTAATTTAATACGACTTATAGTAACAGTTTTCCAAAAAGTCACCGTCGATAGAGCTAACGAGTGAAGGTAGATTTCTTGCCAAACAACACGAAAACTCTTTACTAAATTACAAATAAATACTCTAGAATAGTTTAAAAATAAAAAGCACTAGATACTTCAAATATTACGTAGTATTATTAATCCTAAAACAGAAATCAAATTGGTTCAACCAATGTTACATATTATATCGACCTCCGTTACACAATATAGATGTTAATCGGCAATAACGTTAAGCTTATTTTCTCAAAATCTAGGTACTCGTTCAATTTCGAGAAAAATTGGACAATTAGACAATAGAAAAATCCAAATGAACAGTTTTATTCTAAGAAATCAGATATCAAATCGGTACAACCGTTTTTGATCTGTCAAATGTTTTCCATTCAGCCCGGGTGACAATGACGTGTATTAACGATGATTTTTACTGTCTATAATCATCAAATTATTGTAGTGTGTTACGATTATATATTTTAACATATAAAAAGCCTAAACTAATATTAATTTCACACCTATTGAATTTCCAGCAAAAAATCTTCTGAGAAAGAAGCAAAGCAGTTCTAATGGTATAAGTCACTTTATTATTTTTACTGTTTATTTCCAAAACGTATGTTTTTTATTAGATAAAAAAAAAAAAAAAGAAATGAAAATGATACTGTTTCAAAGGACTTCATATGACTTATTTCTCAAATATTTTTGGAATAGACAAATTTAATAAAAATAACTAAACAACAGCCTCTCGCGACTTTTTTTTTACCCTGAGTGGGTAACTCTATTTTTAATGGTGTAGCATTACATATTAAATGATATGTATGACACACGACACACATAAAAAGAAAGGAAGAAACAAAAGAAAGAATAGAAAGATGGAAGAAAGAATGGTAGTAAATTAGAGGTTAGGTGAAAAGTAGTAGGACGTAGCGATTACGCTTTGTATTTACTTCAATTTTCTTTGCATAGAGTAATAACTGATTGCTCATTTATCAGTATTTGCAATTAATAATATTTGAACTCTAATTAATAATACATTATTTATGTTTGTAAGTGAGAAATTATCAAACAATTGATCGATTTTGCGTGGTTTTTTTTACATATACATATTATTTTCGTATTATGAAGATTCAAACCTAAAAAAGGTGTATTTCAGATATGTATTGTAAAAAGGTACTTTATATATTTTTTAATCTTGATATTTGTCGTTGAATTTGTTTTTTCTAGGATAAAAAGATAACTGAGATAGCTCAGAATTGTTTTTTCGATTACAATGATTTATAATTGCATTCTAATTTTAAATAACAAATTAGATAAAACACAACTTCCGAAAAATTAATTGGCTTTCCCAAAAAGTGACACACTCCAAAGCGCAATTCATTATGCAAAACAGCTATTGTCGACGTACTTCCAATTTACCCTCTTTATTTTCTACGTTTTCTTGCTTTCTTTTTTTCCTTTTTCATTGTTTTATGATGATGGAAGTATAGCATATAAAATGGGTCCCGTTTATTATATTATTTATAATAATTAAGATTAGAGAATCGTATATAACACATTGATAACTCAAACAAAATAAACTATCTGGCACGCTCAGATTTTTTAAATACTGCTTTTCTTCAGAAAACTGAAAAATTATTGTAAAAGTATTAGAAATTATTAAATTTTTTTTTATAAATTTTTTTTTCAGATTACAATTACGCATATCAATACTATACTGAAGAATTAATAAAATATATTGATCAAGGTATATGTTATATATGTTTTAAATTTTACATTGATCATAAAGTATAAATTATAATTAATTAAATGGATAATGTGATTTTAATAATGGGTGGTATTCTTTAATAAGTCATTTGATTTTTTTTTTTATACAATTGGGAATATCTAACAATAATTTATTTTATGTATTTATTTTATGAAATGCATAACTGAGATGAACGATATTTATAAATATGTCAATTGGTTTTGTTAAATAAGCCAGCACAGTGTTTAATCAGATATTTATTTTTAGTAAACTGAAAACAATATTAATATATGATGAAACATTTTTGTAACCGTTGTAATTAGGTCATCAAAGTCTTTTCTTAACCTTTACTCGAAACTTATTATTTCATTGTGATTCGTATTTAGTTTATTGGTGTTGTAGTAACACATCAGTATAAATACACTTGATTACTTATTTAACATTGTGTGTTTATAAAATAATCGAATTTATACCTGCATATTAAATTTAGCCAAAATATCTAGGTTTTCCTGTAGTTTAGTTTTTTATCATACACATTCTCCTAGAATTTTTGTGGGTACCAAAGACTTGCCTCACAGAAAACGAGCTTTTACGCTATGAAATAATCGAATTTCAATAACATGTTCTTACTAGAAAGAAGATTATGTTTTTACATTTTGAATTACTATTTCCAAAGTTCTAATTATGGTAGAAAAATTTTAGTTCGAACACTAAATCAATTTGTGGATTTTAAAATTATTTATATTTTAACGAAAATTCGGGATCGCCTAATTTTTTGCATTCTTTTGAAAAAAACCCCATTATCAATTGTAGAAGAAAAATTCAAAATACCATTCTAGATAAATAAGTAAATTTACGAAAAAATCAATCCAACAAATTTTAATTTTACTGTATATTGAATTTTAACAATAGTTAATATTTGATATTTAAAATGTAGTTTTTATTTCAAATGGTGACTTTTTTCAATGCAAATAAGAGGACCTTGAGATGGAAGTCATAAAACAGTTTTTTTTTTGGTGTTTTCTGCTAGATAACAAACGTACGTCCTTCTCAATATTCAGACCTCCGAATCACAAGCATCAAGCAATTTATAATTGTGTTAAAATATATTACAATTAATTTTAAAGTAGTTATAGTATACAAAATACTAGGTTCCTATTATCGAATTAATATACAGATGTCCTAACGGGATTTTCTAAAAATTATATAATCTAAATACTGTATTATAAAAGCAGTTTAAACCATATCCATATCCAGTGAAAATTGTATAGTTAATTTGTATTAAACTGGTCTCAAACAAATTCTCAATACATATTTAATTTTTTATGCATATTTTAATAAAAATTTGCAAGTTTGCAAAGTCGCGAATTTCTATACAATTATAAATTTGTTTATGTAGTTTTGTAATTGTCTTAAAATCGTATCTTATACATATATATATATATAAATTTTCAGTTACTTCTAGGATTGAAATTTATAAGTATAGGCGTTCCGCTCAATGCCCAGAAAAAGTGTCAAAATTTACGATAAAACATTTTAATAATATTGGTTATACTCATACAAGTTTACCAAGTGCTATCTTATTTTTTCAATATTTAGTCGCAAGCCCTGTAAAAAATGTAATCGAGTACTGCAAAGAAAATAAAGGTATGCAATAAATATGAGTACAAAAAAACATTATTTATTGTAACTGCAATATAATATAATAAAACAAATTTTAACAAATTTTGATAACTTTTAAATACTCAATCTACATCAAATAAAGACGAGTCGATTACCTATCTGAATTTTCGTACAGTCATATAGATGTTATGATCAAGTATGCCTTATATGCAGCCAAATATATATATATATATAGACATAGAAATTGTTCGACTTAAATAACGAAAATATTCTGTATAGTTGCATTATTTTAGCTAATGCAGTGACAAAAATTTCATATTGATTTATATATAATGTGATAGCTGGCACATATTAGCTGTCAAACAAATCAGGGTTTAGATGGTATAGCCAAGTTATTTGTTGGTAATTATGTGTACTGTGAACATGCGTTTCGTTGTTTTAAATTCTGAACGAAGCGAATAAGCTATTGATTTTACAAAGATGTTTTTTTCTTTTATTTTTGTGACTGAGACATACATAACACTAAGATTATTTCTCTTTTCTTATCGGTCAAAACGCTTTCTAAAAGGCTAACATTTATACTTGGTGCATGATAACGCGTGTTTACTCAAAATTTTTTTTCCAGGATTTTTAGATAACTCAACTTTTGTTGAGTTAACAAACAAAATTTCTCAGATTTTTAAAATAATATATAATAATAAGTTTGAGCCACGACTCCCGAATAATAGGCCTACCAAAATAAGTGAATACTCTAAAGCAAGAAATGCTACGTCAAACATCTTCTCACCCGACATGGAATTTTTATTGCACAAGTTGTTTGACAAAGATTGATTTTTAACATTTTGATCATCATTCATCAGTAACTCTTTTAAATATAAAACTGCATCTAATACAAAAAATATTAAGAAAAACTTAATTTTTTAGAATTGGCTCTCAAATGTGTTCTTTATCGTGAAAATACTGAGGGTATGTGGTTTGTGAATTATAAAAATATACTAAATTATAATTTAATATATGTACGAAATAAGATAATGCGGAATATTTATTTACGTTTTGTAAATATTGACCATTTTATGTTTTAATTTAATTATAGGGTATTGTATTACTAAAATATTTTAGAGTTTAGAGGGTGATAATGCAAAACTTAATGAATAAAAAATTTACGCTTAAGAAATAACAAATTATGAAAATATTACTAATTTTACGATAAACTTTAAACTTTTCAAAATAAACACCGAAAATACAAACATTGTAATATGTGAATATAATGAACAACATCCTATAATTAACATTAAATATGAATCAAATCTTTATGTTTTTTTACTTGGTTTGTTTGATGTAAACATGTCTTAAACGTTTAAAAATGTATGTAGTGGTAGACGATTGATGCGTATAAAATGAGGTGCATAAAAAGCATTATTAACTATTAAGAGATCTACGCATATAAATACGTTAATTTTGTGAAACTCCAATATAAGCATATTTTACATATATTTTACATATATTTTTTACATATATTTTACGACATGACAGAGTTAGGGCTGAAACTAGATAATATAATAAATTAAGAGTTTAAAAAAACATAGTAAATAATACGCTATAAAATAAGAAACAACGTAAAATATTTTTTGAATGTAAACATTTACTATCTAATATTGTTAATACACCACATAATTAATTCCAGAATATTGCAGTGAGTATTGAATTGATTTTTCATAAAAACAAACTAAAATAGCCGAGATCACTCTAGGTCATGTAGGTATTTCAACGAAGTAGCGATTACGCTTTGGGTGGATATTTGTTTTAGAAATTGTGGTTCAAACGTATTATTTAATATCAAAAAGCAACGATCGATCATCACCTTCGAAAAAACGGTTCTGAGTGAGCTTAGATATCAATAGTATACGTCCTGGTAATAACCAAATTTCACAAATAACAGTGTTTTAACAGTACTTTTTTTTTGATATTTTAAGAATTTACTGTGCAAATTTTTTTAAAACTTTATGATTCAGGTAGCATATTTTGTTATAAATGACATATCAAGCATGGGTTTTTGAAATTTTTTAGTAACATATGTATTTTCATGTTATCAACCTTGCATTAAAGTGCAATCAAAAATTTATGTGGAAAATTTAATTTCTTTTCAAACTACAATTATAAAAAAGAAAAAATATGGTCGATTTTGAAAATTTCATAGTACTATAATTTGCTGAAAATTTTTCAAACTCACATGAAATTTGTTATAATTTTGAATCTTACGTATTTTAATATTATGTAAAAGTTATAAATTGTTCCGATTATGATTTTGGAAACTATGGCCAAAAAACTAAATCGATTATGTCAAAAAAATGTTAGCCGTAATTTTTAATTGGTTTCCTTGGTATTATATTCTGAGTGCAGAAAATAATAAATTGTTTTACAGTGATTTTTTTTTAAATATTTTTTTCTGAGAACAACTTTAAGGGTATAAGGAATAGTCCGATTTTTAAAGTCAGTACCTCTTAAAAAAGTCTATGAACTTTGATGGTACATCATAGGGTAAAATTGAAAAAATTACAACCATGAAACAAAGCAGAAACTTAGGATAAAAATTAATTACAGTAATCGTGTTTTTTATAACATTCAAAATAATGATCGTAATAAACTGAAACTGTTAAAAAATATTACATCAGGTAAGATATAGGTTTGAAAAAAGTTTCAATTAAAACCTACAATGATCTCGGTTTTTTCCTTTTTTGATTGTAACTTTTTAAATTTTGAACTTTAAATTTGAGACCCTTTAAAATGCCACCCAAGTCTATAGAGCAATCAGAAAAGGATATTGAGATCGGAGTATTTTTACAACCCTTAAAGTTGTTAACCGAAAAAAAAAACATCATTGTAAATCAATACATACATCGTGTGCTCAGTATCTAAAGTCAATGAATACGACGAGCACATAATAAGAATTTTTAAACAAAACATAAACGAAATAGTTTATTATTAAGCGGCAAAGTTTTCAGTTTATACACAAAGTGGTATCGTACTTAAGCTGCTGTTGAACAATCTATTTTAAAAAATGTTGTGTTTGCAAAAATTTTCATCTGTAATTGTGTGGGTAAATTCTAGTGTTTATGGGGTTTGGCCGATTTTTAAATTACGTCCTGGTATACCTTAAAAATTTGTAGATTCTGAGTGAAGCGACGAATGTATGTGATGTTTCAACTTTAAAATGCATGCGTATTGCTAAAAACTCCCAAAATTAGAAAAACTATAGCATTAGAAGAGGTATTACCTACTTTTTTAAACAAATACAAATTTCAAAATTAATCTACCTCAGGAAATTGTTGGCGCGTTTTAGTATTTTTTCATACAAGTTTTGGCCGTACCCTTATTTGCATTATTTTATTATTCTGTTAAAGAGACATTTTATTGCATGCATATAGTTATTAGAAATATAATAATTCTAAATAAAGAGTATAATCATGAACTTTGTGTACTGTAACAGAAAGAAAGCTGTATAACGAATTCGATTGTAAGTATTTTTAACATTTAAATAATTTAAAAAATTTAAATACTATGCATTTTTATGGAGGTCACTATCTGTTGGAAAACAATTACTATTGCTCTTTAAGTTACAACAACATGTAAACATAGTGTGATAAACACTCAAAAAAATATGAAATTCAATGATCTATGTTTAGCACAACAAAACTATAAGCTTGTTGAATTATTATGTATACATAAAAACGTTATTTTTATTTTTATTTTTGGTAAATAAAATAAAAAAAGTTGGAAAATTTTAAATTCTATGTTGTACACAAAAATTCTCTAAGTATATTTTGAGACTCTTTTGGCGTTTCAACGTTGTATTTTGAAAACATCTGAATAAATATCTTGCCACGTTTAAAAGAAAATATATCATATAAAATAAAATCAATTTTAACCTTTATACAAGTCTACTGAATTTATTATGCAAAGTAAAAACGCAGTCAAACCTATATAATCCTATATATTCTAAAAGGATATATTACAATTTTCTGTAGTGAACGACATAATTGTAAAGCGTATATTTCTACAATAAAAATGATTAAATAAAAAGAAAAAAGGAAGCGAAAAAATTTGGGAAAGAAAGGAAACAACCAAAGACAGTAAATTTTAAGAAAACCGTAAACTTCAGGTTACATGTTTAGTTTGATGTTTTGGGTCTTAGGTCAATATGAAAGCATAATATTTGCAAAACGTTTTCCAATTTTTTTGTTTTGAAAAAAAAAAAAAAATTAAATTTTAAATATAAACTGCTATTTTGATGATAAGGGTATTTACTTACCAGTCTGATTTTGTTTGAGAACTTAGTTTGTGACAAAATTGCAGATTTTATGCAGAAAATTGAGACTAGAAAGTTTAACAATAATATAAAATATACATTGTGTGCTTCTAATAATTGTAATAGTATACGTGTTTGATGCTATTTTTAAAATACTATATTTTGCTGTTTAATATACATTTTTTAATAAACTATTTTAGTTCAGACTCATTACATTGAACAAGCATTCTTTAAACATTGTATGTTAAACACTTTTTATTTAGAATTATAATATGTATATACTATAATTAAAGAAACACTTATTTAAAAAATACAGTAAACTCTTTTAATTTTGTTCATTTTTAATAATGATGTTTTAAGTTGATTACAGCTAATTACTGTTGAACAATGTTTACTAGCATACCTACATGAAATAATAGTTAGATACTTATTTAAGGTCTACAGATTCATAACATGACATTCATGACCAACTTTCAATAAATATTAACATTATTTTTTATGAATGAAATCTCTAAAATAATCCACAAAAAATCATTTGCGTCAGCTTTTTTCGTACACTGGATTGAAAAAATATTAATCTTATCCAGTACATTTCCCGATTGGAGTGGATATTTTTCGTATTTGCATAAAAAAATACTGTTATTTTATGTATTTATTAACAACTTATTACCTATTGTACCTATCACCCAAACATGTTGTGGTTATTTTAGTATTAAGATCAACCCGAAATGTATAATTGTTATCACTTTTTTTTCTTTTACTCTTTAAAGTTAAACACTTGAAAAGTTTGTTTACAGTTAATTGTTTTTAAACTGCATTTTACATTTAACACTGTATTGTGTAGTTACATATTGTAAAATATATCTAAAACACGCATGCTGTGTAACTTCATACTATACGTACATATTATATAAAAATTAAATTAAAAAAAAAAAAAATTAGTAATCATTCCAGATTCCAATGTAACTTGTAACAATCATGAATGTAAGTATTTTAGCAGACCGGTGACTCTTAGAGCATGTTAATTAGTGGCATCGTTTTAAACTTTAAAATACAAGGGTGCAAACATTGGACTTAGGCCAAATAATTTTTTTATCTGGTCACTAAGCTTAGGTTTGCGGAAAATCTATTAATATCCCCTGACCTTTTTTTTTTTAATAACTTGTTCTCCGGTATTTTTGGATTTTCAAACCCCATACCAAAATTGTAACCCTTATATAATCAATATATTCCTACACTAGGAAAATTGGCTTTGAGCTATTATTTTATTTACAAATGAAGCTCATACCTAGGAACGTTTTGTAAATACAAACAATAATAAAGTGTCGTATTTTCTTTTGTAATTTGTTAAAAAAAAACTGCAGAACTTCTGAGGAGGGAAAGTTGACTAGCATGCCAACTGCCATGGGGACCGATTTGTGGGTAACTACATCCGTGCATGTTTGCGCGTTATAGATATCTATTATTTTGCCCTATTTTCCAATAATCATTAACAAATTATTTAAAAATATCTAAATGAAGAATTCAGAGAGATACTGACAGTCCGACCTGGCGCACAGTGTGACCATAGCTATGATAATATCGTCATAATTATATAGTTCTATTTGATGAGAAACAAAGAGACTTTTGTTTTTATACAAACGTGTTCTCTATTTAAAATGTTTAAGAAGTTTTGAGAATATAGTAAAATATTGTCAAATGACGTACCTGCACAACTGTATTACGTTTTTTGAAATCTTTGGTTAAAAGCGTTTTTGAATACTAAATCGAATGATTCCCACTATAATTTTATAAAAACAATCAATTGTTTTTTTCTTTAGATGTACCTCCAGCGGAATATGCTCATAAGCGCCCTGATGGTATTTATAACAAATTTATAAACTTAAATATGATAGAAGTATAAAAAATACAGATGCTAAGCTTAATGAGTTTATTTTTAAAGACATTTTATGAAAAAAGTAGTAACTAAAGGTTTATAATCGTGTAACAAATAAATATTGGTCGTATTACTTTGCTCTTGCGCCAAATATATTTATTATTCACAAAGATCTTATTAAAAAATTCTGCAATATATAATGTAAAAATTATAAAATATAACAACTAAATAACGAACAAAATTTTTAATAAAAATGTTTTATGTTTCTGTCAATTAATAATTTTATTTTAATTTATTTATTACAAATTATGTAATACGTGTTTTTACCTGCAACAAAAAAGATGAACATTTTCATTATTTTTCTAGAATACTTATTAGATATTTTTCTAGTGCTATTTTTATGGTTGGTTTGAAGTATAGTTAGACTCAAAATATTTAGTCAGTTAAAATAACTTGTTAAAATTGATTTAGATTCTGTACGTAGCGAATAATGAATTGTTCTTTGTTTTGTAATTCTGGAAACAATTATTTGACCCGTAAAAATGCTGTGATTTCTAAAAACAGTATCTCCTATGGTAGATATTTAGATCTAGTTGGTACTTTGAAACTTTTTTGTAATATTAATTTTTTTTTTTTTTTAATTTTTTTGAGAATGGATTGAGTCTTTATCCTTACTTTGAATACATTGTAAAAGTTTGAATTTTGATTTTTAAAATTCATTTGTATTTAAATTTTTTTTGATATTATCATTATTTTCAGAGTTAAGTTCCAAAATCGACCAAAATTCTTAAATTTGATTATTTGTCGTTTTGGAGGGGAAAGGCAATCTGATCTATGCACTTTATACTACAGTAAACATAATATGAATTATTACATTTATTATGTATTTTTTAAAATAATATTTTAAACCTTACACATTTTGCAAGTTATTATTCAAAGATTCACGTATTTACCTAGACTAAAAAGCCTGCTGTAGAGGCGAGTATGAGTTTGATCAGATTGAAACTGAAGTCGTTCTATTTTTCAAGTTTTTTGAAGTTGAAAAAATGGCAATAATTGAACGTATCACATATAAAGGATGGAAAAGAAAATGGAAAGAAAAACGGAAAAAAAGAGAGTTGTTTAGCGATAGGAAAGAACAATAACAAATAGAGAACTAATATGATGCAATATGATATACATTCATCAGTGATCGCATTAGTTTAAATAAGTCTTATTTTATTATAAATATTTTAATAGCTCTGATATTTTTTGTTCTGTTTGTTTTTTTTCCAAACTAAATAATAAGTTTGAACCACAACTTCCGATTAATTCCTAAGAACTGTCGCAATCGAAAGCATAGTCGTTAAGTACGCCAAAAAATTTTACACCCAGACTTATTTATTCCTTTTTTTCTTTCCAAACTTTTTTTTTGTAATTGTTTTTAAAATAATTATTATAGTTAGTAAAAAACTTACCTAATGAGAGGTTTAATATTTTAGGAATTCATAAAGAACACTTAAAAAAGGAATAAAAAAACCTTGAAAATACACATCATTCAATATAGCCTATTTTCAACGTTTGTATGTTTTATAATAATATTTCTCTTTTATTATGTGTGTCTATGAAGAAATTATTTATCTTCGTGTTCAAAATGAAAGTAAGTGTAGTAATACTTATAATATCATTTATTATTTTATGTAAGAATATCGATGATGGAAGATTAACTGAATAATCTTAAAATATCCTAATTTTTTATTCTTTACTTACACATTTTCATAACTAGTTTTAACTAAAACTAATAAATTATAAATAATAGTATTAGCATACGTCAAACTTTTATAAGTTCAATATAATGTTAGCTATTTCTATTTATTACATTATAGGCACCTAATGTTTATAAATTTTATATATTTTTTAGTAAATTTTAATACCAATCCATGTAAGTACATTTCAGAAATTTTGTTCAACTTTACTAGGTTATTGTTTTTACACACAAACAGATCAAAACCATCAGCATTTCTAGTAAAGATTTATTTAAATATATTTTTAAAATTATTGTACCTAATGACAGTTGCAAATATCCGACATCGGTACACATGAAGTTTTATGATAAATTATTGTTTGTTTTTAGAATCAGTATTTAAATTATGAATGTAATTAATAACTTATAATTTTTTTGTTTTTTTTTTTTTATTTTTTTAATAAAATATTATTTAAAAATTTTAACATTTAATAATCATTGATACCTACTTATATGGTATACTCTTCTAGGTCTTAAACGTCATTATCTAAATCATATTCGTGAAAATAGCGTTATAAAAGGTACGTCAGGCTTGTTTATTTAGTTACGTTTACCATTGATTCAAAATATAATGTTCTAAACGTGGGTTAATAATTGTTGTGTTTTGATCCAATAATTTGAAAAAAAAATTTTCTAAATAGCTTAGAATTTCTTATTATGATTACAGTTTCCACATTTAAAAATTGATAAAACTTACACTCATTTAAAAACAATGTTAAACATTGAACTAATATATAGAATATTTTTCAAATATGTTTATACTTGAAATAAATTATGTTTCATCAAAGCTTGATATTATAGTAAATGACTCTACAGTAAAACACAAATTTAACAAATATCGGTTTGCACTATTTATTTTTATGTTATTAACGTCTTTTTTGTACCGTTTTCTGACATTCTTGAACACTGTTTACATCGATTAAAACCTTAACATAATAATATTTTAATTGGTAACGTTAAAACCAGAATCTTAAACATTTATGACCAGTTTTTTTTCTAAAAAAGCCACGTTTATTTTCAAAATTTAGTACAAAAATTACTTGGAAATTTTTCCATTATTTAAAAGATTTTTATTGCAATGATAATTATCATAATTATAATTCATTGGTGGATGGATAAAAATGCAAAACTTAATATTGAACATGTTTGAAAACAATGTTAATAGTGCTTATTATTCGAAATATTTCATTTATTAGGTTTGCTTAAAACCGATGATTGATCAATTGATTCCAATAATAATTATCAAAAACGAAACAATATCTTTCAAAGTATTTGAATACCTATACCAAAGACATTAAACCACACAGATAATGTTCAATTGAGTTAAACTGTTTTAGATCTTATAAAAAATGTAATGATTTCGAATTAATTTTTTAAATTATTTATTTTTTATTTTATTTTTTTTTTTTTGTCAGACATTTTTAAAGTATTATATGTTAGATTTTTTAAAAAATACATTCGATATAGTTCATTAACTCTCGTCATATCATATTTTCAATGTTTGTTATGATCCAAATGTATCGCAAACGTACTGTTGGAAATTAGTTTTTATAAACTGTTTCTATTCAAAAATCACGTAAAGTTTATTAATACAATAACTATATACAATGATATGCACATTCAATCCGTCTCTCTGTGTTTTTTCTCGAAAACAGATAATGTTCCTAGTCCAAAACAATACTGTTCAACAGTAGTGAATACAGCTGCAAATGCGCAACCAAGTCAAGTCTCTACAAGCAATACGACTTAGCAAAATAGCGATTATTATTTTCCAGTATAACCGTTTCAAATACATAAAGGCATACTTTTAGTCTAAAAATAAATATTACAAACACCGAGTTTCTATATTTTAGTAATTGTATGTATCTACTAATGTTTTTGAATGTTGTTATGATCATCGAACTTAAAACATAATATATTTTATTCCCTGCATTTAATGTTGTACAAATTGATATAATGTTCCTCGTCGGGATGTATTGTCTGAAAACAGAATCAACGTATTTTATTTAAAATTGTCAGCAAGGAGGATATACCACTTAATTCATTATTGTATTTGTTCCAACATGAGCCATATTTTAAGTAAATACGTAATCTGAGAATAATAATTGTAAAGGTGTTACCTCAGCGTGCTGAAATGATATAAACAATTCCATTGGTTCCTAATTGATCCGCCAAAGCAGACTACGCGTACCTGCGCTTTTTGTGTTGATGCCAACAATTTGTAAATTTAACTTTTTGCGCTATTTTACTTATCACTCTCTTTATACGCCTGTGTTCTACTCAGATGTGTTGCATCGCGTATCCAACACTATATCAACTTATATTCGTACCGACCATACTTGACGCGCTATACATCTGACAGCAGTCTCACGAATTTTTAATAACTTTTACATACGCTTTAATCAAACTAAGTTTTAACCCCCGTTCCCAGTGGAGCGCTATTAAGGCTTAAACATTTTTGTTGTTTTTTTTTTTTCCCCAAGGGGTGTGTTAGAGGTATACCTAGAATTGACAGAGAATAATTATTCTGGAACATACAAAAATGCAACGAAATATTAGAGTCCGAGCGTGAAGTTGAATGAATTTTAATTTTACAATGATGTTATTTTTTATATATTCTTCAATAAACACAATTTTTTGACAGAGCTAGTGTCCAATCACAAAACAACAAACTGTTGAAATTTCGATTATTTTCTTTTTACTCTTTGGCCAACACGTTTACTGTAATTGTACAGTAAACGACTAGAAATTTCCCAATTTGTAATCACTTTTTCGGATATCAGGATTATCTTATCCTTACGTTGAGTACCACAAAAAAATTTGGATTTTGGTTTAACAATTTATTTTAATTGAAAATATTATGTTTAATTTTTTTTATTATTATGTAATACCAATATTATTTAATTTTCAAACTTAAATGACAAAATCTTTCGTTTAAATTCTGTGCACAGAAATGCTTCCTAAATGCCTTATAAGTACAATAGTAGTAGGACCTACTACCTACTACTAAGTAGGTCATAGTTTCTCAAGCACTGAGTTTTGACCTTTCTCATACAACAGTTGTTCTTCATTTCAGTAAAAATTATTCTGATTTTGGAACAACCCATATTGGTCTTTGCACTTACGTTAAATTAGCACAATCAAACGTATGGGAAAAAAAAACTAAGAACTGTTTCAATTTAAGTTTTATGAATAGATTTTGTTAAAAATGCGGTATAGAATGCATTTGTTATGTTTGTAGGTTTAGTAGTCAGATTTTGTGTGGCTTTTAAATTATAAGAACAAAAAGTATATGTTTTCGGTTTGCTTATGTTGAAAATGTATATCATTAATTATTACATTTTCAGATTTAAAGATTACATGCAGTCATGTTACTGTGTCTTTTTTTTTTTGTTATGGACAATGGAAAATATGCATTTCACAAACATCATTGCTTTAATAGGGGTTAAGAAAGGCTCTTTATTGTTAGTTCTCTCTCGTAAACTATTAGGTTCGACAGTATCGATGTACTCTTTTCCGCAAAAAACTCTGGGACCTCTTTTGAAATAGTCATTGGCTATTTTGTTCCGCCACAAATAGTTCTTATTCTTATTTAAACAATAAAACATAAATGTTAAGAAAAAAATTAAACCGACTTCAAAAAATAATTACAGCACTAACAAGTATAAAATAATTAAATGAGAAAAAAATTATTATTTTTTTTTTCATTTAATTGTTTTTAACTTTTTAGAGGAACGTGATTACTTTCTGGGTTTACACGACACATATACATATATAAGTAAAAGTAAAGATACCCAAAGTCGAATAATACAGAACCTCTTCCATTTTGATTACACTTAACGTTTCTCTATAAATACAGCTGACGCCTTTGTTTGGTTTTTGGTATGATATTGTGTACAATAATTTGACTGTCACGTTTATTTTACATGAAATCATATAAGTATTTATACTTGTTCCAATGGTTTTAACTTAAATAATAATATATATAAATGTATGTTTCGTCTCATCTTTGTGTCATTATTTTCATACATTGCAAGCATTATTTAACTTATTCGTTATAGCTATTACTTAAAAATTAAACTTTCTACATTTTCACAATTTATATACGTTATTTTGTATTTCAGATCCAAGAATGGCGTCATTCTATCTTACTTTTATAAAACTTTTTACACTAGTGTTTGTGACTTTCGTTGTCAGTGTACCCCCTCTTATCACAGGTGATTATGAATATGTTTCATTTTACAGGTGTTGAATTAAAGAGATTTATAACAAAATGTACAGAACATACTTACTAAATAACTGCAATAATATTTGTTGGAGTTTTCGTTTTTTTTTTTATACAACAATTCCAATTATTTCTTCCAAAAACATTGTTGTTGTAAATTTTTTATGAATATCAATTTAACATTTATTGCCGACGTATGAAATGTTGAAATAATTAAAAAATAAAACTATAGTTTCATAGGTAGGTTAGGTACCTATAGCCGTTCTAACGCCGGACTTGGCAATTTTAAAATTTTCATCGTTTTCGGCACATAACACAGAAAATAGTCTAAGTATGAAAAAAATGCTTCAAATAAAATACAATTTAAAGTCAACATACCAACTTTTTTATTGTATTTAATGAACCAATTGGATCACTTATTCCACCCGAAAACGTCATTACGAAACTGAAAATTTCAAATTTTTACCGTAAAATTCTAGACTTGGTTTTTTGGTTTTGGGGTAAAACTCAAAAAGTAAGCAAAATTTAAAAAGAAATTTCAACCAAATTATCACCGGAGTTCATAAACCTTTTGGAAAAGTTACTGACTTAGAATATTGGAGCATTTTTTCAATTCAAGAAGTTGTTGATAGAAAAAAAAAATTACATTTTAAGTATACAGAAACTACATTTCTTGCTAGTCTCTCAGAATCTAAAAAAAGAATTACCGAAATTTGATTATTCGACAGGTTGTGAAAACTGAATTTTTTCTTTGTATATTATACTCAAATTTAACTGGAATTTCTGGTTATTATTTCCAACTTAACGATTGATCTGATAATGCGATAAAGATTCTCAAAACTGATACAAATTCAATAACATAAAACATTAATTCATCATTCTAAAATCTTTAGTTACTCCTTTTACATGTTTAATAAAATCATTTTTTGTATTATTAATTTTAATGAGTTACACAAAATTATTTGTTTAATATCATAGAAAAAGAAAAATGCCTTAGTAAGTTAGTTAATTTTTTTAGTTCTATCAATTTAAATGTTATTTTTTATTGGAATGTTGACTGACTATATTTAGTGAATTATGGACAGATTAATTGTTAATTAACACGTTTCAAATAAAAAAGAATTTTTAAAAATTGTACAATTTTTCTTAAAAAGCTTAACTGAGCGGTATTTTTTTTATCGATAACGTATTTTAATCCTAAATATATATATATATACACAATTGTATTAGCTAGGAAATTCGGAAAATTCGCATTCATATTTTACAATATTTAAATTATTCTAAAAATGTATTTCTAATTTATTAGAAGAAAGTTATTATATAATTATATCATTCACCTCAGGAATAATTGTTACATGATGTAGTTTAATAATATACTTCTTCCAAGTAATTACGCCCCAAGCGTAATAATTATAGAAAAAACATCTGAATTTGTGTGTTTTTGTATCATAACAAAAAAAAAGTTCAAAAATTAAAAAATGATAGCCTAAAATATTATAAAAATTTATTTTGAAATTTGTGTAAAAGTTACAAATATTAAATACAAAAATTGCACTTAAATTGAAATTTTAATTAAACACAAATCATGCAAACTGTTTAAAATTTTTATTTTGTTTGAACATTGTTCGTTCCGATAGTACGTATAAAAAAATATAAGGCTGAAAATGCCCAATGAAAAAAACAATATATTTATGACACAAAAAATCTCATAACAGAAAACCTGTTATTTAATTTAAAATTTTCATTAACCTAACGTAGACAAATATGTGTTTTAATTTATATTAATGTTTACAGACCTCAAGCTGAAAATTTAAGTCCTATGAAATAACAACTGTGGAGTCTTGCATAATTCTAACTTCTAAAGCTGTGCGAATTAGTATAAAAATATTCTGATTTTATTTGGTTTTGAGTTCACATACAACATGCACTTTTTTGATCTTGATAGTGTCAATTTTTCAAATCATTTGGTGCACTGTGTTAAATGTTAACTTTTCGGTATTCTATTTAAAATCAAAAAGAAATCATAATCTCAAAAATAACTCCTACAAAAAACCATATTAGACCGGAATTTTCTGTTTTTATTTTGTGTGGTATGCTAATTCGTAAATACTAAGCGTCGTAACCACTTTATACCACAAAAATTGAGAGACAAAATGTAATTAAAGTTACAATACGTTCCTCACCACGATCAGAATATTTTGGTAGTATTATATCAATGAATGAAAACAAAAATAAGAAATTTGACAAGTTAACACATAGATTAGTATTTAGTAACACTTTGAGTAAAATAATAGAGAGACAGTGGCCATTTTTTGGGATTAAAAATGATCTAATTTTTAGGGAAAATTATTAGGTGAAGGTAAAAACATGCTTGAGAAATATTCACAAAGAATATTCTAAATTTCGAGTGTAACATAGTGCGTGTGAAAACTTTCCGTACATCTAACCTTATCACAAGATTACTTCTAGGCATAGTGTTAGTGTAACTTATCTTAGCTACAACCACATCTAAATTTCATAAAAAAGATGGTAGAAACCATGTCTTTTTCTTTCGTTTGGACTAATATGCAAAGAAATTTAACATTATTTCTCTAATAAGATTTTAGTTAATGAAAAACAAATTGAGCATGTAGGAATCTATAAAAAGGTACTATTTGACTAGAAGTTTTTTAAGGAAGTATTCAATTACATAAAAATTTTTTTTTTTTAAACTAATATAAATTTCTATCGTAGTTTTTCTAAAATACATACAATAATAAAAGTACTATTTTGTACATATATAATTAAAAATCGTGATCCTTTAAGTCCTAGTTAAGATGCATACGATGTAAATATGTAGTAGGTTTAAGCTTGAAATTAAAACACACAGAAATTGTGTTAAATTTCTAAATTTATTTGGATACTTAGAAAGTAGGCTTGTTTTGCCTATTACTCTAACTGACAACTTAAGGGACTCAACTATACACACGGAAAATATTATAGAAAATAATTTGTGATAATATTAATTTTTAAATAATTGAGCATTACGCCCAATCACCAGCGTTTTAAAAAATAAAAACTTATTGAACATACTGTTTGCCTTTTAATACAAATTGTAATGAAAAAATGATTCTTTACTCTAACTAAATTATTATGAATTTAATTAAAATCATCTAAAGTGATTAATTATAGTATATATATATATATTATATATATATATAAATAAAAACAGATATTGTTATTTAGATTTCTTCTTCATTATTTACCTATGAGGAAGTATGGATTTTCGTCTTAAACACCGAGTTTATTTTATGCATTTTGTGTCGAGGAAAACTCTTGATGCACATATCGTGTCGCTCAAACAAATATAATATAATAATTAATCTGATGTATATATTACAAATGTATGGATTGCAATTATTTTAATAGTTTCATTGTTTTTCTGTTTAATAGTAGAGATATATCGTACTTTTAACAGTAAGAATAATATTTATAAGAATAATTAATACATCAAATAAATACAAAATATAGGTAATAATATGTATTTGGAACACAGTGTACGAAAACCAAAACAATTCAGATTAAAATCGTTGTAGTATTACATATTTATGACGTAAAAGACACTATTGTTATTATTTTGTTTTTATTGAAAGTGTATTTTGTACTAGATAAGAATACTGGTGAAGAATGTCTGGAACATGCATTTAAAAATTTGAGTAAGCATAGTATTGATGGTCCAAAAGAAAAAAAATTTATCAACATTAGTGATGTGCAATTGTATAATATTATTTGGAAATTATTTTAATTGTTTATGTGTCTGGGTCAGCATAATCCGAAAAACACGTGTAAACACATTTTACGATACCCCTTCTTAAATTCATAAGGTGCAATATATTATGTAACCAAAAATTTTCAAAATTTTCAATACTTATACAGTGTGAAGAAAAATAATTATCATATTAATTAATATATCTTAGAAGTTGATTGATTTTAAGTTTTAAATGAAGCGAGGAAACAATAATTTATTTTGCGAATATTCGTTTTTATTATGTGTAGGTTTTTCTTTTTTTTTTTTTATGTATTTTTGCGTAACTTCTATGGAATTACTCCGATCATGACATGAATAAAGCTATTTTACGGTAGCTAAACCCGAAAATATCAAGATTTTTTTGGTATGTTTGGTGTGTATTATATAGCGCCACATTTTTTTCGAAATGTGTATTATCGAATAACATTTCCACAAAATACATGATAAAACGTGAAAAAAAAAAAATTGTGAAATTTACTGAAAACGTGATTCAGATGAATTTGATTTTGTTTCTAATGGTTATTACGCCCAGAATATAATATTTGAAAAACTTTAAATTTTTAAATAATATTCTTATGGGTAAGATACAGATCTGATACAAAACGGCATTCCAAAAATGTTTAACAATAAATAGAACAGTGAGATGTTTGTAGATTTTAATTTTATTTGTAATTTTTTTTAGTGAAAACTTTAATTTATCATAAAAAGTATTGAAATTAAATGTAAGCTACGGTACATAATTTAGTTTCATTTGTAACTAAAATATTCATGATTAGAATTTTGTCGTATAATCTTTAAAAATTTGAAAATTAGCAAAAATGTGTTGTATATTTTGTGATTTATGGATAGAAAAAAGTCATTACTAATTTTAATATGACAAAAAACTAATAAGTATTGGTACACGGGGTAAAATACAATGAAATTACAAATAACCGTAAAATTGACAATTAAATCGTAATAAATACTCCTCATAGAGTGTTTTTTCAACTGAGGTATAATATTAAAAAAAAAAATATTTGATTGTTTGTGAACATTAGTTCATATTATTCTAACAATTTTAATCAATAGGCTTTTGAATTTTTTTTTGGTAAAATATGTTGATATAAGTAACACTTACTTATAAAGTAAAAAGTTACCTAATTGAAATAACAATATTGACAATTTTAAACTTGATACCAGCAATAGATGTAAAAATATTATGTATATAAATAATAAAACAAAATATTACGTTTTTCTGTGGTTTGTACATTTTTTCTGCACACACACACACACACACACACACACATGTATATATATTTGTAAATATTTGTTTTTAATAATTGTATCCTATCAATTTTGTGTAAATTAAACACACACTTTTAATTGTAACGACCAACAAAATGAAAGTGTATAGAGGGAAACGAGCTCTGCTCAGAATTGTTATTTTTGTGAGCAATTTCTAATTTCTTATTAATGAAACAACTGTGACTTCCTGAAAATCCATTATTGCCACTCTATCAGGGTACCTATCCGTCCAATCCAGATATTTTTTATTTCTTTT
Organism: Hormaphis cornu; assembly: GCA_017140985.1. Classification (NCBI taxonomy): domain Eukaryota; kingdom Metazoa; phylum Arthropoda; class Insecta; order Hemiptera; family Hormaphididae; genus Hormaphis; species Hormaphis cornu. The sequence goes on along the minus strand of CM029358.1, from coordinate 23,111,652 downwards.
TTTTTGTACATTTAATCGTTTTTGCTTAGATGTTACGTTTTCTTTCAACATGTAATTGCTGTGTTGTATTTTTTCTTATGGTTTTTAATTTTGATGATAACATCAATTGACTTAAAGAATTAAATTTTGTGCTAGTATGAGTCATATACAATTGTAAATTTCATTTTAATATTTACATTAATTTTTTATGATTATAGAACGTCAAATAAATAAATTTAAAAAATGATTGTTTATTTTTAAAAACACGTTTAACCAAGACAGTCGTAATAAGATGTTAATTATTTCTTTGTCTCTAAACATAAAACGTATACTATAAAACAATTTACTGTAGAAGAAGATATTTTTTCGTAAATTAATTTACAGTCAATAGATCAGAAAAATAAATAAAAATAATTGCTGTAATGTGTTGATTTCATGGATTTTTAAAGGAATTTCAATTTGCAGCAAATTAAATCAATAATTTTAAAAATATATTATTATAATTTTTAAATTTTAGCACAATCAATGTTCATGAACGTTGATGATGTTGGTACGTAATTAATATTACATTATAATATTAATTATAATTTTCATACTTTTATAGATAGGTAGGTACTCTGTTTTTTTTTTTTATGAAACATGTTGGTAATTTTCATATTTAAGTGTAAAAATTCAGCTTATGATTTATAATAAAAGTAATTTTTTACTCATTGTTCTTTTATTTTTTATTTTTATTTTTAATTTTTTTTTGTAAACAACAATCTTCATAAATTATTAAATTTTTTAAATTTTAACACTTTATCAATAGCTTGAGACAAAAAACAAACAAATAAACACAAATTAAGAATTTTGGCCTATTAGTTTTACGAGATAAAAATAAAACATTACATAGTTAATGAGTGTTTTACTTACTTACACTATAATAGTATTATTTTATAATTATTTCGTCTTGATTAACAAGCAAATATTTTTATAAAAACTCTCAGTGGCCCAGATTATGAAACTGTAGCATTTACAACCAAAATTATCTATAATTTGTACGTTTTAAAAGTTTTATCCAATAAAACTTTAGGTAAACTGACGGTTTTTGAAAAAAGTTGATCATAATTTTGGTTATAGATTAAAAATGGTAATCAAATCATCTTATAGTTTTGAAAATGTATTACTTCATACTTTAAACAATTCTAAGATAAATACATAGTTAGAACTTATAAACAATATCATGTATTTTTTTCGGTTTCATTAAATATTTTATTTTTGAAATTATTATTCGGGATTGAAAAATATACAATAATTCTTATACAACTAAAACAAAACAAAACACATGGACATCGTAAAATTCAGCCATTTTTTCATGCATGTAGCCAAAACTTTCTGAAACTTTTTACAGAACTATTTTGGTTTTTGTGGTATTAAAAATTGACGATAAGCTGGGCATTATATGAAGATAACACATCGATATGTAATATGAAAAAACAAATATTGCTAGATTAGTGTTTTTCAATTTTGACATTTTATTATAGTCGTTTTAAACCAAATATTAGCACTAACTGTTTATTTTTATTATTTCAAATTAGAAAAATGTATTATTTCCCCTAAAAATCTTATTACCTACTTATTTAAAATTAGAAACGGTTTATGTTGCTTACGGTAAAAAAAAAAATAAAGTACAATATTTTCTATACTCAAAATATAGAATTACTATTTTTCACCAAGTTGAGATGTTTATTATATTTATTTAACATTGATACGTCACACACTCACACCAAACATTGAAAATTCACATTTTTCAGATCATGCAATGTCATATTTTGTTGTGTTGTTTGCATATGTCACAACAGGTATGTTCTGAATTAAAAATTATTTTTTCAATTAAAACAATTATTGTAATTGAATAATGTATATCTAACGAATATGTTTTAACTTTAGAATTATTTAGTATATACATGACTAATAATTGCTGAGTAAAACCAATTGCACTATAAGAAAAAAATACAAGACTTAAGCGCTAAAGGCATTGGTTATCTATTAATTTAAAGGAATATTATTTAAGAAAATATTACAACTAAATTTTTTTGTCGGTTGTCTTAAATAATAATAAACAATCGCCAATATATTCTATACCCCGTGTCTCACCGAAAATAGCCGATCCACTGACCCAGAGTCCGAAAAAATCAAAATCAAATGTCCGCAGTTTTTATAAATGGAACTAACAAATTTTATAGTTTTGGTTCATGAATGTCAAAGTTTTGTTTCCTACAAAACATAGAAAAGACGTCGATTACACTAATATTATTACGAAATTTTATTGTAATAAAACTTTATTGTTCTTGCATCATATTCTGGCTTATTCAAAGACAATTGTTGTCAACCAGGAAATACTGACAATAGGTTAAGTATTGAAAATAGACGTTCATACTTGTGAGTTATGATCTATTTGTACATTTTTTCCATCACAAAATCTCAAAGCAAAGCTGGCAAATAATCTCTAAATAGTTTATAGTTTCTTACTTTTTATAAGTATAGCAATTAATTGCATTTCTCGGAAAAAGACCGTAAGACACATCAGGTGAATAGCGAGTACATATCTGTTGAAAATTTTATCAAATTCATATTCTTTAAATTTTATTTAAACTTATCTTAGCTGCGTATTTGTAATAACTTATTCAATTTTTTAGTTTTTTCTACATCTACTGTTTTTTGTTAAATGATCAGTGATCAATGATCAGTGTAGTCTAATTCGGTAGGATTCGCTGTGTACATTCCAGAATATAGTTGTCTCTGATGTTTTATCGAAATTCGCATTTCTGTTTTTTTGCGGAAAAACATATTATGCTATTGTTCTAGCACGTCATCTAATGTAGAGACAATACGTATTCAGTATATATCATCTAGTTATAACATACTCTTAGTTATTGCTCTATTAAATTCAACCCCTTAATACCTCCCAACTCTCTAAGGCCATTTTAATTTGGTAATCTTTGAATGTCTAGAAACAAATCATAGTAAAGTAAAATTTTTATGAATTCCGGGTCACGTTGAAACTCATGAAAACGAAATGGCAGTTACCACAGCTCTATGTTCAACACATTCCTTTTTTTTTAGAAAGGGCTTTAAAAACTCAACTTTAATTAGCAATTGGCACAGCGGACACACAGTGTCTCACACGTAACGCCATTAATTTCGAATACAAATTATACATTTTAAAATATATTATTCTTGAAATTAATGATGAGACACGCATTATTGTTAAAGTTGATTCGTTTTTTGAATATTTAATATGATGGTCGATACAAAAGTATATAACTAGGTTTGAAATTGTTCAACACATTAATATTGTAATTTTTAAATTTGATATTCTTTAAGTATATTTGTTTAAAGTCAAATGTTTTTTTTTTAAACAATTAAAACATAAAAATAATTTTTAAAAACCTGTATACATTCAAAGAAAGTCATAAACATTCAAATTTTAATACGTGTTCATTTATTTAGGTTGAATTCTTTATATTATTTTTATAAAATTCTTACAATTATTTATTGCTTATAGATAATACTCTATTGCATCTACCGTCAATTTTCATATCATACGAATGAGTGCGGCATGACTCGAAATCTTTTTTACAGTACAATCTCGAAGTTATTTTAATTCTTAATTTTGTACCGAATTATTATATTATAACATACTTTCATATTATGAAATTAATTAATACTTTTTCTAATTTTTTCGATATATTTTATACGTATAGGTAATGTGGAGACTCCAACACATTTCTGCACATTCAATGAAAGTACGTTGTATGAATATAATTATTAATTAAACTAAGTAGTTCCCTTATTGTTTTGATGCGTATGAAAACAAAATATGTTTCCAAAATAAGTCGAGATATATTAATATTCAATAAAAATATTAACTACAAATAGCAAAAAAACATTTATTAACTTAAGTCTTAAAATTCACTCGTTTGAACCAAGATTTTGATAAATTGACAGATTGCTTTATTTGAGTATAAATATATCTTCCAACTTAATTTTTGGTTTTGGCCATTCCGTTATAAAAGAATAATGCGCGATTTTTAAACTTAGGAATCAGAGTGATTTAGATGTTTTTGTTGTTAGGTATTTTAAAATTACTTTGTAACTAATATTTTTTATTTCCAAAATTTTTCGGAAAAAAGACTATTGTGTCCCATCAAATATTTCTGTTGTATTATTTACCGACTCATAAACGTACGCGATGTCAAAAACTTTAGAACCCTCCGTGGTTGAGTAATTTTTTTGTGTATCAAGTTTGAGCTTTTTATTCTATTTTTGGGAATTTTTCGGTTTTTTCTGGATTTTTTCGAGGTAAAAATTATTTTTTATACTCATTTTACGATAATTATAATATTTATACTCATAGTTCCAGGCAGTCCTGTTGAAAACACAAGTGTTATCTTGACCTTCTAGGGAAGTTAATTTTTTTATTTCGTAGTTCCTTCAATTGGGGAACATCCTCAAACATCTGATAAATCTGTCTTTTTTCATTTTTACATCGGTTATTCTATTTGAACAAATAGAAATAAGAAAAACAATAAAAAAAACATTTGGTAATAAATAAAGTAGTATGAATAATTATATTTGCATAACTAAACAAACGAATGATTTAGAAAACCATGAGACATCATATTTAACATGAGATAAAATAATGAAAAAGTGTTTGTGTAGTAGGTAATAGAAATCATTTTGTGGTAGTATGGTTTAGTTATATTTTAAATATAAATGAATCCTTTGGCTTTATGCTATTACAAAAAAATTGTAATATAAACAACATTACAAATTGTAGATAATTTGACGAAACTCCTCTTGCTGACAAAACTTTCTCTTCTGTCATGGCTATATAATATGTATGTTTCTAACAAAAAAATTGTTTTCTAGAGCTAAAAGAATGTTGTTTACATACGCGAACTCCAAATGGTATGTTAAATAATAAATAATTCGAAATTTAATTCTAATACATCTGTCTTAAAAAACAAAGGGAGCAAATTTTAAGAAAGGATGTAAAGATAGGGTTAAATTCATAGAGCGGAAACCAAAAACCGTTAGAAAATTCTAGGTTGGGTGAAAAGTTTGTAGTAGGAGTAACACTATTTGGAATAGGTTTCGTTTTGGGTAGGACAATGTTTTTGAAGTTTTGGTTCAAACGTATTTTCTGGTTTCTGAAAGAAATTATTAACCGTTGCATTGGAAGAAACAATTTTGAGTGAGTTCAATTATATTCTGTAAAAAAAAACAAATTTAACGAAAAATATCAGCGATATAAATAGTAATATATTTATATAGTATTTACTTAAGATAAAATAAAACCTTACTTGGGTTTAAATATATAACATAAAATTTATATGTATTTATGAAACGAAACACGCCAACAACTCTACCAATTGTTTGATTTTTCAACGTTTTCAAACGTAAAAAATGTTTTATTTCTATGTGTGCAAATTTTAATAAATGCAAACACTGCTGAATTATAAGTTGTTAATTGTTGAAAAAAATTATTTTTTTTATTTTAAATATTAAAAACAAAGAAAAGATACACTCCAAATTGTTATCGTTACGTCAAACCACCAACCCAAACTAGAATTTCTTCCCTTTCTTAAACATGATAACCTTTATTTCCTTACTTTCTTATATTTACTACCCTTATTCCCTTCCCACTTTCTTTCCTTTTCTTTTTTTGTTGAACTACGCTTACTGTGTTAAGATACACAATTCAAAGTAGTATCTTTCTCAGATTGGTGACTTACCCTACTTCACAGCATGCTATTAATTTTCTCTATATTTTCTAATCACTTCATTCTCTAAATCAACGTTGTCATAAATCATGTGTTAATTAAGTCTAATACTGTAAAAGGCTTCTACTATGCGCACTCGAAACTGTTTATTGAGTGAAAATAAAAAAGTCATCAAACTCTTTAAACGTTTAATTTTGTACTTAATACTTTTTATTTTAAATTCAAATTAAAAAATCATAAATTTAACGTAATCTAGATAGAAATTAATAGAATTTTGTTAAATAAATTGAAATAAAAATACAAAAAATATATTATGTGTGTTAATAATGAAATAAAAAAAAAACTTTAATGATACATATATTATTGTAATATTAGTGATTATGTATTGTCGTAAGTATTGTCATGATGTTTTATGAAAAACAACAAATATTGTGTCCATAACGATAAAACCATATTTGAATTAATAAAAAATATAATAAAAAACCAAGTTTTTCTCTATTAACTACAATATTAATATTTATTTGTGATACATTTCGAATAAATAATAATAATAATCTTATGAATTTTCAAAGAACGCAAATTGGAGTTCGAATTTACACGTAATTAGATTAATATTTAATAGTTTAGATTAATTAGGTACCTATATAATTAGTTTAATTAATTTAGGTAATCGTTGTGCGAAACAGTAAAGAAACTACTAATTTGGTTAGTTTTTGGTTGGCCAATCGTATGCAAGGTAGAAATTTTATATTTTACTTTAGGTCGAGAAAACTGATAAATCAATATAAATAAAAGCCAGTTTAGTGACTCAAATACTCAACAAATCATACTTTTTAAAATTTTATACTTGTCATCTTAATGTTTATAGTATTGACTAATTAGTAATTTCTATTCTTAGTTTGTGTAAATTTTTTAACTAATTAGAACTAATTTTAGAGGTATTTTTGAAAAAAAAAAAAAAAAAAACAACGTTAAAACAAAAACAATAAAATAATAATTTAGAACGTTTAAAAAACCTAATTATGGTAAATAATTTAAAAAAAAATTTAAGCTTTATTTATAAATATAGCTGTCGAAATCGTTTTCAACTCTAACCTGGTAATTATTTAAGGTTAGAAACATAAAATAATTTTTATGAAAATAGTTGATTTTATGAATTTCAATGTTCTGCTGTTAATCACTCGACAGTTTGTCAAGGTTGGTTCCGATATTGTTAGTTTTGTATGTTAGTTTTGGCAATCTCAATGAGGTAAAATTGATAAAGCCGGAAATTGCATGGTCAATCGGGTAGTTTGATAGTTTAGTGACTATAGTTTTGTAAATTGAATCACTAATTTACAAGGTTAGTTATAGGTTGTAAATTAAATTTATAAGTAATTACACATACACCAAACTTTCAGAAAAACAACGGAGTTAAATTCTCATTAATTGTTATTAATTGAAAGAGGGAAACAGTTAAACTTTAGTTAATTTCATGGTAGTTTATTAGAAAATTGCACAAATTTATCTATTTTGGGAAAGCCGTATAAAATATTTAATAGGTATATGGCAAATAAAAAATTGCATTCATCTAAACCAATATGATTTTCATTTTTGTAGAATTTTCGCAATCTAGAAAAACTATACAGATTACAATCATCGAAAGGGATGAGTGGCAATGCATTATTATTCTGAATTAACAATTTCCATAAGACCTTTATGTTAAAGCTTTAGTTCAAATTACATGTTTGTAACACAAATATAAGTGAACCAAAAATAATTGAATTTTTTTTTTAAAACAAATTAGTTTTAACCTCCTGAAAAAAGACGTTTTAAAAACGATTATTAGCGGAAATTGGTTTTTTGTGATGTATAATTTAAACATTAAAATCTCAATAGTAACGACGACAAAAACTATATTTTTAAAACAATAAGTTTAAAAATAGTTATATCCCAGAAAATGTTATTGAAAATTATTTTGATCTCGGAAAAACGTAATTTAATTTATTATTAGAATATTAAGTTTTGAATTGTATTGGTCTAAATTTACATAAATGTACAAAATTGTTTGTACGTTTTTTATTTTAACGGCGTAAGAAAATTAATTTTCACCTAGTTATTAGTGATATATCCAACATTTGATCTAGTAAATAATCAGCGAATTTCGAAATGCCTATTTGATGTTTTGTATAAAAATTCAACTAGTAATTAATATAAACATATGCGATACGAAGTACAATTTATTAAACTGTATGCCGCAAACTGCATGAAAAATATTACTTGTTATTTATAAATAACATAAATGTTTTAATATATAATATAATAATATTATACTTAAATAATTTTGATGTATTCGAATTAAAATTTTAAAGAAAGAATATGGGATATTATATACAAAGCATACTTCGATTTCAGTAAGTAAAATATTTTATACTTAGTATTAAAATCTCATGTATTGAGTTTTGTAATTACTTTGATTCAGTGTAATATATATTTGATTGGTTTTTTATAGTTTTATTAAAAAAAAAATCGAATTCACTCCAGGAGGTGCGGGTAGTTTGACGGAGTAGCAACTACGCTTGGGTTTGAAGTTGTGGTTGTGGTTCAAACGTAATTCTAAGCGAACTAAATTACTTTGTATACATCCTGAGAAATAACAAAATGAAAATAACACCATTTTATCAATACATTTTTATTTTATTTGAATTTTCATAAAAATGGTCTGAAAATTCCGAAAGGTGTGTCCCACATATTATGTGAAAAAAAAACTTTAATTTAAATAAGGTGTGAAAATTTCAAACCATTTAATTAATTATTTGTGATGGATTCGTTACAATTTCAGTATCAATTGCACAACAAATGACCATTATCCAAATAACACAGGTTTGACCGTGCAGGATTTTTTTCATTTTTCTTATTCTGATTCCAAATTTACAAAAGACATATAATTTTCAAATCTTAAATAACCAATTTGTGGGAGTTACAATTTTTTTTTTCAAAGGTTTGACCAATTTTTGAAAATTTTCCAAGTATAAACTAGAAAAAGAAAATTTTACCATGGATTTTCGAAATTTTATGTTGCATAATAGGTACAATTTTATATTTTGCCGACCTTATATTAAAGTAAAAAAACTTTTTATGAAAATTAAATTTTATATCGAACATAAATTCCAAAAAAGAAAAATGGAAATTGTTGAAAACTCAAAGTCGAAATCTCTTGAAACCAGTACCAAAATTGTATCTTACCTATATTAATATTAAGTACATGTTTCAGTGAATTCCGACATTATTTTAGAAACTATGGTCAAAAAGCTCGTTAGCCATGATATTTAATGTTGTAATATAATTTTTGCTTGATTTTTTTATCGTATTACATTTTTAATACTAATATTTCAAATTGGAAACCCCTTAAAAGGCTATCTGAGCTTTAGTACTAACAAAAAAACTAACGACTTTAAAAATAGGAGCATTTTTTATACTACACAAAGTGTTCACAGAAACTAAAAACATAATTGTAATTCCTTTCTATGTTCTGAAAACTACAAATTGTTAAGAACAATTAAAAAAAAAAAAAGTTACACTCAATGAAATTTACGTTAGACTGTTTTTAAAGTTATTAAATCCATAATTTATTTTCATGCTTAGAAGTATATTCATTATGCATTAATGAACTTTTAATATAAAATATGGTGCATTGATTTGTATATAACAAAATATTTTTTGGCTTGATTTCATACTTAAAGGTACTCTAATAGCAACATATATTATATATTTAGGTAAAATGTATAAGTCGAGCAGTTTTACAAAAGTAAAAAAAATTAATATTTTTTACAGCATTCGTTATTGACTCTGCGATGTCTTGTGAAGCTAGTTATCAAGGTATTTATTTAAAGCAAAAACATTAATCATTCCAAATTGTTTACTTATGAATGTATGTAATAGCTGGTGTTTAAAATTTTAACTAGCGTATAGCAAACCCTTCGTTATAACTTTTAATAAATTTAAATTAAATAATATCTGCGATTACAGAAACTGTATTTTTGTATTGCAAATAATATTTAATGTTCCATACGCAGAAAATGTAATAAAGCAAAAAAAAAAGATAGTATGTTTAGTAAGTGTCACTTGACATTTTCGGGCTATTTGAAGATAGTGTTTACATAGTTTTTCCCGAACACGAGCCGATCACTTTCAAATGCACTCTTAAACTAATGGCACAATTAATGTTGAAAACTAAAACTTTTTGATTGTATATGCATTTAACATTATCGTCAAAAACACTCAAATTAATAATGTGCACATTATTATACTGTCTGTTTTATAATATAAGTAGACTAGTTAATAAGTATAAAAGACTCTGGTTCAGTGATAATCAAACAACAAATATAATTATGAAAAATTATAATATTAAAATTATAATTATTTGCCATTTGAGACCTAACACGTTAAAAATAAGAGAAATACGTTTCAATTGCAACATGATTTTGTAAAACGCTAAACACAAAATAAATTATATTTTTTCTATTATTTTCATTAGCTGTACATTACAATACTGAGAGTAAGTACAGTTATGTTCTGAAAGTAGAACGTGTATTAGAAGCACAAAAAATGACTATACTGAATTTATACTAAGCATATTAACTTATATGTAATACACAATAAATGATGAATAATTATTTGAATGATTGAATTGGAATTAGCAATGAAAATAAAACGTAATAATGTTTTTATCTTATTCCTGTATAATACTTTTTTGTAAAAATTTTTTTTTAGAAATATTTTATAAAAACTAGAAAACAGGCAACTAAAATCATAAAATATCAGTACTAAAAATACTATAAATTCTTAATTTATACTAGGAATTTGCTTGTAAATTAATATGTTATACGTTAAATAGCGACACGCAATAAAAAAACGTTCAATTTTGTATAAGTATTAAATATTAATAGATACTCTTTGGTTTTGGATATTCTTGTTTAGTGATTTTAGTATCGGGTTCAAAATAGTTTTCATATTTCTCATTCTGACAAAAGAAATAATAATTTCAAAATATTTTATAGGATTTCAAAGAATATTTGTTGTTTTTTTTTAAATGTCCTCATAAAACCACGATTATTCTTTCATAAAGAATCCGATCATTACAAACGTATTACGCCATTGATACTCGCATAGTAGGTACTTGATGATTTCGTTTTTTTTTTTTAAATCTTCAAGTATATTAATGTAAGAGTCAAAATACAAAACAAAATTTAAAGAAAATATTAAATTGAACAGTTACAGTTTATATAGCTGTAATAGCTCCTTAAATAACCGTTTAAATGGTGTAAATTTTTCACACATTGTTTAAATTAATATTCACTATGATATGTGGGTACAACGATTAGAATTTTCCGACCATTTTAAGGAAAATTATTCATAAAATAAAACATTCATTATCTCCGTATTAATACTTTATTATTTTGTTGTGTTTATAAAGTTGAATTCGCTGATCTTATTATTAGAGAATGTAAGTGTAATAATAATAATAATTATTAGAAATTTTATCAAAACTATATTAAAATGATGACCATTGCATATAATGTCCAATGCTGTTATAATTAGCATAATATTTCAAATTTAAATACGTTTAGGAATAACAAAAGAGGTTTTAACATTTTTTATCATAGTTGAAAATAAAAAAAATGTTTGTAAGTAAAATTTTAAAATTGTATTAAAATACATTTAGTCGGTATATTATTGCAAACAGTTATATTATATAAGCGTATTAATTACATATTAAGATCGATTTTCCATGGATCGTTTTACCAATACATGTTATTTTTATGATATAAATTTTAACTTAAAAAAAACATTAATTAGGTACCTATAGCTGACCTAGCTGTATAGATATTTTTACACTATTGATTTTTTTTTTCATTAAAATCGTTTTTTTCTAAGATGTATTGATTACTGAACTCACTCAGAATTGTTTTTTATTTTTTTAGCAGTGTTTTATTACTATTTTTAGATACTAAATAATGAGTTTGAACTACAATTTCCGAACTTCTGGCCTACTCAAAGAAGTGGCCCACTCAAAAGTGTAGTCGCTATTCTAAAAAATTTATCACCTAGCCAAGAATTTACTCCATTTTTTTCCTCTCATTATACATAGTATCTATTCCCTTTCTTATGCATTACTCACTTATTTTCCTTACTTACTTATATTTACTCCTCATCTATCCTACCGTTTTTCTATGTTTTTTAAATGAAATAACAACTATTATCAAATAAAATTAAAAAAAAAAAAAAAATTTGATTTGTTACCTAACTTATAGGCCTCAAAAATCATTACCTGAATCACATTTATGAAAACACAGGTAGAAAAGGTATGTTTTGTATGTGAGTTTTGATTTTTAAGTCAATTATATGACACTTAACAAATAGAGAGATTATTGTTATGCAATGTGAAATCATACAAAGATGGATCAGTTACGTAATTCTTACGTTAAACTTTAATGCATTTAATCCATCATGTTATTTATATTTTTTGTTAGAAATTTATTGAAATTTTTCTACTTTGGTTTTTAAAAACAAATGTGTAAACTTCTGAAAGAGTAATAAAAAACTTATAATTTTTGTACCTACTTTGTTGGAAAGTATAAAACGAACACACATAACAAATCAAACCTCATCAATTTTGATCGTAATCGCGTGAAAAAAATAACTCGTTTATTTTCAAGGTCATCAATTTTCACAAATAAAATGTGTTAAAACCTTGAACTTTATGGCTATAGTCTTGAAATTTTTTTAATTTCAATTGGAAAAATTAAGATTAAATTTTAATATACATATTTAATTTATTTAACTCGATCAGAACTGTAATTTTGGTAAACAATATACTTATAAAGTTCACTTTCCATACCAGTTCCCTACCATAAAAGTATCTTACTTATGCTTGTGACACGTTTCTCAATCCAAATTTATTTATTTTTTATTCGTGTAACAATTAACTACATTCAAAGGTTGATATTCAAGTTAATTTTTAAGGTGTTAACAAATAACGAAAATAATAATATAAAATTAGATGTCAAACGATTAAAAACATTTATTTATTTTTTTAAAGATTCTATCCCGAGTCCAGCACAATATTGTGCGAATAAAACTGCTTATATTGCGTATCAACAAGCAAAGGACCTCTATAAGAAAAATCATTTTAGTCATTATGTTTAATTTCAAGATTAAAAACTGTAAATATTGTCTTTTATTTTAATATGAAATATAGAAGAACGACATTTTTTTCTTGTTTCACTTTGGTATTTTTATGTGACTATATCATTATGTGTATGTGTTTTAATGGTGTTAAAATTGTTGAGTTTAAAAATTAATTATTCTTTTTCTTTTGAAGTTATAATATAATACAAATGACAAATAAAAATAATACTTATAACTCTGATATCTATGGTTTAATATTACAATCACAAAAATTATAATAACTGAATTAAAAATTACACGGCAAAACATAAAAATCGTAAAAATTTTTTGTTATTTAAATGCTTTTTAGAATTTGGTGATTTTAATTTTAATTCAGACATCAATTTATTTATTTAACCATAAGTTGTAATTCATAGATTATCAAATTTAAATTATGTTCAGGTCAATGTAGTAAAACATATTAATATTTTGGTTTTTACTATTCAAATTTATTCTGTCCAAATAATAATACGCAATAGCTGTAATAGGTCTTTAAATAATATATTTTTAGGAAAATACACACATGTTTCATGGCTACATTAATTGTATTTCCCTTTGAAACCATCATGGTAAAAATATTAAAACGTAGTTTTAAGTATTTGCAGAGAATTACACAATCTCATTTCAACAATATACGACAAGAAAAGTGTGTTTTTACACGGCTTGCTGGCACAAGGGTAGTAAATTGTGACAACGATCCACGTTTCTTTGTGAATAGATATTATTAAAATTATTATCAAAGAGATGATTAAAATCTCTGTGAAAACATTAATATTTCGTATTTCAATTATGAACAGCTTTCGTGTGTGTTTATAATATTTTGTACAGTTACAACATTACCGGCTTGTTAACATACCATAATATAATAGTATAAGTAAATATCTGTATTTGTTCATGTGATCGAAGCGATGATTTGTCGTGTATTCGTAATATTCGTGTCATTGTCCCCATAGGTACATTACACGCACAATTTATTAAAATCCTGTTCATACTTTACTATAGGTGTATTTTCTTCAAAAATCACGATTTCAACTCTTTCTTTTAATTAATAATATAGTGAATAATCTTACGGATATGGATATGGTTTCGTCGTTGTATTTTACTTTTACGAAGTTGTCTGTATTTTTATTGGTGACTTATGTCATCGGTGTAAAACCAACAGGTAATAATGAACGTTTTTTTTTTTTTTTTATACATATTACTATAATGAGATGAATTAAAGAGATTTAAACACACTTTTAATATTTTAAAACAACGCAGATTTCGTAGTAAATCAATTAAAATTGAAAAAAAATTTAAGCCGGAATTTTTCGTTTGTTTTTTAATCACAATTTTAATTTTTCCTAAAAACTTTACTGTCGTATAATTTGTTCAAAATAGATAACACGTGATCCGCGATTCACGGCGTATTCAAAGGAATACATTTTTAATTATATTCTATTCTGATAACGTTTACTTTTTTTTTTTTTTTTTTGTATGTTGATAATTCAAAACTTTTGAATACATGTACCATGCATAATACCAGTTCTCATATTGCCAAAGTATTGTAACTATCACTCGATTCATTCATAAAAAACACAATTCAAAATGTCAAAGATGATTATATATTATACTTTTGACCTTCCTTACAACATTTTGTGACATTTTAACGTGCACCGAATTATAGATAGACAAATAAGTAATATGAATATTTTGAGGTTTTAGAATAATAACAATATGATAACATATTTTACTATATTTTACCTATCACTATAACTAACAGGTCATCATTACCTTTTGTTGCCCGAATTAAATTTTATTCTGAGATATTGGTAGTTGTGATTTTACCATCCAAAACGATACCTATTTTTCAAATCATTTCCGAACTCTATAAGAGAGTTAAAAAAAGAATATGATTGAATAACAACTTTTTAAATATGTTTTCTCTTAAAGAAATAATCGCAGATCAGGTTACCGTAAAATACGTGAGAATACTTCTCTAATATTTTTTTTCTCTTGTGAAAAAATACTGATGACTATAATCCAGCTCTATATTAATGGCATTGAATATGAATAGAACACTGCAATATAATGGTGATAAATAAAGTGTACTTAATATTTTTTCCTAAAATAAAATTAAAAATTAAACAATTATTGATGATATTTCTATACGAGATGATTAGTGACTTCTACAAAGTTTAGAATAATTAGTAAATGAAATTTTTTTAAATTCGATTTTTGAATTTTAATTTCTTTCATTGGAATATAAACCTCGTGTATCTGCTTGATATTTTTACTGTTTTTCTGTCACTGTTTTGGCATTTGAATAAAGTGAAACTAATCACAAAAAAAAAAAAAAAAATTTCATTTACTTTGGATATAACTTTAAGAAATATTGACGCTAAATAATCAACATTACTGATTGTTTAAGTAACGTAACAAATTATTAAATATAAGTTTTAGGTAGGTACTTGTATTTGCTAATAATAATACAGTATTGGACTTGGAATTAAGTGTAATATTCGCGAAACAATAATATAAATAAAATATCATGTTATATATTTATATATTATACTATTATTATTATTATCATTAATCATAATATTAGAGATAAAATTAAATTAAAAGTAAATACCACGAAATATTTTGATAATATCTTATGTATAAAACTTATTGAAAATAAAAACAAAATAGGAACATATCTATAAATAATGATTATAATTTTAACTTAAAGTTTTATAATAAAGATTTTTTTAAATTTTAATAAACTAAGTACATTTAATATATAAGATGTAAACAAATATAGTTGTACTTAAGTTAAGAAAAAAATAAGATTAAAAAAGAATCACCAGTAAGGTAAATCACTGTTTTGATTTAGAATGGGTAGCTGAAAGTGTCGTATTAAATTTTTGAGAGTTAAGATAATGATAGTCTTAAAAATGTTGGTCATGTATTAAAACGAAGATATTTCAAGAACTATTATGAATTGATTCTACGTGTTCTATCAGCCAAAATTAAAAACAAATCACATTTTAAAACCAATATGTCTTCCACAGATCCACGAGACTTAAATCTAAATTGATAATAAAATATATGCTATATTATAGATACAAACTATTTTTCACTATATTTTTATATTAGTTCTAATGAGTTGTACAAACCTATCTTATTTATAATATCATAGAAGAAGAAGAATGTCGTCGTAAGTTGTGTTAAAATTAATTTTTTTATCTTTTATATATTTTTAATAAAATATAAAAAAGTTTTCCAAATGATTGAAAGGGCAATGCCTGTCAAGCAAATTTCTTAAACTACACTGTTTAGCTACTTAATAAAATTCGTGTTCACGAATGTATACTACGTAATGCAATACAGCAATAGTAATTTTGTTAATTTTTTAAAATTCTGAATCGTAGAACAAATAAATAAAATTTTCGAAAGTAAGAATGATATTTTCTAAAAATAACATCAATATAAGTACAAGATGTAATAATATTTTGAACACAATATACAAAACAATAACGTTTAAATTTGTTATGTAATTATGCCGTACATGATACAATTATATACTGCATTTTTGGTATTATATTTTTTTAGATAGGACTACTGGTGATGAATGTTTGGAATTCGCATTCAAAAGTTTAAGTAGGTGTTCTAAAATTAATCACGTTCTAAAATTGAAAATTAAAATATCAATTCCTTATTCGTTTATTTTTTTATTTTTTTTTATTCAATAAAAAATTTCACTTTTCAGAGAATTGTTGAAAATGTTATACAAGATTTTGAAAAAATATTTCTGTTTAAGAAAAAAAAAATTTTAAATTCTTTAGTCACAATAATTTCATTTAGTTGTTTAAAATTATAAAATACACAAAAATAACTCATTTCGTTGTAATTATTTTTTTGAAAATAAGTGTTAGTAATTCTCTAATAGAACCAATAGAACCATTGATTGGATGACTTTATTGAACATTAGACTATATAGAGTTTCATTCTGTTTTTATTGTTTTTTAATATTTTGTATCCTTAATTACTCGTTATTTTAAATTCCGAGCTCATAATGAATGTATTGGTCTTAATGATGTTAACTTTTGAGACGGAAAACATTTCCAACATTTCGACGTTGAGTCGGTAGTTTTAATTATCAGAAAAATGAGTAATTCATTAGTTTTGTATTATGTTCTACGACTCTTGACGATTTCAGTGGTCATTGGTAGAATACCCATTCAATCTATGCCACATTGTATCAATGCGTTTAAAAAAATTAATATCACTTTAAATTTTTAGCACAAACGATGCTCATAAAACAAGAAGATAATATAAGTATATAATTAAGATTATAAAAAGTTTGATAGTTAATAAAATACCATATCAATTTCATACTATAGTGTGACTGCAATAATTGTTGTGCCATAATTAAGAGACAGGTCTTTTATAATTTTACTTGTTTTCTAATTTGTATGGTGAGTAATGTTGGTAATTTTTAAACTCATCAAAATGTAAACACATATTTTACAAAAATAATATTTTTATTCAAAAATATTATTATATATTTATTTTTTTTTTTTTGTATTATATATACTTTACAATTTCGTTTTTATATTTTCATGTCAATAAATCATCTATTATTTAACACACAAATAAAAATTTGAGACGAAAAATAAAACAAGAAAAATGTTCTTCCATTTTAAAAAACTAATCATATCAAAATTAATGTCTGTATAAGAATTACTAAGGCTTTTATCGCACGAGTCCGGAAATAGATTTTAGTTTTAAACGATTAATTTTTGGCTGTACAATTTAAATTTTTATATCAAACAACATCTTTTTATTTGATTTTGAATGGAGCGAAGAGCACCGCTATCAATGTATATACCATGTACCTGTATATTTTACTTCCGACCACAGCGCCGACTAAATGTGCTCATATAAGAATACTATTAATTATTATTATAGGCAGCTACTAAAATAAATTATTATTTGTATGACTTTTTTTCTTTCGGAAGTCAAAATAATTTTTTTGTACCTATAGAAAACATAAAATACATTGATAATTCAACTATTTCAGATTTTGCAATGAGTTATTTTGTCGAATTATCTTCACACATAAATGACGGTAAAATAATTATATAAATTCTAAACCATCCTAAGGGGCCTATTAAGTTCAGTTACTATTTTTCTTCCAAAATATTGCGGAAAAAGTTTTCCTGACTCGTAAAATAAATTTTCCTGAATAATTTTTTTTTTTTTTATTGAAAGCCGTAAACAATTTAAGAGTCGCATTTGAGTTAATTTTTTTGACTTTATAATTTTAAATCATGTTTATATTTAATTAAAAATATCAACTAATTCAACGTGATTTCACACGCAATTTTATTCGTCATATTTTTAAATAAAAAAGAAGTATAAAAACTGTTCGATTACGTTGATTATACTTGAAAGGAAAACTTTTCCCGTGACGTTGTCCATTCAAATGCACGTAATGTGGTATAATAATTGCCTTTATTTTTCTCTTTAAAAATAGCCGTCCCTGAGAATCATAACCTCTTAACATTCACGGCATTAACACCGCAAAAAAAAAAAAAAAAATAAATCGGCAAATAATTGTTCAGTACAATAACAACTATGGATTCCGAGACATGTTTGAATTTACGGAAATGAATAGCGAGGTAATCGCAGAAACCTTTGTTTAAAAGAAATCAAATTCCTTATTTCAATATTTTAGTGATCGTGCATTAAAATATCCTTCTTTGATTACATATTTTATCTTCATAAAATCCTTTGTTTGGCTCGAAAAACACATTAGACAGCCACGTCTGCTAGATACATTTCATAAATTACTAGGAGCATTCTTCATAAAGGTACCAATTTTTTTAATGCAAATATTTATAAGTAGTATATTATTGATTTTATTTGACTTAAATCAAGGTAAAATAGCTATAGCCAGCGAATTCTTTTTAATTGAGATCAAATGTTTCACCGCAATGCCCTTGTACTGCCTTATTACCTTATAACTATGAGAAATTTCCATGCGTTATGTTACATGATTTGAGTTTCCGGACATTTTACTCTACAGAACTAAGCTAATTTAATTTTTCAATAATTTAGGAGTAATCTTGTATCATCAATACAACCAAATTACGCATTAATATGTTATCGTTATTTTATTTTTCAAGACATCGGTATACTCAATACCAGATTTTTTGTATAATGATATATGTATAAGTATAATACGAGGTATATATTTTATGTCAAATATTTTAGAATTATTATTCACATAATATTTTGTCATTTTCTAGCTAAATCATCAGCTGCTACATTTTTTTAACAACAGCTTTTATGTAAAAACACTGGTATATTTTCGATAGTATTGTTGATGGTTATTAAATTTTTTTTATAGTGTTTTTTGATTAGGGTTACTATTTCATGTCTTATAATTGCTCACAAGATTTCTGATGCTTTTATCGTCTTACAGTATAAAAAAGTTAGGCGTGAATCTTAAAGTTTTTTAAATAGTTTTGCACTAAAAAATATCTTGCGAATTAAATAAAATAATATTATGATTTTTCAATATTTAAAATTATTAAAATAATAACATTATAATATTTTGATTATTATTATTATCATTTTTATTTATATATATATAGGTAAAATTAAAACTCCGGTACAATACTGCATTAATAATTTCGGTATGTTTCGAATATAATTAGCTAAAAATCAAATCGGTAACTTATTGCTATTGGCGTAAAAAAAAAAAAAAATATGTTTTAAGGATAATATTTTTCCAATACACTTAAATATTAAAGACAATAACAATAATTTGTTTTTAAAATATATACCTTTAACTACAAAATCTAAGCACAAAGTAGTTCGAGATTCTTGACAAATTAAAAATAAGTTTTTCTTAAGTCTGAATATATTTCTCAAATTCATAGCTTTTCCATTAAATTGTATTAAAAAAAAAATTTGAATACTTATGCAATTAATAATATTTTGCTTTTAGAGATTTAGATTAAAATGTTTGTAAAGACTTGGAATTGATACTTAAGATTATACTTAGTTTAATGAAAATTAAAAATTATTTTTTATAAAATACAATTTAAGGATATTTGGCCTGTAAATCCACATCAAAACTGAAATCTTAAAATAAATCGTCCGTATAATTGGGTCGTGACCAACAGATTTAAAACCACTGTTTTTCTTTTTTTATTATTTATTGATTGTATGACATTATTTTGAATGATTTATGAAAATTCCAAAACACGAAACGTGGTCTCTAAATACGCACAACACGTGTGTTCCCAAAGCTAAACGACTCGCTCTCTAAATCGTAAATAGCTTTCACACAAACATAGGCGTGCGCAGACTTCGTTCACAGGGAAAAAACTAATATTTACACTATTATTACAATTAAAATTGAAATATATTTTGTAATTTGTGTGTATTATTAATTATTAATCCATAAATGTTATATAAACAAAAATACTAATCCTACTTAAAAATACAAAATAAAATTACATTATTAGTATAGTGTTAGTATATTAATAATGTGTGGTAAAATATTGTAAAATAAGTTACGGTCCGCAGGGAATAGTGCGTACCCCCGTGCGTACCCCTATGCACTCAAACCAAAATCGTTTTAATTTGATTGAAACCCACTGTTTTATAAAACTATTTGTTTTAAACTAAAATGGTCGAACTTCGTAGTATTTTGACCGCTGTTTTATAAATAACTATTTGTAGGTAGTTACTATATCCTATAGTGTAAAAATATAAGTATTTTTAGCTCCTTTTGTAGTTGAGTTAGGTTTGTGTGTACAAAAAAATTGTTTTAAAAAAAGTTTCTCAGTACCTATTTAAACGGTTACAATATTATAAACTTAACTATGGCAGGTGTTGTTAATTCATGTTTTCATTTCTGATAATCACTTTATCATCGGTTAACTTTAGTACAACATAAAATTTTGTGTTTTCGATGCATACATATGGATTGATAGCTATCGGATATTTAGTGATTATATACTTATACTGTTTGACGAGTTACGTGGCAGAAGGCACAGCTGGCGATGTTACTGAAACGCGTGCGTAATCCGAATTATAAATGTCGTTCATTGTCTTATAAAATAGCATGTCTTACAATGTCTAACGTAAAAACTGAATTTGTTTAGTGTTAAAATACGAATGTGGCTTATACGAACCAAATAAAAAAAGTATGTAAATTAATACACAGTTAAAAATTATATATCATGATGTATTATATATGTACTATATGTATTTCATTGTATGTACAACTAATCCTCGTTAACGTTATTGATATGTGACTAATATAGGTATGTTTTTCATTTCAATGAAGTTAATTAATTGAAACCACGAGCAGAAGCACTTAAAAAATAACTACTTGCACAACAAAATAATCAATTTATATAAAAAAGATCAATTTATATGGCAAACATTTGTTTTTATTCCATTGAAATGGACATTTGTAAAAGCCCAACCATATTTGTATGCATATTCTCAATTTCTTCATGAAATATATCCTTTGTAATAATATTTAATTAATTAGTTATTTTATGAAAAATATTGTACTTATAGTGATTACATATTGCAGTAAGTAGTGTTTTGAAATTTTTCACTAAGGAACTTTATTGTTTCAATATTACAATAAAAACATATATTTAATATATGTGATAAAAACGAAGATTTTCTAAATCTATGGTATTGCAGTTTTTTTAATACAATAATCAACTTGTTGTATCGTTACAGAGAAGAAGTTGCAGTTCGAATTTACACGTAAAATATTAGATTGAAAATATTTAATTATTATTTTAATTGAGTAACTATTTTCAATAGACCAATGTAATGCTATGTGTAAATTGACGTTTAAAATTAGTTTGAGTGTTCTTATAGGACATTGTTCCCAAGTCATAATTCACTGAGGAAGATCAGTGACTCGAATACTCTACAAATTACATATTCCAAAATTTTTTATTATTAGCTAAAAATTATCAAAATTTACACTATGATTATTGAACTATCAATATGTCATGCAAATAATTTTGAAGTAATTTAAACCAAAGTTTCGTAGAAACAACTGTCAAAAACCATTGATAATGATAAAAATAAAATAATAGGAATCAAATTTAAAAACTAGTATTCAGCGAAACAATGATAACAATCAAATATCGTAAACATTTATACATAATTAAACAAACGTTATATTTAAGATTGTTAGAGTATTATGAGACATTACCCGGAGAATAAAAGTAAAAAATTAATAATACTTGTATTTAATTACAATGTTCTGGCCATCACCCAGGATTTTTCAAAATTGTTAACCACTTCGTTTATACGTTAGCCTTATAATACTAGCCTTCCAGATACTTACAGTTTTAATAACTTTTTTTGTTATGAGTTTAACATTTAAGTTTTGTAGAATATTTTATTTTCAAAACTTATATTAGTTTTAATAAACTTGAAAATATATTAATTTACATAAATATCACACCGTTTTTAATATCAGACTATAGAATTTGCATTCATTTATTGTTGAAACTTAACTACCTTTGGACTTTAAATTTTATTAATTCCATTAAAAATTGTTCAATTTTATTGAAATAATCATAAATCATCATAAATTTTGCTTAATTTATTTTTGTTTGATAAATTAACTTAATAATCTTAAATACCTAATGATTTATTATATCTATATAATACAATATATACCTACCATAAAAATGATTAAGTACTACATGCCAAAGATATAAATTATTTAAACTATTTACAAATATTATACGGTTTTAAAATAAAACTTTTAAGGAAATGCTCAAGGAGCCCTGCTAAAGGCTTTTTTCGATTATAGTAAGTAAAATGTTCTAATTTAGAAACTATATAAAATTTCTACAGTGTTCAGTTTTACAGACATGTCGCGTACTACAAACGGTCGCGTACGACAGACGTTCGCGTACGATAGATTTATATATTAGATAAATCTTGATCTGCACAAAAATCCCAAAACTAGATCAAATCTTATCAAATTGGATAAACCTTGATCTGTTCAAATATCCCCAGATAAGATAAAATTTGATCTGCGCAAAAATCCTCAGACAAGATAAAACTTGATCTGCGCAATAGTCCTCAGATTAGATAAAACTTATTAGAATAGATTATTAATAACTATTGTAAAGAATTTTAGAAAATAATTTTTTAGCTCATATAGCCTAATAGTTTATTATGTTACTTTTACATTTTAATCAATTTATTGGTTGTTTAAAAAAAATTTAAGTAAATAATTATATTCATTCTTTAACCAAGACATTTTCACAACTACATTATGCAAATTTTAGTAGATTTAAAAACAATTTTTAGCTACTTTTCATATTATGTGCCACTTTGTGCTGTTATTTTATTGAAACTCATACTGATACATACAATTTGTTTGTTTCGAGAGTAAAATAAAAATAAATTTCTTTTTTAGCATTTGTTCCTGACAAAGAGATTAATTGTGAAGATTCATATCAACGTAGTTATAATTTAAATACAAACAATTTTTAATATTAAACATATTGTAAATCTATACTTACAAATACCTAATAAGCATGATGAAATACAAATTACTGTTTTTTGAGTTAATGTTAAGTTTCTTAAAAAGATAC
The DNA here is from genome assembly GCA_017140985.1 of Hormaphis cornu. Lineage (NCBI taxonomy): Eukaryota > Metazoa > Arthropoda > Insecta > Hemiptera > Hormaphididae > Hormaphis > Hormaphis cornu. The sequence continues at coordinate 23,088,065 of CM029358.1, read as the reverse complement.
CTTTGTACTTACAAAAGAATCAAGATTTAAATTAATTTTAATTTTAATTAATTTTAACTTATAATATTATTAATAATTAGAAGTTATATTTATTAATAATTAGAAGCTTTATCTTGGGATTATGTTAAGTAAAAGGATCATTGTTACACACTTTTGACAATTAACATAATCATAGAAATTTGTCAGAATCTTAAATTTCTAACTCAATTAAAGTAATAACTGCAATGACAATATACATGATAAATTATTCGAGTATCACCCGGTGTGAAGAATTACCAACTTCATGCCATTCGGCAGAATTTCTAACAATTTAGTTGCACAGCATGAATAGATCGCATTAAATTACAATCCAAATCCTATAAGTCATTACTAATTAGCACTAAAAGAGTGCAAAGTCACAAGGGCAGATGAAAAATAATCATTCAATTTGTTTAAATATAATCAAACTACTACAAAAAAGTGCATTTACTTTTTAATGGTTCAAATGACTTTTATTATAAGACAATATCAACACACAGGACTAGAACACGTAAACTACTAGTATGCTATAAATTCAATTATTGATTTTAAGCATTTTATTTAAAAGAAACATTCATATCTAATAAAATATAAAACTTCAAACACAATATTATATTTTATTCTATTATGATATAAACAAAAAAAACGTAGTTGATGCATTCTAAACTTTTGAAAACATATTTGAGTGCTGATTTAAACATTAAAGTGAAAATAGATTTATTTGATCAAATCGAATATCATGGCACAGTACCTAATAAACAGTATAGGCATTCAAATCCTAAACACTCTTCGCATTCCAAACGATTTGAAAATTTTAAATACAAATTAACGCATAATCTACGAGTTGTATTATTTGGTCATGTTCATTATATCTTCTACAAATGCTATTTTATTTGATTTTTGCATTATAGTCTATTTAAATTACTGTGCTAATAATATCTGCATCATATCATATTTTATCATTTATTTATTATCAACTATTACTTACCAAAAATTAATATTGTCTTGACTCAAAATTACAAACTTAATTGTTACAAAGGAAGAAGACTAACTGATTTTCACTAAAGAGAACTAAAAAAAAAAACTAAAAAAAGTTCAAATGGTATAATAAAATTAAATGTTTTATTTATACTAAAACATTAAAAATTAAATAGTATTATTAATACAATTGATACGCTCTCATTATTTTGTAAAACATCAAACACGAACTAATTTTATTTTTTTTTAGCTGTACACTTTGAGACTGAGGGTATGTATAAAAACTAAACATATTATTTAAAAAATGTTATTTGTTTGTGTATATTGATCCTCAATAAATAATGTACTTATCTAGCTTTGATATTCTAAATTTGGATGTTTTAATATCATAACTCACAAAACTTATAAAATTACCGAGAAAGTTTCGAACAGAATATATTATATTAAACCAATTTATCTATCTTTTTTGTGGAAAACAACACATAGATGCGATCGCTCCAATTCCACCCAAAAATACACAAAAACCAAATTTGGCCTTTTTGTCATCTTTGTTGTTTTCAGTACAATATTTAGATAATAATCAAAATTTCGAAAACATTTTCAAATAAAGTACACTACAAAGTCAAAATTATTATATCAAATTATTATTTGGTATTCAACGTAAAAAACTTTTTTCCGCGTTCTCGTATTTATGTCTTTTCATTTCATCGTAACTTTTACCATAATGTTTGAAAAACACTAAACGTTTTTAAATACTATTAAAATAGGTAAAATAGAGTTTTGTTAACTAATTCTAAAATTATAAAGTGTAATCTAACTTTGGTGATTTGTATTGTAACTTAACATTTCAGAAATAATTTGTAAATACTCTTTTAAAAGTCTTTTAAATACGGAAAATTGTCATACCTTTCATTTATTTTTAGAAAACTAACAGAATGTTATTACTTAGAATTTGAAATATTCAATACTTAAATAAGATTTATTTTTATTTTTACTATTTCTGTTGTCATATATAAATTGTACAACTAATTCAAGAGCGACGACGAACAAATGTCAGAATGAACAAACTTTAGCGATTGCCGTGAGAGCAGTTGTACGATAATACTTACAGGGAAACGATATTTTGTTGTTTCTTTTTTGTTATTGCTTGTTATTTTCTTTTCTATGATAATAGCCATCTATGGTTATAAATATGTGGCGACTAACGCCATATTCGTGCGGACGCCTTCTTTCTTTTTTTCTGTACAGCCGCTGTTATGTTTCGTAATGTATAAAGTACGTTTTTTCGGATTATTACATTGTTTTTCTACATGTTCGTTTTATTTTGTTTAAAGGAACCACTCGGTTTCGTCCACAGTATTGTATGTCTATTTTAAACATTTATTTCATATTTATATCTTCATTTATGTTATGTTTGTAAAGATGATCTTTCAGAACTTATCTGTCAAGAATGTAAGTGTAAAATTAATGATTTGATTAGATAGTATATATAATTAAGTTGAATGATGACTTAAAATGATCAGTATGTACTATTATATTTAACGTAAATATTTTCTTAAAGCGTTCTGATTAAAATACATAAATTTATTAATTCTTTACCACGACTTTAATCTATCAGTTACACAAACAAATATTTAGGATAGGGTTACCAACATAGACTAGTGTCTGACCCGGAGATTCATTTACGGGGGGGGGGGGGGGGGGGCAAAAAGTCCCAAGAATATGTTGACCACAACACCAAATATTTCTTTAAATACTTCGATTGGTTTTTTTAAAATATTGTTTAGTGAACACAATTTTTCATTGAAAAAAAATACAATATTAAGTAGATAATTCATATTATAAATCACTTGACTCGCTTGAAATCTACACAAAAATAAAGATTGAACCCGATTTTTCATTTAACCCGGAGAGATCAACCATTGACCCGGAGACCCGGAAACTTCGATCGAAACCCTGAGTCTCCGGGTGAAACCCTGAGTGTTGGTAACCCTAATTTAGGATCTGAAAAAAAAAAATTTGAAATTTTATATTAATTATTATAGATGATAATGTCAAAAATGTCTGTAAGTAAATATTCAGAAATGTTAACAATTAAACTAGTCGGTTTATAAAAATAAAAACAAACCAACTGTTAGTTGTATAAAGAAAGGATGCAAGGAAGAAGGGAAGGAAAAAATGAGAATAAATTTGAGGTCGGGTGAGAAGTAATGAAGTGTAGCGATTATGCTTTAGAGTGGATCACTTCTTTGAGTAAGCCAATGTTTCGGAAGTCGTAGTTCGAACTTATTATTTAATATAATCTGAAATCAATGACAACCAAATCATAGCATTCAAAGAACGATTCTGAGCGATTTCAGTTATCTATACGTTCTGGTAAACATCAAAATATATACAAATTATCAAATATATTAAACAAAGTACCTATTTCATCTGACATACAACTTTTATGTAATCGTTATCGTATTTTTTTGTAAATGTATGTAATATGCGGTATGCCAAACAACTTATAGGATAATTTCAAAATTGCCTTTCTTTCTTTTTCCTTACTTTCTTATCACTCTTTGTTTCTTTTTTATATAATACTGCGTTAGCGATGTTATGTTATAATATAAGGTACTTCCTGCATGAAAATATTGGAGCACTCCTTACGTATTACAATATTTGTCAGTAACAAAATTTTTTTTTAAAAAATGCATCACATACGTGCGATTTCATTATTGCCAATTTTCCAGTTTCAAACAACTAAAAAAACTCAAAGAAATAATGTAGTCTTGGTTTCGATTTCATAAGACTAATATTTGACACTCCATCGGAGTTTTTATTCTAAATTTGTATGTTTTTGAACCAAATTGGCTAAGTATGTAAAGTTTTAAAAATTGATACAAATTTTACCTAATTTAAACCAAAACTTCATTTTTTCGGGTAACAAAGAGCATTGATAAGATCGCTCCTTTCACTCAAAAACACAAATAATCGAATTTGCTATGTTCTGATTTTTGTCTTTTTCGGCAGATACCTCAGAAATTAATTGAAATATCAAAAAAAGTAAAAATATATTTTTAAACCAAAATTTATATTTTCATCATTACGTAGAATCGGTGCCACCGACTACGCGTAAAAGTGATTGAAAATTTTGAAATTTCAAGCTGTTTGCCGAAAATGATCAAAACATTTTTTGTTTTTTGGATCAGAATTATTTATTCATTTACAAAAGCAGTAACCGACTATAATCGTAAATTTCTTGCAGCTCACTTATATTTTTGTATAAATTCATGTCTTAAATACGTTTATGAATACAATTGTTTTTTTTTTTCATCTGATTTTATCTAACCATAGGGTAATATAAGATATCATGATACTCACTACTGTTATGTTGTTATATAAGTATATTATACTATAATTTTAATTATTTTTTTAGGTTATTTCATATAACATAACTATTATTATCTTACTAAATGTATCAACATTTTATTTGTCTAACTCGCTTCCAGGCCTCAGGAATCATTACCTAAATCATATATATGAAAATATAGGAAGATCAGGTATGTTTAATGTGTTATATATGTGTTTCGACGGATAGGTGTGTTTAGTTATATGTATAAACATTATAATTTTATAAAGTTAATTGAACAAAGACAAACTTAATCCTAATTTGTAAGTATGTTAAAACATTAAAATGAAGACTGTCTGCCCGACTTTATTTTCTATGAAAATCCACAAAACAAAATAACGAAATTTCTTAAAGTGTAACAAAATACTTAAAATAGGTATTAAATTGAAAACGATTAAATTACTATACAAAAATAATCAAACATAATATCGAGTTTGACTGAAGCAAGGTAAAAATTAAAATCATTAATTTTCAATTTTGACAAAATGTAGTTTGAAGAGGCTTGAATTACCACGTTTCGACGATTTTCTGACTTTACATGAAAAGTTTAAATTTATGTTTTTTAGTATCTAACTCATTTAACGTGCTTAGAACTGTTATTTTTGTTAACAACGACCCATTTCATATTAGCTATTGAAACACAAATTCCAAACTTTTACTGACCCAATATCTGACTTTCCCACACATCTGACAAGTTTTCAAATTATGAAAAGCATAAAGTAAGAAGTATAAAAGTTAAGCAAAATTTGGAACTCGTTTGTTTTCAAGTTTATCAACTTTTATGAAAAATATATAAAAAACAAAACCTTGAATATTTTCGGTGCAGTATTGATAATTTTTGATCGTTGAAACAAAATTTTAAATTTCAATTTTGGATGCATTTATTTTTACTTAGCTCTCTTAAAACTGTTGTTTTTGTTGAAAATATATTCTTAAAACCAGTAACTGACCCAATCAGTCTCCTAAACACGCTTATATGACTCGACAATTGTCACTCTTTAATAAGTATTGTGTGGTACAATTAATATTGTTATAAGTTCATATTTTCAAGTTTGTGATTGCATTAAAAACTGTAAAATAATAAAAAGACTTTTGATAATTTATAACTTGTTTTTGTTTTTTTTTTTCGAAATAGCAGTAATCCCGAGTCCAGTCCAATTTTGTGCTGATCCAGCGAAAAGAAATGATGGGGATTTTGAAACAACAAAAGAACTCTTGAAGTCAAATATGTTTGATGACCTAAAAGTTTAACTTCAAGTTTTGAACTGTACATATTTTGTGTCATTTTTAAGTGGAAAATATAATAATATTTCAGCGCATTCTAATAGTTAAATTTTTAAATTTTTGATTAATTGATTTTTGTGTAGTAATGTTGTTAAAATAATTTTTAAGATAAATAAATTTTAATTTTTAAAAATATTTTTAGTGACTGTCAAAATATAGGAGAGTTTTTAGAGACAAAAGACATTGCTCTCTACTGGTGTGTTGGATTTTATAAATTATCCTACTTTTTGGAGGAAGGGACGGGGTGGCTGTTCAACTCGTGTTAGATGCCAACAAGAAGGAGCTGGAAGGGATGTTTTGGCCATGTACAAATTCCATTTGTTGGAAATTTTAATTTGAAAAAATAAATTTGTAAAAGTAAAATGTAAATCTCCTAAAAATTTTAAATGAGTTTAGAAATGTTTAAACTTGAATTAGAACATAGAAGTCGCTTAAAATTTTAGTTTTTTAAGTATAATACGAGATTGTAAACTATTTGTAACTAAACGTTTTCAAATTTGTTAATCACAAAATTAATAATAATTTGTTATAAGGCTTTTTTTTAGTTGGGGATTCAGAAAATTTTATTTTATCCGTTATTGAGATCTATTTATTTGAAAAGTCATTAAAGTGGAATCGTTAGTTAAAGATATAAATAGTTTGTAAATAAATAAGTCACGTAGATAGAACTTTTAAATAATAATCATTTTCTCGTAAACCAAATAGCCCTAATCAAACAAATAAGAATTGCCTGATTTGTTTATTTTAACGATTTGAATATTTGGATTTTTCTTAAATATATACGTACAAATATATCAATTAATGAATTGCACAATTTATGAAAAATTATCACTTCAGAGTTGAGATATGGCTGATTTTTTTTTATGTGCTTATATAATACTATCAGAACAAGGTTTGTATAAAATAATTTGTTCCGAATTTGACGTCTAAGTATACCCTCAAATACTAATTTCAAAAATATCAATAGCCAGATTTATTTATGGTTCGTTGCCATTAGTGGTTGCAATTGTAGTCACTTATAGTTATCACTTAATTATACTAGGTTTATTTGTCTATTGGCTATCTGGCGTGCCAAACTACGAAAATTCAACATAGTTATAAAAGACATTCAAAGCAGAAACTTGTAAGTACTGCTATCTAAAAGGTAAATTTTTATAAAAACAAACACTTTAAGAAAATAGGAAAACACTTAGTGTCGCAAAATCATCATTATCAAATAGATTTATAATATTTTACGAATTAGGTATGTACTTTATGAAAATAAGTCCAAAAACCGAGTTCAAAACGAAATCGGTATTTTAAAAAACACGTTAAAACTGAAACCAAAATCAAAAAAATATTGGTTTGGATTTTTGAAACAACTTATTTAACAATACATTAAAAATGTCTACATAACACGTAATTTTTCGTTAAAATATGATCATTCACATATTGTATAGAACTACAATATTCCTTAAAAAAGAAAAATACATATTAATATACCAATCTCATCGATATTAAATTTTAACCAAAATTTTTGTATATTTGTATTGTATGATTTATTGCTGTAAAATGTATTATATTCTTTAATTCATTTTAGGCACATAATTTAAAACGTTTTAAAAAATTGTCGTACCTTGTTTTTGTAATTATTTTATAAGTTTGCTTTTAAATTGTTTAAAGACACGTATTCATTCTTATATTTTTGACGTACAAATGGTGTTACATTATGGTATTTACTTTTAACAATGTGTTCTCGTATGTAAGTTGTTTTTCAATCATTTTAACGCTAAAACAAACACAGTAATACAGCTGCTATTACCTATTAACATGACCAAATTGTAACTAAAACCCACAAAAATCTGAACATACGTTTCTTATCGGAGTCGTACCTATATTATATTAATTTCTAAACAAAATAATATACCTAATAAAATTAAACATAATTGTTACTATCATAAATTTAAGGTTTTAGTTTTATTTATTTATTTTAACGGGCGGAGCCCAATGACCATTACGTAAAAATGGAAATATGTATTCATACAACAACAATAAAACATTTAAATTAAGTTATAAAGAATGACTTTTACACGCATACTTACGTATCATACAGACATACAAATTAAAACATATATTCATACAAACATATTTTATATCCATACATATATAAATACTATTGATTATAGAAATTCATTTTTCAGAAGTTAAATAAGTTTTTTTTTGTAAACTATATATTATTTAAATTCGTATGTTCATGTATTAATAATAACAAAAAACACAAGTCAAGCTTATCCCGTCCTCTTCTTAAAGAATCGAGGTTAAGAGTTATTAAAATTGGTTCGTACGAAGAATGCCTAATTATTTCAACAATACACGTTTAAAATAACCTTAGGAAACGATTTTGAATTGCATAAAATATATACTTATGTTTATAATATATATTAACATGTACTATCCAAAGTATATAATATAATGATACTAAAATCGTATTAACTCCTAAACTAATAGTCCAAATGGTTTGAAATTTTCAAACGTAATTTAAACTGTTATTTTTTGTACCTACGTGGGTATAACTTTCGGAATATTCTCGAACCATTTTTAGAAAAATTTTAAAAATAGAACATTCAATTAATCCGTGATCTTTGATATTTTACGTTGAGTTTTTTATATTAGTTTTCAAATTATTTTCTCATGATTGTACTAAAATTTTAAACAATTATGACGATTTTAAACTGTCTTCACTACTTTTATTCTAGCGCCTAATAAAAGACCATTTATAATAATTCTATTGTTACTGCGCAATTTTTATAGTTTAACTGAGCTTACTCAGAATCATTACTATCATAAGCAATTTAAAATTGCTTACAATTATACATGGAATATATAATTTCTAATTAAACCTTCGAAAATAATGACCCACATTGAAAACTAACTAATAATAAACCCACGCGAACTAGAGTGATTCCGGCTTTTTAAAATCAAAACTAACTGCAGAAAAGGGACAAGTCCATTTTTATCAACTTTCATTTTATTATCAGTTTTCATGAAACATTCGTAAATACATCATTTAACGCAGAAAGAAGTCAAATCCAACTAAAAAATCCAACTAAAAAACAACACTAACAAATCCAAACGCTAAAATATTTAGTGTTTAGTAATTTCAGTTTACCTCAGGAAAGAAACATGTCCCGTTTCTGCAGTAAACAGCATACACTTATAATTATATTTAATTTTTCTTGTCTTATCTGTATTGAAACCAATTAATGTACTGTAATTAATATGCAATACGCTTTGAACAAAATACCAAGAAATTTACTATAGTTATTAAATACTTTTATCAATATTATCCATAACCATCATAATGTGCTGTAGCTTGTATTCAGTGCAATGCAAATCAGTATATCGTAGACTTTACTACAGTAAATTATAGTGTGAACTGTGCAGTTATTTTATTTTTGAAGATGAATTCTGACTCTGATTCCGAGGCAGAAATTCTCGGAACTTAAAAGATCGCTAGTAAAATATAAAAGATTATACACAATAGACCAGCGTTTCTCAAACTGTGCTCCGCGGGCTATTTAATAGACCAATATATAAATTTGATTTCTGAAGCTTTGAAATTTCCTGATAAATTCTTAATCATAAAAGTTGATTAAAACCTTATAATTTAAGTGGCCAACATATTACAAAAAAAACATGTTTAATTAATGCCTTATACGGGAAAAATGTACCGAAAGCTAACAAATCATCATTTGTTTATCATCTTATCATCACTTCACTGTTTCTTGTTCCAATAAAAACAAAATTAAACGTCAAGCATTTATAAATGCATTGGTTGAACATACATTTTTTCTTCAAAATTTCACAACGGGCTTCTTATTTCCAATCGACAAGGCATATAACGGAAAATTGCCAATCAACGAAAAAAAGTTGGAAGATATAAAATTACATTGAAATTTATCCCGAATGTTTATACGAAATTTTGGAAACTATTAAGTAAATAGCCTTCAAAATGTGATCAAAATGATTTACTTGACTAAAAATATAATGACAAAAATGTATTAAAATATCATCAATGTACCTAAATTGAAAGTTGAAGTTCAAAAAAAAAAAAAAAAAAAAAATATTAAACAAAAAAATTAATTTTATATTTATAATTAACAATAACATAAGTTATACTTGGTAAAAATAAATTGATGAATAAAAACATTTATTTTGAAGATTTTGATAATATTTTTCGCCCTAAATCAACAAATAAGATATGAAAACAATGTTTTCTGCAGAAAGAAGACATGTTAAGAATAAGTTGATTAATTAAAAAAACTTGTGATACTTTTTTTTTTACAAATTAAATGAAATTTCTAAGTGATTTAATTAAATATAGAGTCGAAAATTTCGAAGTTTTTACATTAACATTTCATAAGTTATTTAGTTTTTCATCATTCTGGAAAAATTAGGAAAAGTGGACTTGACCCCTTTCTGCAATTAGCGATTCAGTTATTTAATACAATATGAGTAATAAAGGGGTCTTTTTTATATGGCTTGCAGCCGATGTAAGACAAGAAATTATACAGTGACGTGACTTTAATGTAATTAATAAAAAATACAATAATTAATATTAATTATTGTTGGCACATTTTTAATATTGTTCATCAGATTTAATCATTTAAAAACCTCCACGAAAACGAAAATTTTTTAATCAAATTATTATAAAAGCGTTATATTTGAGTGATTTATTATTTTCACAGCTGTTTCACATGTGTGTTTGTTCGTATCATATTGTGTACAATTGTTAATTTACAAACGTGTTGTAGGCTTCAGCCTACAATTCTAAGAGTACGTGTACTTGTTTAAATAGTCGTAATAGAAGCTCTTATAAACTTAATACTCGTCAGTATTTCCATACGTTAGCAAGCATCATTTTCAAATCTCTCTTCTATAGTTACGAGTATTCTCTTCAAAGCATCTTCAAGTATATTCAAATTGAACATAACTTTTATTGGCTTATATTAAATATCTAAGGATGTTTTTGTTCCATTTTATTTGTATAACATTTTCTGTACTATTGATTTCAACTTACGTCACCTGTGACCCACTTGAAGGTGATTATGACAACTTTTCAACATTTTGGTTGATGAGAATTTAAAAATTATTTTATCATACTCAAACATAAAATAACTAAAATACTAGACTTGATGCAAATTAAAACATTTTAAATCAATAACAAATAATATGTGCATTATTTGTTTAAATTATGAAATCAATATAAATTTTACCAAACTATCTGTTTTATAATATAGAACAAAGAAAATGTCTTCGTAAGTTGTGTTTAAATTTATTTTGTCAATTATTTCTATTTATATATATATATATCTAACTACTGGAACATTAATTTGTGATTGGGCCTATGGAAAAAATTATTATCCTACTATATTATTTAAGTGAATTCTAGAAAGGTAAATATATCATAGACATGCCACTCATAAAAAATACATAAATATAAAACTTTTCATTTTTAAATATTGAAATTTATTTCTAATTTTTTTATGTACAATTGATAATTATACAAAAATTTACAGCTTCAATCAAATATTCGCAATAAATCATAAATTATGGTGATTTAATTTGCAATCAACTAACATTTTGTTTGTTGGCAATATTTTTCACCGTAATTTGTGTGATTTTGGTACACCCTTGAACGTTAGTTTTCAATAAAACCTATATTTTGATTAAAAAAAAAAAAATAATAAAATTTCTTTTTTTTTACAATAATTTTTTAAAATGGACAAGTTCTACATTTTGCCATCCTCAAAGTATCTATGTGTGGACATGTTACTATTTTATCTGTGATTTATTCATCAGTAAGTATTATATTTAATGCTACAACCACTAAGATGAAATACTAAATGGGAAATACAAACTAACAACAAATATTATATTTTTGTATGAATGAAAACATATCTACCATTTTATGTTTGTAATTTATATAAAAGGTAAAAGGTACCGTCATTAGTCATTACAAATCTTTAACAAAATTTTAACTGTAGACATGGGAGTAACTTTTATGAAAGAAAAGAATGAATAAGAAGATATATTTTAAGAATTGTATTTGAACAAAGATCGAAAAAAATATTATTTAAACAAGCAAAGCTAACAATTATTCGAGTTGTATAATATTTGTATTAATTCTTTTGAATTCTATTTCATAGAACAAATAAGTTCGACTTTTCTTAGTAAGAGTGATATTTTTTTTAAATAATTATCTCAATGTACAGAGTAATACAGTATATAATTGTTTTATTTGTTTATTTGACCGATACGATTCTATTATATTCTAATATATTGTATTTTTAATATAATAACAATATTTATATTAGATGAAACTACTGGAGAAGGTTGTTTAACGTATGCATTCCAAAATTTGAGTAAGTTTTGTGCTTTTTGTTATGTTCTGAAAATAAAACATTCAATTACTCTTTTGTTTCTTTTTTGGAAAGAGTTTAATGAAAAAATAATTTGTATGTTTAAAAGAACATGTCAATCCGAAATTAATTATAATACTCGTAAATTGTTGATTTACATCAATAATACTACAAATTATTTGATTGGAGAAAAGGATAATATTTCTTAAATTAAAACAGAGCACAATGATTTATATTCCACGAAATAATAATAATAATACTGTAATGTATTGTTTTACTATTGTTGACAATGTTAAGGGTTTTTGACAAAAACACATTACATAAACACCACGGTTAATCAACATGTCTTAAAAGTTGATTATTATTTTGAATTTCTAGCACAATCAAGACTCATGTTCATCGATAATATAAGTATGTTGTTCAAATTATAATTAACTACAATTGATTTCATAGAGAAAGATTGATATTTAAAACATCATGAAAAATTTAAATATTTGGGTCAATTGTTGCGCCGAGTTACGAAATTCTAAATATTGACCTATTTATTAATGTTATTTTGTTAAACATATTATTGGAAGTTTATGTACTTAAATCAAAGTTATAACACAGTTATTATTTTCTGCAGTTAATAAACTTTTTTTTTAATATGTTTGCGTTACATGATTTTTTCTTACTATATACTTTTATTGTTTATTTAACTTTTTTTTTGCAACAATTATTCCGTGTATTATAAAAATAATAATTTTTTAATAATTTCTTTTTTTTTACGATTAAAATTTTGAAAAAATTTGTCAAATTAGCGTGTTGTTGCCTATGGAAACTTTATATGTATAATGTTACGTTAACTTAAACAAAATACACTTTCTGCTTTGATCCGAAATTCAAAGTTACTATTTTTCATACAGAAATGTAATTTATAAAAGTTCTGTTCCTACAAAACAATTAAAACACATCGTTGGTTATACAATTTTTCAGATTATGCACAGACTTATTTTTTAGAATTGTCTGAATTCATAACTAATGGTAATAACTAATAAGTAACAAATTTTTAAAATATTTTTAAAATATTTTTTTTAAAGAGCTTATATTATTTAATGAGACATATGAATTTAGAGTTATTTAAAACATATGTTAGCTGATTTTTTCTGAATGAAGTCATTATTATGATATGAAAAATTACTACCACTAATTTAAAATGAATGATTGTAAAAATCATTTTTGAACATAACTTAAATGAATTATAATAATGTGGAATCATTTATGGTCACGTGGGTTGTTTTATGGTGTAATTGCGACGCTTTGAGTATGCCACTGTTTCGGAAGTTGTGGTTCAGACGTATTATTTAATCTGAAAGTAATAATAGATTATTGTCCTCAAAAAAAAAAAACAATTCTAAGTGAAATCTCAGCTTGATAGCAAAAAAAAAGTAGTCTTGTTTAGGGTAATAAATGACAATGCAATATGCCAAAGTCAAATTCAATACGAGAACGGATTATATATCGATTTTTTTTTTCCAAACTAGGAAATTTTAACTTTTAACTAAGTTAAGTTACTTTTTTTCCGAGTTTACTTTTAACTTAAAAAGTTAACGAAAAACATACGATTAACTTTTAACTTAACTTAATTTATTATTAATTTAACTTATCTTAAGGAGTTAAAAAATATCGTTAACTTGCCAGCCTTGCTAATTATTATGCTCATTTTTAAAATCCGTTTATATATTTTGGTTAGCTTCTTTCAATTTTACCATTAAAATGCTCTCAAGATTCAATATGCTTTTCGCCACATAATAGGTACCTAGGTATACTATAAAAAAGTACTTACAGGCATTAAGTCAAATATACAATAAAATCTCAAAGATTTTTAAAATATTGTGAGTTAAATATTTTTCGTATTTTGTGGATCAGTATATTTTTCATTTAAATATTATTTAAACGTGTTAAAATATTTATTTGTTATAGCCGGAGTGAAATCTCCAGAAAATTACTGTGAAAACAATGAAGGTACGATATGATTAATATTATAAAATAATTAAAGAAAGTATTTTATTGAAATAAATTATAAGTTACAAACTATATTTTCAAAACCAATTTTAGATATTTTTAGAATAAATAATAAAATCTTAAATATAATTGGTTTTTGGCTTACTACTAAAAGTTCGGTTATTACCCTGAATATCGATAACTTGATTACCATTATATAAGTTGCCTAAAAATAGCATACCTGGATATTTTATTAACACCGGTTGTATTTTCAAGTATCGGTATCATGAAATCAAAATTTGGTATAATAATAATACCATAATCTCTAGTTTCGTTTTTCTCTGATGGGTATAACAAAATTTACTAAATAAATTATTAAAATTACTTTATACTTACCTACTAAATATTTTTTTTCTCTTTATTACACTTATGATTATTCCACTAAAAGTAGATATACGAATAAAGTCACTATAACCAATCTAATACCATTTCTAGAAAAAAAAAAAATTTTACAACAACTAATATTAGGTTTCAAGAATGAATATTAATCAAGAGTTATTAAAATCACTTACTTTGAATGAAAATTTGAGAATCAATTGTGTTTCAACAAAAATATTTTATTTCCAAAATAATATATTTTAGGAGGTTAAATACTTAATTAAATTCATGATTATCAAAATATGCGACATCATGCTAAACATGCAGGTTGAAATTATAGTTCATTGTTTTTGTTTTAAACTACAGATAATTTTCCCAGTAGTTTGGTTTAAACATTTTGTAAGAAAAAGCTTCTCTTTTTACTATAGTTTTATGCGCCTAACATTAAAATTATTTTTTTTAGATTTGACGAATTGCTATTTAAGTCAACGATCTACCTCAGGTATGTAGAACTATAATTAATAATCCAAAATTATAATACGAGTATGACATAATACAAATCTTACGAAATTGATTATTTAAAAATAATTATTCCATTTCAATGTAATACATATGTACAATTGTCCAGAATACTTATTTTTCATTTAAGAGTTAGGTACCTAATTCAAATAAAATCATAAACAAAAATATTAAAATAAAAATTTCCAGAAATATTTATAGATTATACCAGAAATTTACTTTTAAGTATAGATTTGATGGTGGGACGCTGGTTTAAAATTTTTTCCAAACATTTAACTTAATATTTTAAAGTTATGCGTTGTTTTCGAAAAAACGTTTCTGAGGGAGCTTTTGCGTCCTGGGGTGGGGAAATGTTGTTAGCTTGCATCTCAGCTGCCCTGATATTGAAGACGTCACTATTGGTTTGTGATATAATTTAAAGGTACTTACTTAAATGTTTAAAAATTGTCTTCACACTAATCCGAAGGACATCTGTACATCAAATTTTCTGATAGTGCTTGGCAATCGTTGAGAAGTTCTTTACGCATTGTCTGCAGGAGGATATGTGCTTAATTCTAAAAAAAAACTTTGCATAGTTTTTTCATATCTTTTCCATCAGATCAATGTCTTTTAACTTCGGTCTTTTCGGGATTAGTTGATATCTCTGCTTTTGTGATGATGTGTCCCAAGTATTTTAGTTGCAAAAGAAACAGCGTAAGACATAATTTCTATATGTTATTGCTTAAGTAAGAGATATTTAACTAAAAACCATGTAATTAATTCCAGAATATTGCCGTGAGTATTGTCTTGAAACTTTATGATTGAACCAAAATTACTGTCTATATTAAACTAAAAACATATTTAAAATAAACTAAAGAGAACCAAGTTACTCTCGTTAATTTATTTTTATTTGTAGAACAGTATATTGACATAATTTTTTGTTCCCGCCATCCATCGTATCCACCAAAGTTCAAAAAGTTCGAGTTATCATTTCCACAAAAACCATTTTCCGTTACATGATTGACTGGAAAACTTATAAATAATTTGTCATACGATTACTCATGTTTACATTAGCATGACCAGAAAAGAATCGAGGAGAAAACCTTAAACCAACATTTTTAGATTAAGCCTCCCCCATAATTTTGACTTAAATTCCTCCATACGCATAGTACTTTAGTAGTTGGTAAAACAATATTCTACAAATAATTTTTCATTTGAATTTTTTTTAAATAATCTCAATCTGTAGATTTTTATTAAAAAAAGTTCACTAGATAATTTAGATTTTATACATGTACATAGTAAATAACATAAACAAGTTGGCCAGTATCAGCACTTTTATTTTTATTAAGTTAAGCTAGATATTTACAATAATCTGCCTTAAATCTTCTTGGGAAATTACTTGGGATATTGATGGAGTTAAGCAAGTACCTATAACTTATAGATTCGGTTATTTTGCCAGACGTGACCTAGAAAGTTTGCATAAGGGTGACTGCTTGTGTTTTTAAGCCCAATTGTAAGGAATTATTTGAGATCTAAAAACGCGGTCCAGTAATCGTGCGTGATAAAGTAGATTGAACATTTTGTATTATATATATAAATATAGGTGTATATATATTTATATATATTATATTTCTTTGCTGTGCGCCGTAATAGAATACTATATCACCAAAGTGGTTTTAAAATGATTTTGTATAACGGTTTATGTTTTAGAGAACATTAACAGTATAGAAATTTTCACTTAGTCCTATATAAAGAAACATTTTACTCTTCTAAGTTCTAGAAAAGTAATGCAAAAGACCAAGGTGGTGAAAAGAAGTAAAAAAAAACAAAAGTTGAATTCAAAGATTTTTCATATTTTAACTTTTATCTTGATCCTTTTGTCCTGTATTATTAGAAGTGTTAGATTAGAGTCATTGGGTTTGTTTAAAAATACCTTTAACTGAATCACGTAAAGGTAGCTTATTAATGTAGATACTCTAAACAATTACGGCAATATTGTACTCAATAATCTAAAATTGATGATTTGGTGGAAACGAATATTATTTATTGATGGAAAAAATGTATGCCAATATTAAGATCATCAATTTGTTCTATTGTTGCAGAGGCCAAGCTTGAATTTCATTTTGCAAGTAATTATTAGATTAAAAGCATTTAACTAGTAATTAATTTTACAAAACAGAAAATCAATTATAGTTTTAATTGGGTAACTGTTATTGACGCACTTATAGTATGGAAAGTGTATAAATTGACGTTTTTCTTAATGTTTAAAAGTTTTAATACTTGGGAATGGCTAACACGCTTAGATCTAGTCTAATCAAAACTAAAATAGTTTTATATCCAGTTTAAGATTTGTTTATGATTGTAATTATTGTGTAATTAGGTTCATAGTTTTTCAGTTTCAAAATTAATTTCAGAAAATAATTTTTCTTGTATTTATTCATAGTCAAATTCTTTCACAAATTCGATTATATATTTTTACTACACCTTTTAAATAAAGTTCAACATTAAATATATCGTGATTTTCATTATAATATATGTATAATTTGTGTGCAAGAAAGTTCATAATTGGAAGTCAAACATAATGTTATACTGATTTTAAATTAACAAAAGTTTAAAATAAACTCTTAAAACTTTTTAGAATTGTCTAATGATGTCATAAAGAAGGCATATATGGATTTTAGTAAGAAAAATATTTTAGTTTTGAACATATTGTATTGCAGATATTCTAAATAAACGTGATATATATATACATCAATATAAAGAAAAAATGTAAATAATTGTAAAAAATTTTAAGTAAATGAGTTTGAGACAGAATATGTGAATGATTTCTTTTGAAACTAAATATATTTCTTTCGATGTTCAAAAATAAATAAAAAGTAGGTATTGAATAATATTGATTCTGTAAGCATGAATTTTAGTCAATAATGTTACGCTGACATAAAATTGAACAGCAATTGAACAAAAGTTGATGAGATCCTTAATCCGTATGGAATATAATCAAAAATACCAAACAAAACGTATGTCAATAAAAGAGACGGAAACAATTCTAGAAAAAAAAATAAGCGGTTTAACGACCATAAATAATCAAATAAATTAACAACAAATGATCATTCGAAACTTGTTACCACTTACTACTGTTCTTTTAAATTTCTAAGGAGTTGAATTTTGAAAAATCTTTTCGCTTACGTTACACAAGAAATATCTGTGCAAAATAAAATTCTAGCGTTTTGGCCTGAGCGTAGTTGAATGAACCAAAAAATTAATAAATGAGTGTGTAACGTACCCTCGGTGTTATGGCACACGAACACTGCAGCGACGCTTGGTGATGCGAGTGGAACGGGATATGTATATTAAAATATACGTGTAACAACAGCAAGTGTAGATTACTATTACGTTTATTAACAACAACGAACAAAATACAGAGACAAGAGAGCAGAAGACGACTTAGAAGTCTTGACACGACTGGTTGGTGGGCTCTTGCAGGGCTGGTTTTATAGTCAGCTCCGATGCTTCTGGGTCGTAATTTCTGCTGATGGAAGAGTTCTATTCTGGTGTATGACTTTGAGGTGTGTGACTTTGCCTTTGATGATTCAGCATAGCCCTAGTTTTCCGATTGATATTTTTGTTCATTAAATTAATGTAGCATATGTATATATATTCATACATATGTACGTAAACGCGAATTGCCGAATAGGCATAATTTATTCAATTGATCGTGGTTGGTAAAAAGCTTATTCGGTTTAATTTATAATAAAAATAGAATTAATGCGGAAGATAAAGTGCAGACACTGTTAGAACGCTGCGTGTACAATAATAATAGTAATAATAATAATAGTAATAATAATAAAATATGAATATAATATTGATGATAATGCTAATATGCATAGCATATTACAAGTGAGTAATAGTGTGTCGGACATCTTCCTCTATATTTATAGATAGATGTTGTATTTCTATAATATTATAAATCATATTTAGGTACAAAATGTTTGTTGCGTGGCTATAAATACAAACATAAAATGAAAACATTTTTTTCAGAATTAGTTCCGGACAATGAACTTGCATGTCGTACTGATTATGCAGGTACCTAGTTATGACTTGAGTACAAACATTTTTTAATGTCAAACATACATAAACATATAAAATACTTGTCTTTTTTTTATGAGTTAATTTAACGTTTCTAACAAAAAGATAGATATAATCTTATGTAAAAAGTTGTAGTTAACATCAACGTACAGTAAAAATAAGTAATAATCTTATCTTTAAATATAAGTGAAATAATGCATCATTTTTAAACATTTCAGGCGCATAAAATTGTATTGTTTACATGTTATGCAGAACTTAAAATTTTTAAATGTGATGTTGATAAATATGAAGTGTATTTTAAATGCCAATATATTAATAGAATAAATAAAATATTATTGATTTTGTTCATGATATACTCAATAAGCATAATAACCAGGTATATTCGGGAGATCTGAAGGGAATTCTAACATTTAAATTGGGCGCATACAGATCACATTCATTCACAATCATGGTTTTCTCTTAAAAGTCAGCCCTAAAATAATTGAAATTTGAATGCGTTTCTTTATAACGAAGTAAAATCATCAAAAGAAAACACTCAAAACCAATCACACTCAAAATAATTATACGGGGAACAAATACATTTTTATAGGTACATAGATCTTACAGTCCAAATAGTTAGTTTTGTGTACAAGTTTATTAAAGTGTATGTATATTAGTTTTAGGTTAAATAATAATTAATTTGTTTAATAAGTTAATGGATTCATAAGATATCAAAGAATGTAACGACCAAATGAAAATAATTCTTTTTAATTAATATAATCATTTGGGATGTTACCTAACCATGATGCAATATTCTCCAAACCAATTGACCGATCATTTTATTATTTATTAGATGTAAATTATGCAAATAGAGGTATGTATAAAATAGTAACGAACTGAAGCGTATTACTTATATTTTATTAATAATATATTATGTAATATTAATAATATAATGAACAAAATTTATAAAAAAGTACATTTTTTTGATTGCTCAAAAAATTATTTTACCTATATTACAATAATAATTTTTTTGTTAATACTCGTATAGAAAAAAAATGAATATGCTTCTATGGAAATTAAGGTGGAATAATAAAAACTGTGTTCCCTAATCACACAAAAGGGTCGGAGTTCCACGAGAGTTTAAAAATATAGTTTTTGATTACTAGAAAAACACAACTTTTGATCCATTGTACTTGGGATCACAAACTATGTTTGAAATTAGTTAATCGAACAATTGTTTTTATAGGTTTGGTAAGTGAAGAGTAACCACTTTGAGAACAACGAAAAGGAAAAAAGCAGTAGAACAAAATAGTGTATACCTGCAGATGAGGACAATTTTAGGGGATGAAGGTATCGGATTGTTACAAGCACTTTTAATTGAGGTATTTTGACAGATAAAAATGCCAGGTAATAATTCGTGAAAGAGTTATACTGTACCATTAGGTATTTTTTTTTAAAAAAAAAGGCATTAACCGCACAGAAATATGGAAATTAAAGAGAAATTATTCATTCAAATCATAAAATGAAGTTTTGGAAAGTGGTTAAAGAAAAGAGTATTAGAAGCAAGTATTCAACAACGAGACGGCGGGAAGAGTAGTAAACAGGGAAAAGAATAAAAAGCTACGCCTATAGCATTTATAGATTTAGAAAGGGCATATGATATAGTTCCAAGGGAAGCTATAAAGTGAGTGTTAATGAGAAAATGGTCCCAAAAATGTATATACATTTGATACAGAATAGACACAATGAATAATACAAGTGTAAAATGTATGTGTGGAGTTACACAATATCTAAGATATATTAGGTGTGCATCAGGGTTCGGATTTAAGCTCTCACTAGTTCTGTGTAATATGGGTAAAGATATTACATAACAAATTCAAGATGAGGTACCTATATTGGTGTATGGTGTTTGCTGAAACATTAATATAAGCACGTGATTTTGGATTTAGTTACAGACATATACATATTGCATTGTAAAGGTTAAGTTATGTCTAGCCAACTTGAAAAGTAGTTTGCTTAATAATGAAGTTTGTGTTTAAAAATGAATAATATACATAATTAGTTGTAAGATTTTTTTGATAATGAATTGAAATGATTTAAATTGTAAATTTTAATTTTACAAAACGTGTTTAGAAAAAAAATAGAAATAAAAATTAAAAAACCACACAAAAAATCATGCCCATTTTCAACATTTATTACATATTTATAATTCCATTTCTGTTGCGTTTATAAAGAGCAACTTTCTATCATTATTGCTGACGAACGTAAGTGTAACAACTATTATTACTACTATACATTAAATCCAATCAAATTAAATGATGAATATAATTTCACTTGCAATATTCAATGCTTTTGTCATTAACGTACATTTTATACTGACGTATTTTACTATACATTTATAAATTAATTCATTACGTCTATTACGTTATTTTATATTACGTCTACTATCTGCAAAATAAATGAAAATATATATTATGAGAAATACCAGAAGGATTTTAAAAATGTAATAACTATTATTGTAGAACTCACAGGCAAAAATATTTGTAAGTAAATTTGTTTAGTTAGTATAAGTTGGGATTGCAAAAATTTCAAAACATTCAGTAATACCTAGTGGTAAAATTACAAGAAATGTGTATTTTTAAATTTATTAAAATGAAAATAAAGACGAAAATCATTCAATATCAGAACATTTTCCAAATGTTTTGAATATTTCACTCAACACTTTTATGTGTTCAACTAAAAAACAACCGAATCGGGAATTAACATTATTAAATTTTAGTAGTTTTGATAACTAAAATTTGACAATATCCGCAGTTATTTATTAATTGTTTTTTCCTAAAACACATTTTTTTCGCGTAAAACTAATGTTTATGTTTTTCTTTTTTTTAATGTAGTAACTCAAATGATAGTTGTTTTATAAAACGATGGTTTATTGGTTAAAGCTTTTTTTGAAATTTAAAAGAATTTTAAGTAAAAGTCAAAAACAAAATATGTTTAGGAAAAAATTTTTTTAATTCACGACAATGTTAGTTTTTCGGCTGTAAATTGTAAATTAAAAATGCTCTTGGAATTTTAATTATTCTTTTAGTAAGAGCCCAAAACACAATCAAATTAAGGTATAATTCATAATATAATGGAAAATAAAATAATCAAAAAGGAAGGAGTAAGTTTTAACTTGAGTGGGAAGATTGTTAATGTAGTGATTACGCTTTAGAGTAGGTCGCAGATTTTGGGGGTTTATTGAATTGATTTTACTCTTTTTAGTTTTTAAGCAATAGATGGCTTACAAAAATGACAATTTATTCTGAAAGAGATACCAAATCTTAGAAAATTTTACTCAAATATAATTTATTAAATAAATGTAATTTTCTTACAAAATGTTATTATTATTTATTTAATATTATTTAATATTATTTATTTTGTAAGAAAATGACATTTATTTAATAAATTATATTTGAGTAAAATTTCCTAAGATTTGGTATGAATAAAATAAAATAAATTACAGGTTATATTTTTCTTATATTTAGGTCTCATAAATCATTACATGAAACATATTTATGAACACACAGGTCGATCACGTATGTTTGATTTCTTAAGTTTGTTTAGAAAGTAAAGTATGTTTTGTAATGAATAATGAGATAGTTAAAATATAATGATAATTTGACAAAAATGAATTTAGTCCTCATCAATTGTAGGAAAAACACTGGGATAGGTGATAATCGTCCCAAGATTTTATTTCATTTTTATTTAGTTTTATAAACAAAATGTTCTAGTTTCTAAAAATTTATCAAAGTACTTGAAACGGTAGTAATTTAATGAAATAAATAAAAATAACTTAAAAAAAAAATAATCAAATTTAATCCGATAGTCCTTATAGAATATTAGAGTGTATCAATCTCTTAAAAAACTTTCAATTTTCACGTTGCCGTCTTGAAGATTTTCAAACTGTATACTCTAGAAAATTTAAATATATATTTTTAAGTTTTTCACCTATCAGGGGCGTATTTATTAGGGGCGATAGAGGCGATTCTTCTTCCATTGACCGTAAAAATTATACAGTAATTTTGATGGAGGTGGAGACAAATTTTCAATATTCCATACAAATAAATACATTTCCCCATAAAAAAGTATGCAAATATTTCCCTGTAACTCACTTAGTTCACTTAAAACTAAATTTTTTGTAGAAAATAGTATATAATAGTGTTTGAAAATGTCATGAAATATAAAATTTTCAAATATTTTAATGAAATATTGCATGAAATATATAAAATGACTAAAATATTTCATTTTTAAAAAGATAATTGAATCATGGTTTTATATCATAGTACAATTTCACTAATTTGTGTAAGTTAGAAATTTGAATTTAATATAAGGTATGCACAATGATCAAACTGAGAGTTAGAAACCTACTCATCAAATTGTAAATTTAATAGTTTTACATTTAAAATCATAAAGATTTAAAATGTTTTCAAATTTCTATCACGATTGAACTTCATTCATCCAATAATACGTATTATGAATTTATATATGAATTTCAATGAACAATTTATTGTTTAATTTTTAAAAGAGTATTATTTTCAAAATAATAATACACCGGACTAATTTCAATATAAAAACGAACACAATATTTTTTTGGTTTTTGAAATTTATTAGACTAAAAAAGCCGGAATCAGTCTAGTTCACGTGGTTAGTATTACGGGGTAGCAACTACGCTTTGAGTGGATCACTAGTTTAGAAGTTGTAGTTTAAACGCATTATTTAATTTCTGAAAGCAACGATAAATCATTGCCTTTGAAAATAAGATTCTGAGCGAGCTACGTCCTGGTAAAAATAAAAATTTAAAAATAAAAACTTTTATCAACTCTGTATCTTTCTTATTTTGGTATTAAATAAAAGTTTCAGACTGGTCCGATTTTTATTTTTTATGTTATAATCAAAAGAATCTAAATCGATGTGTAAAAAACACGTTTCGCTGACGCTCAGAATTAAAAAAATATATAATGTTCAAAATGCACAGAAGCTTAGAGATTCTAAATTTAAAATTATAGGTTTGACGAAACAATAGGTATTGTCAAAGTTTTAATTTAAGATCATAATTTAAAAAAAAATTTTGAAAATGCTTCAAATTAAGAACCATCTCGGTATGACCACATTTTTATATGAAATAGATATATTTCATATAAGGACGATAAAAAATAACAATGCTAATGCACTAAAAACTTTTTTATAATTAGTTGAACAAATAACAAGTAACTAACAACTAAAATTGCAAATTTAAAACAACTTATAAAAAATTAACAATATTTTAAAATAGTAATGTGACATACGAATAGAATACCAATATTCTTTTAATGGAAGGAAAGGCATCTGTTTTATTTAGTACCTACTTGCATATCGCCCATAATTAAAAAAATTTAATATTTCACGATTTTCAAACACTAATATTATATTGCTGACCTGTAGTTGAATAGTAGTTATGAAAATAGATATTCCAAACCAGTTACCGACACAATTTCTACCCAAGCGAGTGTCTCGTCATACCTTTTTAATTTTTATAATATGATTCAAAAACGGTCAGTATAGTTAGTATATACTAGTTAATATTTATATTTATTTTTGGGTTTCTAAACTAGGCAATATAAAACATAAAAATAACATGAGTATAAACTTTATAAATGTATTTCTCTTGAAATAGGTGAAGTTATAAGTCCAATGCAATTTTGTTCTAATCCGGCATTAAGAAAGGAAATTAATTTTCAAGAACAGAAAGATCTCTTCAAAAACAACGCTTTTGCACCAAATGCTGGTAATATTAGATGGTAAAAACTGAAAATGTATTCTTTCAATTTGATGATAAAATAATAAAAGTTAACATGTTTTATAGTGTGTTTTGTCCGTTTCGCAGTTTTAATGTATTTGCTTATGTGTTTTATTTTGACAAAATCATTTAATTTTAAAATTAAAAATATTTGTTCTGCTTTTTAGTTACACTAAAATAATCGAAATATCATATTGATACATATATGTTTGAATAATAAAATCAGTACGTAGAAAAAATAAATATGAAGTATTCTTTATAAGATAATGATATCCAAACCAATCATTTCCTACCTGAACATAAGAAATTTAAAAAAATTCAATACTTTTTTGTAATGTATAGTATTTTTTGTTTAGAGCTTCCCGACAAGAAGTTTTTAATATGGTTATTTATCGGACTTAATATAGGTAGTTAATTTTATAACAACTATTGTGGTTCATAATTATTTCATTCTAATTATTAATAAATTCCAATATCTTCTTATATTGAGGTATTTTTACAGGTACCTCTAGTTTTAACAAATAAAATACATATATTGATTTGTCAAGCAAACAAAATTTCAATTATTAGATTATGTTAATTTTAGCTTACACAATTTAGAATTATTTTGAATAGATCATAATATTACGATTCGGAGATCTATTGTATATTTGAGGAAAAATAACTGTGAAATTATTCAATACCTAAAATATTATAACTTTGTAAACCGTTCAAACATTTTGAATAGGAATCTTTTACAACATGTGTATGCTATATTTTCACAAATCTCAACGACGTGTGAAATTTTTAATTTTCATATGAAAAAAGTTTTTCAGATATTGCGTTTTATTTATATTTTGGTCATACATATCATTTAAAACTAACAAAATTTTGAGAAATTTAAACTCAATTATAACTAACCTTCGTTAAAATGAATCTAATTTTATCATTGTAGCGTTTCTCAAACAGTTTTTTTTTTTTAATTATAAAAAAACATGATTGTAAAATCAAAACAATAATATTGAAAATCCCCTATTTAGTATCAACAACAGTTCATAAACAACCAAACGGAGAAGTTTTCCGAGAAATCTTTAAAATATTGTACAAAAACAGCGTCTCTTGCCAAACAGAGACCACCACACTGATATAGGCGCTAATGCCATATCATGCTTAAAATAAATAATATAAAATGAATATCTGTAAGTATGTTATCATAGTAGTAACACCAATAACAGTTGTATATTCATTTAATGGATAATAAATAATATTATGTTGAAGTATGGTATTAAAATGTTATACATAAGCTTCGAATTGATGCAACGTATTCTGATGTTGTAACACAATATTTTGTTCTACAATTGATTTATAACCCATCCGGTATGCTGCTTTTACATTTTCTTCTTGACTTGTGTAAATCCACTCTTCACCTGTGCAAATAATTATTAATTTATCTAATAAAAGAGTAAATTTGCACAACGGGTTGAAGAAATATAATACGATGTTTTCATACAATGATTTACATAAGATTGGTTTCCGGACCAAGATGGTACTTTAGTTAAAACGTTTTTTAAACTATTGATAATTTTTCAGTTTAACTTTAAAAGCCCAGAAATTCTTGAAAAATTATATGCCAAATGACCGAGAATTTTTTTATCTAGCATCACTTTTGGAGAAGAAAGGGTGTTCCGATCTTTACGTTTTATACTACAAAAAAGTTAGGATTTATGCCTAAAATTGTTTTTTATTTGATACTTTTTTTGAAAATGTTATTTTGGTTTCAACTTTCAAGTAATGGTCTAAAAACACACAAATTAGGAAGTTTAATATAACTATAGAAGTAAATTATATGTATTTAAATATATGTTTCTTGTCGGCGTCCAACAAAAGTAATTAAAAGTGTTGAGGGTTTTTTTTTTTTTTTACAGTAATCAAAAATCTTTGTGTTAATCACCATGGGTTGATTGATTATTTTTTCTTTGTCATTTGCTTTTTACCTCTGCTTTAAGTTTTCTCTCTTCGTATCAGGGAAGGATATTAAGTATATCGAGTATATATGTGATGCACCACTTTTAGTCATTTTTTTTTTTTTTTTTAACGATTACTATTTCGGTTTTTGGTATAAGTACCTACTATTTAGGGGTCTTGTCCGGATATGACGTCTGCAAGGTATGGAATTAAGTTAGTCTGATACAGTTAGAAGCTTTAGAAGTTGTGGTTTAAATGTATCATAATTTATCCAAATGAAATGATAGAAACTTTTTTTTACTTAAACAACTCTGAGTGAGTTCGGTAATCTAACACGTCTTTGGGGGGAAAAAAACCACGTATAATACATAATAATAAATAATGCTCTTAGGCCCAGTAACTTAAAAACATACCACAATAACACAACGATATGATGTGATTTGATTATTGAAATTACACAATATTATAAAGTTACGGAATTGTTGACCTGGAGCAAAAACAGATCGGTAATCAACACACGAATTCCAACGAAATTTCCAACAAAAAAAACCACGCATCGATCCATCATTATATTAGTGTAAATAATTAATTTTTATCAATAGTTAAACGTTTTGTATATAAAAACAAATTGTGCGCTTGTTCAATTTTTTAGCAAAGATCTTATCACATTACTGAATATTATCTAACGGGTCCGTTTCTAAACGATTGAGTACCGAAAATCAATAAGGGCTTCTGATTGCATTTTTGAAACACAAATTAACATAATATATAATCATATTTTGCGGATGACTCTAGGTAACTTTTTTTTCCCCTAAACAAATATTTTACTGCCAACAAAATTAATGTCCATACAGATATTTTTTACATGTTTCATCATATAATTTTTTAGTTTAAATCGGCAACTAATATCTCATTTGTCTATTTCTCGCAATTGTTAAAAATTCAACACAATTATAAAATATCACCCAATTTCTATTTTTAAAGTGTATCAAACGATTAGTAATTACTATTTTTTTTAAAAAAATAAATAGATGTTTTATAGTTTTGCATTCTTTGTTACACAAAA
>CM029358.1:22957099-23060228 GCA_017140985.1 Hormaphis cornu | reverse complement strand
AAGTTTACTTTACAAATTATGATACACCTTAGGTATCCACACACAATTTTTTGTTTAAAACAAATAAAATTACAGAGCTCATCAGATTTGTTTTTATTCAATCCATAATTATAAATCCAATGATCTAATCAAAGATGAGTGTTACACCCAACCTAAAATTTACTCCCTTTTTTTGGTTTTTAAATGTAAACTTAAAAAAAATATAAACGAAGATTTTACCTTGAACATATATTAACGTTTTTTCATAATCAACAATATTGAAAAAGAAATTAAAAAATAATTCCACCTAAACAAATTTTATGCGATGTATGATATTTATATAGATCAATCTACTCTTGCTAATGAAAAAAAAAAAAAAAATGTTTCCAGAACAACAGCAAGAAATAAACATTTTGTAAAAGCATTCTATTCATTGCTGCAGCTGCGTTCAAAATACAAAATTTTCACTTAGCTAATTAAATAATAATTTTTTTGCTAATTATACTATAGAAATAATACTATAGATAAAATAAATATTTACTGCATAGAGATGTATTCAAATTATTTTCTAAAATAAATGCTTAACCTATTAAATACATTCCTTAAAAAACCATGGTTATGTCAGTGAAATACGATATTCTTTAGGATTCATAGGAGAGCGTAGAAGTAAGTAAATGATTTTTGTTGTTTTGTTTTTTGTCGATTTCACAAACATTTTCTATTGATAAATGTATTGAACTTGAAAACATATTTTATGGTATCCTTTTATTTTATAGAATTACATATTTTGGGCCATTTACAACAGAATTTTTTTTGGTCATACTTTTTTTTAAATGTTCAGTATTTGAAAAGTAAAATCAAACCAAAACAAAAAAAGAATTAAAACTCAAAAGTGTTTTAGACAAAATTATTTGAACATTTGATCATAAGTTCTTAAAAAATGATTAAAAGGACCTTAACATTAAACAAAATGTTAATATCAGTTTAAATACACGTGCAATAAAATTTTTTTAATGTTTTGACAAATTTTACGCTAAGAATACATTAAAGTATAAAAAAAAAGTTAAATGATTATCATAGGTTTAAATTTAATAAAATAATTTAAAACCCAAGAAAAATTTTGAAACATTTATACAAGGTTAAAAAATATTTGTAACTAATAACGTTAACAAATTGTTAATCACAATTCTTTTGTGATACAGACATTTAATTTTAGAAAATTGGAAACACATCAATAACGGGTGTATTTTTTTCAAAAAAAAAAAAAAATATAATATATATATAGGTAATATTTTACTCTCTAGCAACTTTTGTGGAGTGGCTTCGGTGATTTTCTCAATATTGTAGTGTATTTGTCTACTATAGATAAAAATAAGTAGTTTTTTAATTTTTTCAGATTTTTCGGGCCATGGTGTCCAAAAATATTACTTATACACATATAATACATATACCTATTTTATAGATAGTTAGATAAAAAAATACATTCACATAGAACACATAGATGAAAAATTTAAATAACACAATTTATTGTGTATCGTTTCATTTTGTCAATCAAATAGAAATCGAATATTCAAAAATCGGTTCCAGAATAACACAATTTAATATATGATTTTATAAAATGATGCAAAACGTTTCGCAAGATTTTATAGAGTTTTATAGTTTTTTATAGTTTCGTATTATTTTCAAAACCTATCTAATGTTAATATTGATTTACGTTAATTAATATTTAATGATAATTACCAACGATTTGAACACGTAGACGTTTAACATTGACAAATATGTATTTTATTCCAAAATCTCGAACGCCTACTGTAAATTATTGTTCTATAATTTTTTAACTATGTAACATACAATCGCGTATGGTTACAAATTAATGTAATCAATTTGTATTTTTTACATTTTTATCCAACAACATTTTGTTATAATATTTTTAATTAATACCTAGAACTAAATCAAATTCATAGCCTTTATATCACTACGTTTGTAGCAGTGGCGTAGTTGGAAAATTTTTCGGCGGGGGATAAGCTCATTCAAGTCAAATTTCTGAGGATGAAAGTATTATGAACGTAACTCGAATTACAATCTGATGTATGCGTTTTTTTAGAAGCCGAAAAATTTCGGGGGGGGTTTTGTCCCCAAAACCCCCCCCGTTACTACGCCACTGGTTTGTAGGTTAAATGATGTATTAATTGCATCACTTTGGTTTCTAACATGTTGCATGCATGTAGATGTAACCGGGCAACTGCAGTTTTCCTATGAAAAAAATGATTAAATTTTAACGAATTGTTTTTTATCAAGCATTATTACCGATTTATCCTGTACTAGTGATGGATGTAGGTTGGTAATATTTTACATACCTTCCGAAAAAATTATTGTTTTTCTTAAGTTTTATATTATTAAGAGAAATCGTTTAACAATTTAGTAATATAAAACCGCATAATAGATTTTTTTTTTTTTTATTATTATTTTCTGTTTGTTGTTTTAAAGTTTGTAACTTTGCGATACAATTTTTAAGATTATAAAAAAAAAAAAATGTTAAGTTTATTTGGTGAGTTGCTTGTTACAAAATCAATTGTAATAAGTTAAATAATAATAATATTTCAGTGCGTAAAATACTGTGAACAATAACTGACTGGCATGTTAACTTTAGCAAAAATCATATACAAATAGTACTTATATTTATTCATATTGTCATGTTCTCGTAATTTCAATAATTTTCTTACATCACAGGCACTATTTAACAAGACACTGTTAGTTGAACATATTTTTTCAAAGTTACAATATCTAATTTAACATAACTTCTATTAATTAACCTTACAGATCCAAGTATGATACGGTCATTCTATCTTTTTTTTATAATACTTTATATGATTTCGTTGACAACTTACATTGTCGGTGAACCAGTTACAGGTAATAATTATCATTATTTAAAATAATTTCTTTCTTTCTTTTTTTATTGGCTTTTACGGGTCATTTCGGTGTATTGCTGCAACAACCACTTGCCTCCACCAATCTCCATTTTGAGCTAGTTCTTCTCCGTTGTTCAATCCCAAACTCGAGCATATTTTGTCACTATTATTTAAAATTATAACATGTTTAATTTACAAGAAATAAAAGTGCAACTATTAAAAAAAAAAAAAAAAAAAACAGTTTTAGTGATGTATCATAAATTAAAAAAAATAATTAAATTACAATACTCAAATAAATTTTTTTATATCCATTTTATCTGAATCCATTATTGTTACAAATTTTGTTTAACATAAACTTAGAGTGTTGATGTTCAAAATACACCGTTAATGTTACCTATTATAATTTTAGCTCTTATTGTTTATTATTTGATTGTTTTTATAAGACAGACAGTTCATAGGTTTTTTGGATTTTTGAGTTTATACTAGTTCACCAATTGTCAACATTCACTAGATTCTGTAAATCTTGCCTTATGATAAATAAATTATACATGTAAATAATCTTTATACATTTAAATTGAAAAAAGCAAAGTTACCCACTTTTTTTAAAAAAAGACCAAAAAGCCACCTGATGAGTAGAATGGATAATTGGAATTTTGTATGACGTTTGTAAAAATAATTAAGTGATTTATAGTTTTTAAAAAAAAATTTTCATCTAATAAATTTAATATTTTGAAAGAGCTACCAATAAATATTTCCACAATTTAAAACACATAAACATTATAAAAACATACACCATGTTAAATAATCTAACTTCAAAAATATATTTAGAATTTAAAATTAATAATAAACACGAATGTTTTTGTTTTGATTTTTAATTATTATGAGTTTCATACTCTACTTGATTGTTTTGTATTATAGAAGCAGAAAAATGTCTTAGTAAGTTTGTATTTGAATTTGCTTTTGGTTCTTCTATCAATTTTGAACGTACCTATTATTTTTTTGGAGCATGGGGCACATTATATGAACTTACTCAGTTCTAATTTAATTTAATAACTAAATACAAGTATACTAAGAATTTTAATGCAGTTAACTTTTAGTTTTAAACTATTAGTTTTTAAGAAGGTGCTTTATCTAAATCAAAAATGTGATATTTATAAAATAAAATATACAATTTATATTATGGTTTTTTAAATTTTTAATCATAACTTAGTTTTTTTTAGTTTTTAAGATTGATTATCATGATCTGTAAAGTTCTAGTTAAGATGAGTACGAACTTTTCCATAGTTTTGCATTAAAATACACAGAAAATGAAAAATAAATTTCCTCCGCTTATTGGTCCATGCATACAACTTACAAGTCACAATTTTCCAAATTTTTTATTCAGGACGGAGAAAGTCATCCATTGTATTTATATGTACCATGTTTCTGGGAACATTATTCAACGTTTTCATGATTTTTTTTCACGAAACAGTTTGGCCAATTTCCATTTTATTTTTGAAAACTCAACTTCTAAAGATGTTTAAAGGGAGGAGGTTGAATTGGATAACGTTACTTCTTGGTAATTTTTTTTTTTAACTTAGCATACCTACTGTGAAATAAAAATAATAAAATATTTTTATAACCATATTTTTGAAACTGTCCTGCAACGTTTATAAGAGGGTGAGAGTGATAGTGAAAAACGTTTTTTCGCGGTCAGATTTTGTTAAAACTGGGGAGTTTTTATACAAGTTTAATATTTGGTTAGTATTTTTGTTAAGCCTAATAGTGTTAAGGATACCAATAGTGAAAAATTATTTTACAAAATTCAACCAATAACAGAATTGATTGATGAAAAGAAAATAAAAACGGAAAATGGATTAAAATAGCTTAAGATGTTTAAATAGCGAGTATAAACCATAAATGAACAAATTGTAGAGCTAAGGTAAGTAAAGCTACTACACCCAGCAAACATTACACGAATAATGCCGTTCCAGAACTGTAACGTATACTAATAAGAGTTTTTGAGTCATATTTTTTTTAATTACTCTAAATTGTGTTTTACAGTGCAAATATATCGGTATTTTCAATGTAAGAATGATACTAAATAAAAATATTATCAAATGAATACAATATGTAGCGAAGTGAGGTTTGGTACATAATAATATTATACAAAACAATATTGCAGTTTATAACAAATTGCTTTAGTTGTGTCTATTAAGATATTATTTAATATTATACTGTTAACATATTACAATAATTTGTATTAGATGAAAAAACTGGTGAAGGTTGTTTAATGTATGCGTTACAAAATTTGAGTAAGTTTTGTAGTTTTTAATCTAAAAACCGAAAGTTCAATTACTAGTGTGTTATTTATTTTTATTTCCATTGAAAATTTCCTGATAATTTTCTATATGTATTGTAATGTTTTAAAAATAATAAAATATAGTCCCATTAATTGTAAAAAATTTCATTGGATGCAAACATTCTTTATAGTGGTTTAAAATTGAAAAATTGACAAAAATCGGTCACGTCTGTGATTTATTTTTTTTAATATGGATTATATCTAGACTCTAGAACTAATAATTAAGAGAAAAAAAACAGTGGATTGTATAATTCAATTATATACATATTATTATACTTCAAATTTGCATCCTTTTGTATTATCTTTAATACGAATTCGTATTTTAATATTTAGATTTATGTATTTATAGTATGTTTGTTGTGAAGATATTTCGTGTTAATCATAGATATTGATGTAATAAAACATTTTTTGTAAAAAATTAAATGTCATTACCTGTTGAATATTTAGTTGGTACAAATGTTATGTAAATCAAAATTTATTATAATATTATAGTTACTATAATTTACACTTTTGAAAAAAAAAAAAAAAGGCCAACTTGAAGAACTATAAAAAGAATTGTGTACAAAACATTTAATTGGAGAAAAATATCAGCTAAATACTATAATAAAATTTACAATTTTTTGACATTGTCAGCGGCTTTTAAAAGAAAACACATTTAATCGGCAGTATATTGAATCAACGTTTATTGAAAAGTCAATATAATTTTGAATTTCTAGCGCAAAGTGAACTCATGAATACAGAAAAAATAGGTACGTTATGAATATTTTAATAAGCTGCAATAAAATTTATGAAATAATATTGATAATAATTAAAACGCCATAAAAAACTTTAAATATTTGGGATAATTATTGTTGTGCCGAGTACAGCACTTTTATACATTAACCAATAATTCTCTGGTTTTGTTTGGTGGAACGTTTTGTTTGTTTTTACCCATAAGAGTCAAAAGGGTAACACGGAATTTATTTTATGATAGTTACATTTTTTTTTTTTAATTTTTTTTTATTGATGATATTTTTATATTTTATAGTTATTATTTTTTTTCCGTTAGTTAATTTTCAATAGATTGGTCGAAAATCGAATTCATGAAATTTTAACACATTATTAAGAATTGAAGACCAAAAGATAATACAAAAACAACAAGCAAGGAAATGTTCAACCTTTTGTCTTTTGAGCTAAATATTAAATTTGAAATTGAACATTTAATCAGTACCTACTTCACTTCCAGTTTCTCACTCAGGATATTAATTTTACTTTACAATTATTTAGTTTTTCCTACAAATTAATCATTTTAATATCAAAATCGACCATTTTTTCTATTTTGCAAGGACGCAAAATATCGACTTTGTGTTTCTTTTGTAAATCGATAAACATCTAAGAAATTTCACAAAACAAAAAGTGAAAACCTATTATCAAATGGCCCAATACATGACCCTGTTACATTGTATTAGCAATTTGTTTAAAAGTTTGAATTTTTGATTCTGAGCGTAGAGAACAATAATTGATTTTACAATCATGTTAAATTCTCGTTTTATATTTTATTTTTCATTTTATAGTGATCAATGATTAGGGTAAAATGTGTGGTCTCGTCGTAAAATGTAGTACAGCTAAAAAATAAACAAACAAAAAAATTAAAATTAAATTCAAGACCAACTAGAAGTCACTTTCAACTTTCCAGTCGTTCAAAAATGGAAAAATCGGTAAAATTATGTTATTGTATAATATGTGTGTTTCATTCAAAAAAAAAAAAATACAATCCTTATTTTTAAATATATATCATAATACATTTTTTTCTGACTGCATTTTCAACCATTGTAAAATCTACACAGTTAATTCTAAAATCTCATAAGAATATTTATAAAAGAATTCTGTTAGTTTAACACAACGCATAATGCGCAATCTTTAAAAACAATGGCATTATGCAAATACTTGAATACTAGGTGTTGGTACCAGTATTGTAATAATTCTTAAAATAATTTATTTTTCAACATAAATTAAATGTTGCCGACACTTTGACGTGTGTACAAAGCGAGTGTTGTGTAATTTTCACGACAATTCAGGCTTTTTTAAACTTTAACGTTCGGGAACTGTTGACAGCTTAGTGTTAATAAAACATTTACTCTAAGTTTTTTTTTTCTACATTTTTTTTAAATTATCAGAAATCCTCTCCATTTTCTATCTTACCGTAATTTTTATGGAATTCTTTTTGTTTCGGCTTTTGTTTTTTGATGATGAAAATAATACACAGCTATGTAAAAATAAAGCAATCGCTACCTTGGTAATCTTTACTTTTCTTACACATAGTATCGTTTTAGGTAGAAAATTATCATAAATTTATATCTATAATATTTACGATTCTTATGTAGGAAAAAATTGTTATTACCTATTATAGTTTTGTCAACTACGTACTCGTATATTAAAAATACGAAAATTTGTTTTAAACGGTAAAATAAACACCATAAACTATCTGCCTTGCTCAAAATGTAAAACAACTATTTTTCATTCAGAAGTCAGTATAATGATATGATGTACCTAATTATAAAATACAGTAATACCATGATGAGAAATCATTACACTTTTCAGATCACGCGATGACTTATTATAGTCAATTGTATTTATACATAGATAAAGGTATAAGTTATGAATTCTTTATTAGAATTTATTATTCTTGAAAAACAAATAGTGCCTATAGTGAATAAAAAGTTATATTTAATGATTAATTTATATATTAAAAATAATTTGAAACTCATGTTTGATTTTGGTGGGATAAAATCTGTAATATCTTAATAATACCGCTACTTTAAGATAGGTATAGCGTAAAATTCATTCCGTTAACATCATTACTCCATAATTAATTAAATATTAGTATTAAATAATCTTCTATTAATAATATATTTCAAGTTTGTGCGTACTTACGCGATAAGCAAATATTCTGACCTATATTTGAAACGATCGAGGCATATTGGTTTCAATTCTGATAAATAATAGCAAAGCTGGCATATATTGCTTCTGCTCCATTGTTGGTGCGAATTGTTCCAAAAAATCTTTGATAAATGTCTATGGAGTTTTATTGCGTTTTTACTTATATGGAGGTTAGAACCACTTGGTGGTTGGAAAATTTATTTCTCTTGGAAAGTTTTATCAGATCCATTTTCTCTAATTATCTATCAGCATACTAATCTACAATAATAGGCTTATATTGTTGGTACCTATTTTTGCTTCATTTGCAAACTCTATTTTGTGCTTCTCTCCTTTTATACTCAGTCCTAAGTGTATATTATTCAATGTTTATTACTTGTATTTTGATTTTCAACTCTTTAATCCGCTGCATTCTAACTAATCATCCGTCCTTATTTTGAGTGTTTTTGTTAGTTCCCTCTTACGACTTTCTTCTAAACCCACAAACAACGTATTCAAATACTTTATTTTCTGATTTTTATCGAGTTCTCTGGGTTTACTCTGACGCTATACCAAAATTCACCCCTTTGTTTTCTATGGAAGGGAAATTCATTATTGAAGTACTTCATCTAACAATGTTGGATTCATGGAGTAGTATCTGGTTACAACCAACTCTTAATAATATTATTGCTCGGCTTTATGCTCTCAATTCCGTTTCATTTCTTTAAACATTCATCGCACACCGTTAATGCAAATCTTGACGGACGCATAATATGTTGAAAGATAATTCAACTTCTAATTCAAATTTTTCAATAACTAAGGATCAGCAACTAACTATATATTCACATTATATACTTTATTTTTTCCACGTATTTATGTTAAATCAATCTGATGTTTTGAAACATTGGAACAGTAAATATTATATTTTATTATTTTACCTATTTGTATGTACACAATTAGTAAAAAGTATATTATGGATATTTTACTACACATTGGTATGATAATACGTGTATGTTAATCTTGAGGTATATTTTAACCCTTTACTTCTTAAAGAACTTTAATAGAAGACCACTTTTGCTTGTATTTAAAAATAATAATATTACTATCATGCTCATTCCCAAAATTTTTTTGTGTATGATAGTTACAGAATCTTTAAATTATATCCTTGTAAAACTTTCAAAATTTTTGTTCTTTTTGCCATACATATTCTATTCTATGGCCTGACTTGAAATATTAAATACAGTACTATCTTGGAGCTTTTTCAATAATTGTCTACCAAATTTTTTACATTTATTTTTTCCTTAACAAATAAATAATATTAATAAACTATATAAATTTATATGTAGGTTCAGTAAAAACTCCAGGAAGTTTCTGTACTAACAATAAAAGTACGTGAAATACATACAATTTAATAAATCAAGTACCTATGTAGATTGTGGTGATGATGCATAGGAAAACGGACTTTATTTTCAAAACAGCTATAATATACACCTAAATAATAAGAACAGACAATACGCCTTTTATACATTTATTTTTAGTTATTATAACTCGAAATCTACTCAATGTATACGTAACGGCATTTTTGTAAAAAATGACTAAATATTTTGTTTTGAGCCTGTAAGCACATTATTCAACTTCATTTTATTTCCATTCAAATAAATGCGTGCTTTTATACTTTGGGAATTAGACGGTTCTGTATACAATTTTGTTATTGATTATTTTAAAATTTTAAATTCTGTTGTAACTAATAATATACATTGATTTTGGAGATAAATAGAATAGAGAATTTTTAAACAATCTTTAATTCATACACAAGATATTCGGAAATGTTAAGAACATTTTATTTCAGCAAAAATTACTATTATTAGGTTTTAAGTTTTAGAAATAAATGAACAGCTACTTTTATGAAATAATTTTAATTTAGATCCAAAAAATACCTATGTTTATTTCCACAAAAAATTTAAATGATTTTAATATGGAATAAAATATTATAGTGTACAAAATGTATTTTTACAACTAAATTAACTAATGTTTTGGAAACCATGGAATATCTTGTAAAACATACGAGAAGAATATTCATGTGGTTCTTTAAATAGTTTTAATATACAAATTTATATTGTTATAGAAGTTTAGGTTAAATATATTTTGAATATAAAGCTATACAAATGTGGGTCTGACGTACAATTGTTTATTTTAGTGTTGAGTAGAAAATGTTGTTTGTATAGAAATACACCAAACGGTATGTAAACCAATAAACAATTGAAAATTAGATTATATAATAATATTGATTTTCTTTCGATGGCTGTAAATAAAAACCAACGATTCTGCTTTAACGTGATTTACATGCATGCACTGTTTTTCGTAACATTTTGGAGATAAATTAAATGGAATGGAAAACGCAAATATTAACAAATAATACCTTCTTACTCAAAAAATTAAACCATTATGACGAAAAATAGCATAAAATTGTTTAATTAACATGATTTTTATACGCTCAATGAATTAAATAAACATCAAAATGCCAAACTTTAAAAACTCTCATAATATACGCTTTACACAAAATGGTTTAACACCACGGTTATAAAACAAAGTTTTTGAACATTTTACTAACGTAAAAATGTAACAAAAATTTGAAAACTAAAAACCGTTTTAAAAACTAAAGCCAATACTATAGTTAACACATAGAGTTCATATGAATAAGACACTTAAAAAAAAAACTGGAAAACTAGTTTTTGAATTTGCAATATTGATAATATAAAAATCGTTATTTCTACGCGCTTAGAGATTCAGATTCAGTTTGCGACCTACTACGCAAAACACGCCACACTACCCCATTACCGCGTCGGAAATATGATCAAATAAAGCAATACCTAGTAAAAACACAACTTTTGTTACGAGAATAATAATTTTACACGAAAAAAAAAATAAAAATACAATACACCTACGTAAATATTTTAATTATTTCATATTTAATGAACAATATTTTAAAAATAGTTGATTTATATTGCAGTAAGTATTTTTTTTTTTTTTTTAAATTCTTATCAAGAAACTCAATATATCGTACCGACACAATAACAAGATGTCAATCAAGGGGGAAAATCCCATAGAGTTATTACCGAACTCCGCCAGAGCACGACCCAACTGTATTTTTTTAGCAGACAGCTGCAGTAGGCTATCTTATAGTTCTTCATAAATGTAACAATAATTAACTAATTAACTTTTTTACTTTTTTTCATATTTTTGCTATCAAATTAATTTCAATTTTTAACTAAGTTACTACTAATAAATCGTCACCATGTTGTGTTGTCACAGAGAGCAAGCTGATATTTGAATTTACAGGTAATCGATTAAATTTATTTATATATTTGTTAATTGTACAAAACGGAATAGCGATTTTCATTTGGTAACAGTTTTTGATATTTATTTATACTGACAACTTTATAATAAATACATAAAGTGGACATCTGACCTAAGTATAATATAAT
Source organism: Hormaphis cornu (assembly GCA_017140985.1). NCBI lineage: Eukaryota > Metazoa > Arthropoda > Insecta > Hemiptera > Hormaphididae > Hormaphis > Hormaphis cornu. The sequence continues at coordinate 23,048,619 of CM029358.1, read as the reverse complement.
ATCTATAATGTTTTGAATAAATCATCGATTTTAAATAAACATTTTTAGAACACTATCAGGAAATAATAAAACACGCATATTACAATTTTAGTAAGTATAAAAGAATTCAATTTCAGAACTATAATTTAATCAGTAGTACAAATATTTTTTTCATTCAAAGTGATTAATTTTAGTGATTCTTTGAATACCATTTTAAAATTGATATTGTAAGAAATTTTAAATAATTTCGTTTACATTTGAGCCACACTATTTGTAAATGTCGTTTTTGAAATAATAATATTAATTTTAATGTTTAAATAGAGTAAACACTCATTGTACAACCATTAAATATATTTTTTTAGAATTCATTCCGGACTCTTTGTTTGAGTGTAATGTTAATTATCAAGGTAGATAAAATACAAAATATTATTATAACATTAATCTATATCAACAAAAAAAAAACTCAAATTAGCAAAACACTAACATTAACTTCAATATGTTTTAATTATATCTGAGGGATAAAAAAATGCTTCTAAAATACAATTTTTATTTCTAAGACTTCAAACGTAATATAATTTAACAGTTTACACTATTTTTAATTAATCATATATATGGAGCGCAACCAGAATTACTGAAAAAACAAAACAACCTAGTGAAGAGTTAAAAAGTAAATTGAAATCAGGTAAATTTGCTCGCATATAATGCCCAGCAATAAGCAGTGTCATTCAAACCGTAATAACTTTATAAATTGCATTCTATACGAGTCGAAGTTTGAATAGAGTTGTTTGAATAGATGTCCTACGAATCTTTATTCATTCATGGATTTTTACATTTTTTTGTAGAGTTATTGTGGTATTTAATGATTTCCTCACGCAGCTATCAAAAGCAAATCTTTCAATTTTTTTTATTTATTAATTTAATAACTTTTTTATTTTATATAAAATATATATCTTTATTTGTATTATCTTATAGTTGAAAAATAATTTTTTATTTAAACTGTTTTGTGTACGTTAATAAAATTTTAACATTTCCTCAAGTAGATTTTAAGAGATAATACAAAATTAATTTTGTCATTGGTCCGTTTTAGATCTTTTGCTAATAATTTTGGCATTAATTATTATTTTGCATAATACACTTTAGATTAAGTGATATTACTATCACAAAACCAAATTCATTATACCATATGAAACATAGTGTTGTATATTATCAGTATGTAAAGAGCAAAATTTTTATAAAATAAAAAGGCTCACTGTTTTCTATTATAGTTCCACACATTAAAAAAAATAAAGCAAAAACCACCCATTTGTGTCATGATTTTGTAAATCACTGAAATCAAACTAAATTATCTATTGTTTTTCATTAGATGTAGACTTTCAATTACAAGGTATCTATTATTTTATAATTATGATATGAAACAAATAAGTAGAACATAACATGCCCAAACTTTATGAATAACATGAACATTCAATTTGTCTTTTGACATGTTCGTTGGTTGATTTTGGTTATAATTGTTTGAAAATTATTTCAAGTCAAAAAACAAAAAGAATTAAAAAATATTGTGTTAGTTGAAATCAACTTTTTTAATACTACAACGTTTGTATGATGATTTATCATAGATTTATTATTTTTATAAACATCATGACATGCATTCAAATTCTCGATTCACTAAAAATCGAGACCTTAAATAATACGTAATACACACAAAAATATCATTGCTTCGTAAAATAAGTATTCAGACCACACCAAAGGATGTATAAATATTAGATTTTAACCCGTTATTTGATTTTTTATATACTACAATCTTTTATAAAACAACGATAACTTCTTCGGAAATGCTCCGATTCCGATATTTACACTCGTTTCCAATTTTCAATACCAATTATTATTGTCGGCATAATACTTTGCGAGCTCTTTTTTTTAAAAATATTAAAAACTCTTAACGTTACCGAACCTATTCGAATTTCAATAAAATACATAAAAAAAAAAAATCCTTATAGAGTACTTAGATATAATATGACCAACGGGGCTCAATCGGAATCGTTATTTTTGAAAACAATTTGATGTAATCCGTCAACCAAGTGATCCACCTAAGTCACCACTAAAACACGAAACTAGGACTTGATTATTTACATAATATTATACTGTATTACCATTGGTTATGTAAGTTTGCTAATTTACTCAACTTAGATTGGTTTTATTAAATGAAATTTTGGTTTTAAAAACGTATGTAAACTAAATTGTTGGTTAGAATTTTTTTTTTTATAATAGCCACGTTAAACAAAAAAACCTATGACATAACATAATTCAAGCCCATTTTCGACACAATTTACTTTAATTTTTTGTTTTATGTTGTGTTTATTAAGAGGATCTCCCTGATATTGTAGCTAATGAATGTAAGTGTAATCATCTTTTACCCGAAAAAAATGATTTACGTTGAATGTAATTATTGTAATTATTGTATATTATTGATATGTATATAGATCTTTCTAATTATTATTTCCCTAATATTCTAATTTTATTAAAATAAATTGATAAATTAATGCAATACGTCGGTAGTTGGAATCTTAAAAGTTAAATCTAAAATGTTTAAGAAATAATAAATTTAAAATTCGATTTTAATATTTCTAGATGACGATTTTAAAAATATTTGTAAGTAAATTGTTTTAAATGGTTTCCAATTTTGTATTGGCACTTGTCAGGAATGTAAACAATTTGAAACTCTCAGTACTTGTGGGATAAATGTGTTTGAATGTATTTTTGTATAGAATATTTAAAAGAAAATAATTTGTAATATAATGGTTCCTAAGACGTTTGTATGTTTTAAAAATTTAAAATTTTTAGCGTACACATAGTTGTGTAACGATTTTATAAAAGTGTCTATTATATTGTAAACGTAGCGAGGAATGCATGGATTTTCGAATAAACTTTTTATCCTCAACGCTTCTTTAGACATTAGAACAATTTTAGCTCTGATTTAAATAAACTGTAAGTGTTTTAACTTTGGCGTAAATTTATTTGAGACCGTTGAAGAAGGCGTAAAAATTTCCAACCTCTCCGAGACGGTTAAACCTTCTGTAGTAGCACCTTATAGGTAATAACACCGTAAGAGCCGACCCTTCCAAATATATTATATATTAGTGCAGTTCTTATTTGCCCGATATTTGAATATCAGTTGTGCCGCCCACCTCTCTCTGTTATAATTTAAATAAAAAAACAAAAAACAAAAGTTTTGATACCAATTTGAACTTCTTAACTTGACCTAAACCATTCGCTGTAACGTGGAGAAGTTTTACAGTTAAAATACGCGTGACTTTCATATCATAACTAAGTTTTTTTAATAGACGAGCTAATTTCCAAAGAAAACAATTTCACTTACATGAAATTTACGGGAGTCAGTGTCACTTTTGAGGAAAATTATATATACCTATACACATGTATGAGTCATTGTAAGTCATTTTTGTCCGGGCCAACTGAATTTTTTTTTCATTTTTATTGAACAATAGTAGAAAATCAAAATTATCCACTAATAGCATTAATATATTTGACTGGAAAAATATGTAATAAATAAAATAAACATAGATATGTTGTTTTTCTAAAATGTTTCGATAAAAATAAAAAATAAATTCAATTGATCCAAAAAATAAATTATTTACAATGACTCATACATATTCTTCCTCAAAAGTCTCACTGATTGCCGTTAATATCATGTTAGTGAAATTTTTTCCAATAAGCTTGTCTAGCAGAAAAAATGTGTAATAATATAAAAACCAGGTGTATTTTAAATATAAAACTTCTACAAGTTACAGTGAATGGTTTAGATCAAGTTAGGAAGTTCAAAAAATTGGTGTCAAAATGTTCGTTTTTTATTTAGAAACTAATGGGGTGGGAAAGGGCAGAACTAATAATATTCAAACATCGGGCAAGTATGAACCACCCTAATGTAAATAATAATGTATATAATGTACCTATATAAAGACAAAACTTAAGAAATCGACACACCTAATGAAATCAAACGGTTTTGCCGATTTGTATACATAGCAGTGGAGCTTATAGTATAATATTTGGGACACGGCAAAGTGAAAATGGTAAACCGATTTGATTTCTATAATCGGAAAAATATTACCAGGTACAATAAAATTCGAAGTATTTTATTAACCAATTATTTTATTCTTTTATTAATGTAGTATGTAGCGTTACGACCTTATGTTTTGCTATAATATCATTTCATTACCTATTTGTATGAAGATTATTTTACATATTGTTTATATTGATATTGTTTACATCTCACTCACAGACACACAAAATATATATATTTATTGAAGTATAATAGCTGTAGTTATATTATTACGTTTAAACATTTTGAATTATTCATACGCATTTTAGGCCTCAAAAATCATTACCTGAATCATATTTATGAAAATATACGTATAAAAAGTAGGTATGTTTAATATTATGTTGGGTTCGTTTGGTAAATAAGAAATGGAATGTTATGGACACGGAGATTGGTTTTTGTATAAAGAAAATAGATCAGTTAATTACTCAAAGATAGATTTACTCTTAGTTCACAAGTTAAAAACACTAAAAGCCCGAGATATTGTTTTATATTGTATTCACAGCGTTTACTTAGATTTCGCTTATTTTTTTTATCAAAATCCAAATAATTATTAAGCTAAAACAGTATATTCAAAAAATCTAAATAGTTTTTGTACTTTATTTGAATGTACAAAACTAACGTGTTAAACACAAAAAAACGTATTTACCTATTAACAGTTTTAAACCAAAGTCAGGCGAAGAATGGAGTGCATTAATTTTCTAGTAAATTAATTTTAGCGATGAATATTTTTGAGTTTTACATGGAATGCTCTAATTTCAATTGTTTTAGTTTTATACTCATTTAGCTCGGTTATTTATTATTCAATCATATTAATATTATAGCATTTCTCACACATTTAATACAAATTATCAAAGCATTCTTTCCAAGCCATTTACCCATCCAAACATAGATCTATACTATGTAGACTGTGACGCTTTACTCCTTTTTTATTATTGTACATGATACAAATAAAGTTAAAAGTCGATATGCATGTTTAATATTGTGTTTGAAAATTACATAAAGTGTAAATAAAATTTGTCATGTAAACATTTTATGTGTTTTCTTGAAAATAGGTGATATTCCGAGTCCAGCAAAATTTTGTACAATGAAAGGAACTACAATTCCGTTTCAAAAAATTAAAGAGAAATACAAGGAAACCCAGTTTAGAAGTCCTGGTGATAACGATATTAACAATCTGTGATTTTGATATGTAAAAAAATATTGTTGCATTTGCGTATTTTAATGTACCTATTTATATGTTTTAATGTTGTTAATAACCTATTTAAATTTTTAAAATTTTCACTCTCTCTACTTTACAGTCACCCACACAAATCATAATTTTATAACTATATTATACAATTCTAAAACCTGTAATTTAATAAAAAAATCAAAATACTATAATTATGATGGTAAGATAACTGAAATAAAAATTATCTAGCATAATATAAAAATTTGTATTGTTTACATTTAATTTAGAGAATTAAGGGTTTCACACGTCAAAAAATTAAACCTTTAATTCAACTGTTATGATAATATTGAATTTATCATATCGCAGTTTATAAACGATACATCTTAAAAATATAAGAATATTCCGGTAAAATTAGATTCATTATTTTTGAAATAAAATAATGTGTTTAGCGAACAAAATTCAAAAAAACTTTGTTCATCTCAGTTTGTAATATTTAGATTTATTTAGTTTAGATCGTATTGAAATTTGGAAATTTATTCTAGGTTTCAATATATAGTAAAATACTTAAAAAAATGATGGATTTGAAATTTTTTATTCTGTAAATCACTGTAAAATATTTTTTTTTCCCATACCATCATTTTTATGATGTTTAATTACCCCAAAAAATGTCGTGTCGTTTAAAGGATTTTTGGATATTGCATAATTTTAATTTTTGAACCGTAATTAGCTCTTTCTTAAATATATATGTTGTACCGAAAACAGCATAATTTTGTATTAATGTGACAAAACAATTAAACAAAGTATCAAAGAACAAAAGACCTCTACAAGAAAATATATTTCACAATGAGGTGCTTGTTAATTTTAAGTTTAAAATCTGTAAAAGTTTTTTATCATTTTGATATGGAAATAATTATGATCCAGTTTAACTGTTGTATTTTTACATTTTTATGTACCTGTTTTTGTATTAAAATGTTTTTTTACTATTCTTTTTATTTTGAAATCCATTGAATTAAGACCGAAAACAACATTGGGGAGTTAATTCTAAAAAAGAAACGAAGAAAGGAAATACATTTAAAGAAAGGAAAGACAGATAGGAGAACATTTTATGAAAGTGAGTAAATTCTAAGAACGGACGTAAATGAAGTAAACTATAAAAATAGAAATAAATTTATGGTTGGTTGTGAAGATTGTATATAAATCATTATAAATCAATTAGATATTCGTTAGTTCCTAATGAGATATATTCTATTTAAAAAAGTATTATGGAAAAAAAATCTTGGTCCATTAATAATACATAAGACGCATGAAAATGCATGAAATGGTTAGAACACGTCATTTAAGTGGAAAACAATTTTTAACATATAGATTAAATTTAATTTTCTTAAGTTTTAAACGTTTTAAATCCATTTATAACCACTTAATCTAAAATAATGACATAAAGTTATTTTTAACCCATTTCTAACGACAATGCTAAAGATTTCATAACATTAGTCATTTTCGCACATAACTTAATGTTTAAAAAGCCGAAATATAAAAAAAAAAGTTAGTATAAAATAAACTTAAGAGCCAAAATTGTCATTTTTTTGTGGTTTTTAACGGTTTTTTTTGCAATTTTGGTTTCGTTTTAAGTTTAACCTCAAAAACAAAAAAAGTTGAGAATTTTACAAACAAAAAATTTGAAATTTTCAGATTTTTAATGACGTTTTTGGGTATATGGAGTGCTCCAATTGTTACATTTAATACCGCAAAAAAGTTGGGATTTTGGCTTTAAATTTTATTTTATTTAAAGCATAATTTTCGGAGGTATGTGTCAAAAACGACAAAAATGGCGAAATCGTCAAATCCAGCGTCCAAACCTACCTAATAAACTATCGTTTTAAAAATTATTCCACGTCTTTTTCAAAGTTTTATGTACTAAATTAATATAATACGCTATAAATTATTGAAAAGAGTTTTTGCTAGGTATAAAACGATTTTTTTTTTTTTAACGTATGCGTATAGTAGGAGTAATTCACAATATGTATTTATCTGCACCCGGGACTTATTTAGATTAGATGGCTCACTCAGAATCGTATTTATTCGAATTAAATGATGTATCGTTGTTTTCCGATATTGAATATTATGGAAAAACTGCAATGTTGAAACCAACGATTCGCCCAAAACGTCGTCGCTAGTGCATTTTTAACGTATCAATACCGTTATTTTTTGACTTTTTCATCGTAACGAATATTCGGTCTGTCTTTTAAACTATTGAATCAGATATTTTCCACTAGTAAACCTTAAACGTGCCTTCAACATTTGCACAGCTGATATGACTCATGATATCTTTTTTTCTAAAGAAACCTTATAATTCGAACAGATTGAAATATTTTAATTTTGCGTTCAATGCAACGCGGGCACTAAAAACCGATTGTTTAAAATACGAGTACATAGCCGTACAAAATTATACAACACACAAGTCTTTATTACCTTACTGCTATTTTAGGAACCAAACATAACAGCTGATTATAACACTTATATTTTAGCAACAACTGTATTTTTTTTTTTTTTTTTAACGTTTTTCGTCTATGCAATTGAAGCATTAACAAACAAATATGTTCTCGTCTCACATTTGTTCTGTTATTTTTATTTTTTTCGTGGTGATTTTTCCGGCAACTAATTACGTTCTTTGCGATCATGACACAGGCGAGTTAAATCATATTTATTACGTGTAATTATTTCAAACATATTTCATCCGTATTTTTCAGAATTTAGTCGTTATTCAGCATATTTTTGGCACCATTACTTGATCAATTCCCAGTATATTTTATTCACTATACCACGACCGTACTCGTTTACATTAGATCTAATAGTAACGTGTGTTGGCCTTGACAAAGTGAAAACAATTCTATAATCATAAATCAATCTTACGATTTCATTGTATGTTAAAATAAGCCTCCTTTACTTTTTTCTTTTTTCGCGTTGCGCAGAAGAGCAGAAATGTATTGGTAAGTATTTTGAATTCATATTGCATGGGTTTCATTCAAAGTATACGCCATGGTAAAGAGAATTGATTATGGAGTGAGGATCCTTTATTAAAAGAAATGGACAACTGCATTGGATGTTTTGAATTTAACTGAACACAATTTCCCATCAGAATATAAGTAAATATATTAATATATAAATTTAATGATTTTGAATTACATTTTTTTTTTTTTTTTTTTTAATGACTTGGGGAAAAAAAGTAGGCTGAACATTCTAACTTAATTCTACATGTTTCGAAAAAAAAATCTATTGTAATAATTTGAAATTGTAAAAGAACAAAATGTTAAAAGAAATAAATGAGAAATAATTTGTATTTAAAATACTAAAATACAAAAAACAGCATACAAAAAGCGATACATTTTTTACCGGTTAGAATATAGGTTAAGAAGGCAATAACTGAAGTGTATTTACCGCTATAAACATTTTAATATGAACAAAATATTCTATTAATGATGCGTTGATTCAAATTGGATACCTGAGCATTTCCGATTCGATTTTAATCCATTTTGTAAAAATACATGAATACATACATTTAAAAATCAACCAAACATTATTAGTTGCCTTTTCAAAACTAACTACCGACTAATTCACTACGTACCTACCTATCGCCTATAATAGATGTGGGCTATTGCGTTGAATCTACCCGATAAATTTTACGGTTAAAAGTGAATTTCAAGGATTATTATTATTTAACTAGTACATTTTGAGTGATCGTTTGTTTGTTTGTATAGTCAAGTAGTGACCACTCGTTTTAAATGTTATTAGTTTTAAAAACTTTGTTAACTATTCAGTTTTTGGAAGTTAGAATAACCCTAAAAAAATGAGCAAATTTACAGAATTTTACAATATAAACGTTATCTAGAAATTTACCGAGAAATTAGTTACCGGTAAATTCCGCATTTCTTATTATAATATAAACGTACATAAAATAATAAAATACACTTAAATGAAACTTAAAACAAAAAAGGGAATAAATATTATTGTTTTTCCAAGATTGATAATAAAGCCTATGCACACATGTATAGCAACTATTGAAAAATAAACAATTATTATAAACTTTAAAGAACTTCTATAAATACAATTATGTTTCTCCAAATATTTAAAGAACGTAAACACTTTATTTTCCCTGTAAACTTTATACCAATTAAAACAAACTATAGCACAATGAAATAGTATATAGATACAAATTTGATGAGTAACATGTTCATAAAAAATTACTGAGCGTTTCCGGAAGCGCATTTTCCTTGATCAAAACCCAAACAAATTTTGAATCTTTATAATATTATGTTTTTTTTTTTTTTTTAAAAAAACATTTTTAAGCTATTGTGAATGCATGAAAGTACTAAATTTAGACGTAACGTATAATTTGGATTAACATTTGGATTTTTCACGTTACAGAATTAATACATATGGTTTTCATTGGTAAGAATAACACTACACTAAGTATTAAATATTTTATTTATATACAAGGATGTATAGATGTAGATTTTGAGAAATTTCATAAAAAATATTTTTTTAATTATTTTAATTCAATATAAGTTATTTTTTACAAATTGAAAAATATTGTTTTTGTGTTATATTAAAAAATTTATTAAAAACAACATTAAATAATGTTTTACTTTTTTTAATGTATTAACTATTTTAATGTATTATTTTATATATAAGGTCCCCTAAGTGGTTATGAGTTCATTCAATTTGCATTTAAGAATTTGAGTAAGTATTAAATTTTTATATAAGAAAAAAAACGCTTAGAATCAAAAATTGAAACGTTTATCCAGTCCTTTGAGATTTGGTCAAAATTTATAATTATACACGCATATAAAAATATAAATTTAAAACCAATTTCTACAAAAAAAAATTTTGTTTTTATTATTACAACAAATATGTATTCAACAACAAGTTTTTCATTCTATCAATGTTAAATTTTGAATAAATTAGTTTTAAATTAATATTTTTATATTAATAATTCTACAAGTGACTTAATTCCAAAATATATACGTATAATAACCTATTCTGTGTAAAAACTATATAATGTCAGACTCATATTTAGTACAAATATTAACAACAGGAAACTAGAACCATTGAAAAAATGAAAAATTACACAAATCAATGACAATGCAACATTTGCAGTTTTATAATAAAATTTTGTGACTTGTGTCATTTTCGGAAAATCCAATTTAATTAGATTTCAACAATTTTTTCGTAATAAATCTGGCAAAAAATGAAAGAAAAAAAACTTAATAAAACGCTTTATATATGCCTAAGCACAAACATAAGATCTAATTTTTCAAAAGAGAAATAAGTTTTTCTGTTTAAAAATTAAAATAACGTTTTATTAAAAAAAAAGCAAATTGTTAAAAAATTTAAAGTCACATATTTAAATAAATTTGTCGTAATTACTTGACATTTGCCCGACAAATTTGATATTTACCTATTAAATTCACAACAAATTTCCGACATATTTCAAAACAAGAAAGTGTTATAAATTTTAAATTATTTTGAACTATTGTATGCTGATAAATTAATGAATAGAAAGAGCATTTTAATAAATAATAAGATACAGGCCATATATATTAATATAAACCTAGTTGAGTTGAAACAAAAAATATTTGAAGAGCTTGGACTCAATGTGTTTTTTTTTATTATTTAGTGCTAAAGTGTTTCCGAGTCGGGAAAATTAAGAAAGTCGTATTTAATTTAATCAATCTTCTTCCTACAAATAATCGAATGTTACAACAAAATTCGTGTTATTGATAAATTATGGTTAAAATTTTATAAATTATAAAACGTCAACAATTTTTTATCGAAAACGCATCAACACAATATCATCACACTCGTCCTTCAAACAAAAAATAGAAATATTAAAATAATATAAATGAAATCATTGTAGAATTATATTGCATTGAAAATGTAGTTACTTATGAAACCTTTAAAAACACAAACTAACACAATCATATTATTCAAATTAAAATAACAAATGTTTTTTGGAATTTTTAGAATCTAACGACCCCAGACTAACTGAAAACAGTAATTATATGTTTTATGTAATATACCTAACACAGTTATTATGTTAAAAATGTGTAAAAAAATCAATTACAATTGAACAATAGTTTTGAACCATTCACTGACATTTCACCTGTAAAAATATGTTTGGAAATGTAACGTACGTTTAAATTTAAACATTAAAAGTTGTAACTTTTATTTCGGTTTTAAAAATTAATTAATTTAGGTAGATGAACTTTTTTTTAATCAGTTATAGTAAAATATTTATCACAACATGATAAATATTAATATAAAAATGCTGCAAACTCTCTTGGTCACGTGGGTCCATAGATCCTATGGGTCGCTATTTTGAATAGTAAAATTATAAATTGTATAAAATTAAGCAACTCCAAATTGAAAATAGTGATTCTGAGTGAGTTCAGTTTACCTATAAAACTGTGGCGTATAACAATAGAAGGTATTATTAGTGATATAAGTTATATTTTTAGAGAATACTTAGTAAAAAAGTGTAAAACAGTTTTTAATTTTAAATTCTGCCTCGTATATTTTATACACGTTTCCTTACTAAGTTATATATTATATTTTAACTATATTATAAAGTATGCAAACTAATTTGGGATATGCCTAACATATTAATTATTTTAAATTTTTTACAGGAATTTTTATTCAACTTTTCTATCTGATTATCTTTAAAAAACAGATTTGACTTTTTTTTTTTTTTTTCAAGATTTTACTGACTTGTGTCAATGGGTAAAGCGAGAGTTATTAGAAACCCAACAAGATCGAATTTTTATTCAACTGTACAGTGTACTGCATTATAGAACAATTTTGAATATACAATTCATGTTTGAACAAACGATCCTAAGACTGCCAGATTCCATTTTCTAGATACAGGGTTATTTTTTTTAATATAACCTTATAAAATGTTTTGATTTATAATCGGTATCGTCGTATTTTTTTGTATCGTTTTTTACAGTGCCCTATGTATGAAAAAAATTTTAGATTATGAGCAAAAATACGCAATGAACGTTTTACACAATGATTGCTTTTTTTTAACTGTGATCACTTTTTCTGGTTGAAGAAATAGTCAGATTTTTAATGTCAGTAACTTCCATGAAAGGGCTCTGGACTTAGACGGTACCTTTTTCTAAATTTTAATTAATTTTTTAGTTATACTTTAAAAACTAAAAAATTTTTGAAAATGTTTCATTAATCTGTATAACTCGCTTGTTTCTTATTTTTTTGGGGAAAAGAATGCCCTGACTTTACGTTAAATACTTACGCCAAAAGAGAATGTCTAAAAATAAATCGTACAGACCATCATGCAAATAATCGAAAATTTCGTTATCCACAAATCACAATACACAATAATATTTCTCATAATTGATAATCGGTATTTTATCATGTAAAATTTAAATTCCAACACATATATCACTGTCCCGAAACACTTTTTTGGCACACCAGGACACTTGGCGAATAATTGGTACTGTCAGAGATATTTGAATCCTAAATGTTTCATTTTATTATTATTATATATATTTATTATTATCATTTTATGATATAAAATTTGGTTATCGGCGCTGACAAAATTATATTAGTATAACTTAAAAATAAATAAATGAAACCCACGTCACGTGTAAAAAACAAAATAAAACAAAATTGTGTAACTTAATTTTTTAGAATATGCTGCTAAATATTACAAATACCTGGCTAAACAAATAAATGAAGGTACAAGTTTACAAATTATACCAGAAAATAATGTTAATAAAAAGGATATTACAACTGAAGTATTCTATACATTATGAACCAGCAATATTTTTATAAATTATGTAAACGTATTGTACATTTTTTTAAGACAATTATTGGGGACATTTTTAAAAATATGTATTATTAAAATTATGCACGCAAACAAAAATTTAATTATTTTTTGCACTATTGTATCAAAATAAATAAATGAAAGAAGATTTCTGAAAACAAAATAAAATATTTTCACTGGCAGCATTTTGGAAACATTTTGAATGAATTATTTAAAAAAAAGTGATTTAGAAAAGTTATGATTATTGATATGCAATGGTTGACTCTATATTTTGATTCACCTACTTCCATCACAATAAAAACGTACTAACGGGCTTTTTAAAATGTTTATGATATTGACAACTGTATTTCTTACATTTATAGGCAATGTAAAAAGTCCAAAAGATTTTTGTAAAGTTGATAGAGGTATGACAAATATAAAAATGTATCATAGTTTACTTGTATGATATAAATTTTATACTCTTAATAATTTATGATATTTTCGTTGCTTTACCTTGGTAATAGGTGTGAAATAATTTTTTTTTAATATATTTTTCAGATTCTTAGCGTATCAAAGAATGTGTTAATTTTTTCATGATGAGTGTACTTTTTTGTGTTTTTATTTGTCAAAAAAACGCGATAACTTTTTCCTAAAATTCTCAGATCTTTTCAATAAATTTCGGTTCTGGGTGGCCTTAATTCTTCACATGGTACATCAAACGTAAACAGTAGCTGTCAAATGATAAAAAAAATGTAATAAAAAAAAATATTAAAAAATTATCAAAGTTTTACATTGATTCCGAAAACTGTAAAGGTAACGAATTGATACTTAAGTTGTGTTTGCATAAATATACACATTTTAAAATCCTTTTCGTGAACATTGCAAGCGTTTTGTGCAATTATTTAAAGAGTTATTTCAACATTGAAACGTGTAAATTTACTTTATTCAAAATTCCAATAAAATGTTTGCAAATTGTACAAAACTAACAACATTTTGCCGATAATTTTTTATTTACTTAAAAATACATGGTAGATTTTTTTTTAGTTTACGCAACATATCAAAATTTAATATTTTATGTACAAAATTGATTTAGTTAAAAACTGTTTTCAAAAAATAAAACACTAATCTTACAAAAAACTTATAAACTTAAAACGACCGAAAAAAAATTATGAATGTATTTTGATTTTATTTTCTACCATGTATAGATAATACATTTTGAAAAAAGTACCATGCAACGAATTAGAGCTATAATCAGGGATAATTCTTAAGATCAGAGTATTTGTAAAAAAGTTATTGTAGTTTCAGGTTGCTAAAAAAATACATCATGCATCTTTGTTACACTCAGAATGTAAAACGGGCCCAATAAATTATTTGGATGCAAGTTATCAATTTAAATCACACAGAATTTTCTAGATCATTTGAAATATTTATAAATGATAATTAATGCATATGTAAATAATTTTATGACGAATCCTTATTAATTTTTATTACATATTCTTAAACAAACAAAGTTGATCATATAACTCAAAAATGTCCTAAATAATAGTAAAAATCGTAGAATAACATTCACTTTTTTACCAATCACTTTGATAAAAAATGAATATTTGATAGTAGAAACAAATAACCTGGCGTTGTTTACATGAAAACTGCATATGCCTATATTTTTTTATTGAATCTTATACTAATACAAAATATATAAGTCGATTATATTTTTTTATAGCGAGGGAGAAGGGCGATATCACATTTGCTATGTACGAAATAAGTATGTTGATTAGTTATTATAAATTGTTATTATATTGTTATTATTATTATATTGTAAAACAAATTGATAAAATTGGAAAAACAATTTCATATTTTGATTAAAATAAAATCGTTTAAACCGTTGTTAGTGACGTTAATACTATTTTTTACGTGTGCGAACATTTTGCTCACATATAAAAAAAAAATAGTTTATTTTTATATGAAAAAAAGGAATTGAAAATGGCAATTAAAAGGACAATTATTAAAAGGACAAAAGAAAGCATATTGTGATCAACGAGTTTCCTATATTATAGACGTAGTGATGCCAAAAATTGGATGCACTATGGCGCGGCGGTGCCGTAACTACAAAATTCGTCACTGTCATTTTGAGACAGAATGAAAATTGTTTGATAATTATTTTAAACCATTATTTTGTTCAGTTATTACTTTTGTGAGTAAGTCAAAAAAGCATAGTCTTAATTTTGACACGATAATTAATGACATTTGAATCAGTGGTTCCAAACATGGTAGTTGTGAAAGCGAATTGCTCATAGCGTCAACAACGACGGTTTAATAACACAAAATCAAGATTAGGTAGATACTTTTAATTAAAAATTAAAATACTCTACATAGTTCATAGTGGTGTATTGGTAAATAGTAATAGCGGGTGGCTATAGGTTTTTTTTTTTTCAAATTACGTAAAATAATATTTCTCTCAGTACTCGATTTGATATACGTTCTTTTATCCAACAATTTTAAATTTTAAGTTCACACGTTTGCAATTGCGTCATTCATTATGTTATATTTTGTTAATTACATAATAATAGTATTTCATACGTTCTCATTATGCAGTGTACCCAGGTATAAGTAAGTCAAAATGTTTAACATTTTTATTTTTAATACTACAAAGAAGATAAATTTGAAATTATTAATTGTTTTGATCCGTGTTAATATCTTGTTATCCGTCCTTTTGTTTTTAAAATTTACTCTTTCTCTCAGGTTTTACTCCCATTTTCTTAATACTTTCATAAATTTACTCCTACTCTTAACTTTCTTTCTTCCGATATTTCCTACGACTTTTTCTTTCCTATTATTCTTTTGATCGTTCCTCCCTTGCTTTTTTTTTTTTTTTTTGAATGTAGTAAAACGTTTATTATGTAATAATAATACACCATTTAAAATAAACACTCATTTACAGTTGTAACCTATTCTACTTCACAGTAGGATATTACTTCTCCTTAATTTTTTCAATCACTTCATTGTCTAACTGTTGTGTTTGTCATCAATCATTATTAATCGTAACTAACTACTATTTACAGGACTATTTTACATTATTATATACGTATAATATACTACGTGCTGATTATCGTGAACAGTCCTCCCATTAAATTTAATAATTCTATACTTATTGAACACTCTATATATTATAATAATTAATTTTTTCTATATATTGCATATTAACTTACCCCTAAACTTTACAACAAAACTGTCTCAACCAATCAATGTCATCAATTATTATAGTTAATTTTAATAATTCAAAACTTATTATAGGTACTATTGGTTGTATTAAGATTGAAACAGTCTACAAAATATATAAACAATACAAAAATATAATAACAATTGTAAAACTATTTAAACGACCTGGTAGGGTAACGTGTTATTTTACCAAATCAATACGATTAATTTAACATTATAAATTATTATAATTCATTCTAGATAAAAAAAGTAAGTATAACTTATCGAAATTTAATAAAATAACACACAAATTTTGTAATAGATTAGTAAATGAAATTCGCCAAATTTCACTACTTTATGTTTACATTATGTTATATTATTACAATTATTGTTTACATTATGTTTTCATCGTTAATTATATAATTGTTTGTTAATATTTATTTATTGTAATTATGTAAACAAAAATTTTTTGTTAGATGTTCTGGAATCTACTTTTGGAAGTAATTGGTTTTTCTTGTATTTTGTAAAAAATGTATTAGTTTATATGTATATTTATAATTAATAACGTAATAGACACAAGTTTTTAACCGACCCGTGGACCGTTCAATGGGTACACATTTTTCTAAACTGATCCTATTTTAATTTATTTGCGATAATCATAAGTTTTTCCAAATATACTTTAACGTTAAGGTTTTATTTTAATTTATTACAAGTTATAATGTTTCTGTTCACCAAAAATGAATACCTAGATAGTTCAAACGATTAATACCTACTCAGTATTTTGGAACTGTAAAAGTATTGTAATAGTGAAACTATGTGGTTAACGAATTTTCAAAAAACAAACACAACACTGCAGTTGAATGTTCGAGTATACAGAGGGGTTAACTAACTATAAGGGTCACCTCCGAAAGTTTCCAAAACAAATAAAAATTCCGAATCAGTTATCAAACCGGAATGGATATAATTAATTCCAACAAACACCTTACATCACATTCAGGTAGGAATCAATAGAAGAGTTTTTTGCAACTGTCGCTATGTTTGTGTTTTTGGAAATGATTGAAAACTACCGAAGCTCGGAACTGAGAACAATATAAAAAATATGTGAACGAGTTCAAGTCTAAATTTTGTCAGCATCTATTCTTCTCTATTTTTAAAACAATATTATGTGTTGCATGAAAATATACGAGACTAATTTTTCTCTCGAAGTAACTAAGCATTCGCGTGTTTTGTGTTTTATGTTATATTTTTACAATCTCTGATGTTTTTTTCAACGCTCGATTTGCTCTATACCTAGAATTCTTAACACCGATTCATTTAACTTTCTAACTGATAAATCGAAAATTAATAATGATTTTAATATTTACAGTATACAGTACAGTTTATATTTTGTAAAAAGATATTGTGCATATCCCAATAAATAATCCCCAATTACCCGTACTTCTTAATTTATTGCGAATCATTGCATCTATCTGAATAATACAAAATCCAAATTAAGAATTAGTTCCAATACAACGATGTTTAGCGTTCAATTACTTCTAAGAATCAAAATTCCTATACAATTGATAATATTTTGAACGTATAAAATACGATTTTTTTAGCAACAAATGTAGAGGCTGTACAGCATGCATATGAACATGAAAGTACGTTAAGTAAAATACAAATACTATTCTAAGTATTGAAAGATGTATTAACTATGTACAATACATTAGGTTAACATATCAATTATTGTGGCTACTTTATGATTAAATTTGTATAATATTTTACATGAATTGTAAGATAAACTTAAGTATGGTTTACTGATTAAAAATGTAGGTACTTAATTTAAAACATTATGATTGGTTTTTTATAAGCTATTCCAACTCTTTTTGATGGTCACTCATGTGAGTAATTTTCAATGCTTACCTTGATGGTTTTGCGCTTCTTAGTTTAGTAATCTATATTAAAAGTTCTTACCAAATAAATCATCAAGTACTAATTTTTGACATTTCAACCGCTCATGTTGATTTTTTTTGTAATATTATCTATACATAAACATAATATCACTTATAAATTATTGTAAAATGTATTATTTTATGGTAACTTCACGAATGTTAATATTTTCAAGATGTGCTTCGGTGTTGTTAATTAATTATAATTTAATAAAATTTTTATTAAAATTAGCTTAGTTTGTGTAATAGTATAGATATAAAAGACCCAATGTCTTAAATAAAAGAAAAAAAATTGTTTTCATTAAAACCTGATAAAGTGAATATAATAGCAGAAATAATTGAAATAAAATATTCCAGTAAAATTTAATTCAAATAATAATCAAATGCATCGATTCGAATAACCTGTTTTACCGCACTTTTACTGATCTAATTATATATTTTTTTAGATCATAAGTATTACTACTTGATGCATATCTCCAAATGGTTCGGCACCAATAGTAAGTTTTCTTTCTTATTGCTTCCTATTTTTTTTTTTTTTTTTTTTTTTTTTATTGGGATGTCAATTGACAGTAACAAAAGCAATTTTACAAACGATTTAAACCAATAAAAGGTCGTACTTTATTTACTTTATAAACCCATTTAAATACAATAACGTATATACATATATATTTTTTTTTATTAGATTTTATGATTAAATAGTAAAATTTTTGTTTTCAAACCGTAAATATTTAACTATTAAAGATTTTTATACGGGCAAGTAAATCATAGTCAAATAACGAAAATCGATGAACCACTGTTTGACTTCAAGATGGAAGTTACATGATAATGTATAACCGACCGCTATAATATTAAACAGGGAATTTTTCAATAGAAATACTTACACTATAGCACAACAAGTATGTACATTATAGTGTAAAGGTACAAACAGTGAAAAACAAGGGCATTTTCCAGAGTAAAAACATATGAATTAAGTCAGCTGTTATCCATAAAAACGAAAAATCAGGTCAACAGTTTATCAAAACAAAATAAAATTGTCATTTGTGCACTAAAAAAATTTTATTTTATTTCACATGTTTTTCTGATTGTGTTATTTAATTTGATCTCTTCAAACCATTACAATTTAAATAATAACATAGGAATTATCTATGATACAATTGTATTTTATTTATATACGGTCGATTTTATTCTCTTTTTAGTCGCAAAAGACGAAGTTTATAGCCCAGAAACATTTTGTCATTGGACGTACAATTGTGCCGGGAAAAGGAAGACACCCGAAGAACGCGCAGAAAGTAGTTGTTCTACTAGTAAACGATTTAAGGACTGAAAACTGAAAAGTCTGAGAACATATTATACACAATTAAGTATCATTACTCCCCAACAATTAAGTACTTATGTCAACATAAACCTTACTTGATTTTGTATTCTTAAATAATAAGTATTCTGTACATCTCATACTTTTTTTTTTTCCGGTTCTTTAGATATTCAATATTTAAATGTATACGTTATCACATGTTGGTGTGTGTAAGATGCATTTTGTATAGTTTGTAGCATAACAATCAAAGCGTGCGTTTTACAATATTTTTGTAGATAAGTAGTCATAATAGCGAAAAGTCAAAATTATTACTAAAATGATCAGCTGGTTGACTTAGATTTTTTTCTATCGGATATGATATGAATTGTATACGTTTTTGAAATAGCTGTCAACTATCAATTCTTAATCCAAAACATTTGTAAAGTATATGTTTATCACTTCAAATGAAATTATTACAATTTTTTCAATGTAATTACTCAGTTTGTATTATAATAATTTAATTTGATTTTCCTTTTATGTTATTTTCAACTTAACTGAAATCATCAAATGTTACCTAGGTACTTAATTGAAACTCAAGGTTTAAAAACTGTTGTATAACAACAAAATTCCGTTTTGATTTATTTTCAAAAAAAACATTTTTAACTCACAAAAATTTGTTGTATAAGAATAAAATTAAAAACATGTTAGGTATGTAAAACAAAATTTGATAAAAAAAATTTCAGAAAAATCCGTCTTGAAGATAGCATATAAAAAAGTATTAAAAAATGGTGAATTTTATTGAATAAAAATAAAAATTTCTAAGAAATTATTGTGCAATTAGTACTAGATTTTTATTAACTCCTCACATAATGGTCTAAATTGTTTGAAACTTTTACACGATACTTAAATTAATATTCTGTATACGTCGAACAGTTTTTCGGAAATTTTGGACCAATTTTATTGTTAAATTTGGTTTTTACCAAAACGTATGTACTAGACAACTGAGCTCGCTTAGAATTATTTTTTCGAAGACAATGATTCATCATTGCTTTCAGATATTAAATAATGCGTTTGAAACACAACTTCTAAACTAGTGACCCATCCAAAGCGTAGTCGATACTTCGTCAAACTACCCACGCAACTAAGAGTGATTTCGGATTTTTTCTCTTATAAGAACTTGAAGTTTTTGTTTTATATTAATATCCCACTTGTCTGCCAGTGCACTCGTACCTAAACTACGTATGAGACACTTAATCAAACGCAAAACTCAAAAAATACAAAAATTATAAAACAATTTTGCAATAAAATATTTTAAAACTGTATTTGTTCAAATGTTTTTGTAATGAACTAATTCGATTTAAAGTACAAATTGCGATTCAGCCGTATAAGATCATTACAAACTTACTAAATTATTTCAGTAAATTTTTACTATACAATTATACTAAGTAGGTACGTTTCATTTTTTCCTTAATTTTTTGGAATCCGTATCGTCAAAAGTCAGATTAATTTTTTCGTGTTCTTTAGTGCTAAAATATCCATCATATTCTATCCACGCTACACTTACATACTTATAATTATACTTTAAACAAATAAACATGCTTTCGTCTTATTTTTGTACCGCTCCACAAATACTATGTGTAATAATTTTCTTAACAACCAACGTTATCTGCGATGAAACTGGTAATTGTAATCAATTTTATTATGTGTTTGTTTACCTATACATATAAATAGTTTAAAACAATTCCGTTTATTGAATTTAATAAAGGGTAATCTTTATAAATTGTAGGTAAAAATCTAATTTTTCATTAACTTTGCTAGACTTTTAATATTTTAATTTTCTATTCAATTTTCTTATAAATTTTTGAATACTTACACTAATACCATAGATCCAAATAGACATTGTCAGCTTAGTAAAATAAATACAGCTTTGCCGTTCACCCTCAAAATCAATAAGTGAGACGTGTTTTTACGTTTTGGTAAATGAACAAAAAATTTACTGTAACTTGTAGGTTTGACACAATAATTTTTCACGTAATTTAATTATTGGCAAATTTATCAATCAGTTTAACCCTCACAAAAAACTATAGTCTTTTGTAAAATATTTTTGAATTCGAATCAATAGAACTGTTAGTAATAATTTACTTATTTTGTAATCTTAAAAACCATTTGAAAATTTTGTGACTACTTTAAAATCAATACGAATATTTAATAATTGAAATTAAATTATAACGAGCTTCCTTATTATGTTTTTCATTATAGAGAAATCAATATGTGTTGGTTGGTAAAGTTTTAATATTTAAAGTTATTATCTCTAAAAATAAAAGAAAAACGAGTCAGTCAAACCGTTACTGGTTTTGTTAAAAAATATCCCGAGCAATGTATTTTGAAATTTTTGATGAAAAATATTATGGGTTACGTTTTTATGATAATATTTTTACTATAAAAATTAAAAACATTTGGATGGTAGTTAATTAAATCAAAATCACATTTTTTTTTTTTTCATGCAATAAATATTTAAGCGAATAACATCTATAATGCATATTTTGCTACTAAAATTAATAAAATTGTAGTATTAGATACCAAAAGTTACGATTGTAAAAATTAGAATTCAATTGAAATGTTTTAAAGAAGAGTTAGGTGGATAATATTGCTTATATTTTATTTTGTTATAATTATACAATAGTTTCGACAAAATACGTATACGTGTATCAAAAACTAATTCTAATTAAAAACAGATGGCCTCGAGTTACAAAATCTTGCAATCTCTAAGATTTTGTAAATTTTATATAAAATCAAATTATAAATTAAAATTGTATCCAATCAAAACAGGCATAAATAATAAATATTATAATGTTTGAAGTAAAGAAATAGTGATGGCGTAGTCCTTTACAGAGATCAATGTATACATTCATATCTTGTACTTAATGATATGCATTTTTTTAAATAACATTTAACAATCTCATACTAGGCATAAACACCGAACCTACATTATGCAGAGAAATATCTTAACATGAGTGAATTTCGACTACTTTTCAGATCAAATACTTAGGGTTTTCAAAGGTAAGAATAATTATTACAGTACCTATTCGTCTTTTAAGAGAGTAAATAAAAAAAATCTGAGACGATTTTACCGAGCGATTTGTAAAGCTTATCAAAACCAATGACTAGGTATATTTTCGGAAAATTCAATACATATTGTATATTACATTTAACATTATTTTTATATTAAATTATTTTAAATTCAACTTATATTTTATTTTATTTTTATTTATTTTTTAATAATATATTATTTATTATAATACTTTTATTTTATTTTTTATTTTTATATTATATTTTTCATATCAGGTAACAAGTCTGGCGTTGAGCACATTAGTTTTGCATTCAGGGAATTAAGTAAGTAAATAATACTGTATTGAATATAGATTTTAGCCATAAATTTAATTTTTATGACACCAAGCTATTCTAATAGAGTATATTAAAAAAAAAAAACATAGAAATTATAAAACACTTAATAGATATCTTACAATCTAAAAGATTAACTAAAAATTTAGTTATTTTTTGAAACTAGTAATTTGACGGAGAATATTTAAGATTCTCAGTGTTATAAAGAAAACATTTTAATTTTGAGGGTATATAACATGAATAAAATTTTCACTCTGCAGCAAAAACCTAATTAGAAATCGATTTTGACACCTAACCAAAGACTTCAGATTTCAAACGCACTACGGATAGTAATATATTATTATAAAACCAGAGCACCTTCTATCAGGGAGAAAGGAAGTCGGAGTAACGACTTCGATATTGAATTAAGTCAAAATGTTCAGTAGTTCACTGGTTCGGACGGTAAAATTTGATGTTTTACTTTAATTTTGTAATACATTTTAAATCACCGCATATGGAATGAAAATGTATTTGAACAAGTGCAGTGAATCAAATGGAATAATACTCAACGAGTTGCAAACAAACCTGAAAAAATTTCAGTTAACTATGCATATACTCGTATTATTTGATCTTTTACAAATTTTAATAGTCTACAAACTAAACTATAACTATATAAGAAGAAAAATAAATGTAAAAATAATTTTAGCTGCAGAAAAAAATAAACGCTTAGCATTTTTATAGATCTCAAAATAACTTGAATTTACCAATTTCGAAAACGCATTTATAGTAGTTTCAAAAGTCACTGAAAATTTTAAAATAACACTAAAAAAACAGTAGATTTGGTATACCTATAGTCGATATATGTATCTTATACTGTTATAGTTAAAAGTAATAAAAAGTTTTGACAAATTTTAATATTTTAAATTGATTTGATTTGACAAATTTAATTAGTTTTCTATCTATACATTTTAATAGCAGAAAATTAAATATTTCTGACTTCAAACCATCAAAACCCACCAAATTTCGGTTCATCACTCCTTTTGACAACTTAAGTTGTACGTTGGTATTTTCAATTAAAAACTAATCAAATTATCGACAAATGCAATAAAGTACAATTTTTTTATTAAATAACTTATCCTAGAAGATACTTAATGAAAATATTGTCACAGTTCTTGGGCCAAGAAAGTGTTTACAGACAAAACAAAATAATAACGAACATCATGTTTTAAAATCTTTACTTCTCTCCAAATATAAAAATCTCCACAATAATTACTGAAAGTATATGATATAAAATTAATTGTATTAAATTTTAATTTTATTAAATCAGCCGTAAAATTGACTTTTACTATAATTTTATAATGAAAGCTCACAAAATAAATGTTGGAAACGCTTGAAATCAAAAAACAAAATTAAGTTAGAGCGTATTAAAAATTCAAACCTTGTTAAGATAATTTTTGAGCTGAAAATAGTATAATAATATTAGATAACATAAAACTATTAAAATATTATGAATGTTCGTATTATACATATTCAAACATTACAGTTTTTGGTTCTTAACAAATTTATTTTTAATTCTAATTTTTTTTTTTTTTTTTTTAACATAACACCATAGGAAAAATATTTAATAAACAAGATGTTATTTAAATAAAAAGATGAAAAAAAATATCCAATCTAATTGCATGGAAAATAAAAATGCTTTTAATAAATCTTTACAATTTAAATACATTAAATAGTAAAATTAACAATGTCATCTTATATTGTACAACTAGCAATCAACGACTATTGTCTCACAAGTAACAGTAAGTATTTAGTTTTCAATAGTATCACAATTAACAAATGTTTATAATGTTAAAAAATAAATTTAAAAACCGTAAGTGAAGTATAAGTACTTACTTGGAAAGAAACCAAATGTTTTTTGAAAATTGAAAGACATTTATCCATTTTAATAACGTACCAACATTTATATTAATTTCAAACATTAATAAAGGAGCATTTCCAAAAAAAAAAAAAAAATAATTATAATCACGAAATAATATTATTATATTAAAACTATAATGATTCTTAAAAGTATGTATTCCCTTACAAATTATCAGAACTGGTTACGATTTTTCATTCCTATATAAGTTTTAGTGCACAACATGTGCAAATTTAAGGTGATTTGAATTGTTTAAGGAATTTTCTTTTTCTACTTTTAGATTCTGAGCACAAAGAAAATTGAATTGTTCTTACAATGATGTATTATTTTTTTCTCTTTTTTTTTCTGTGAACAACTTTAAGGGTAGTATAAACTCTTCGAATTTGAAATTTATTACTTTTACTGAAAGATTCTTGAACACTGATAGTACTTTAAGGGGTCTCAAAATTGAAAAAATTACAATAAAAATTAAGGAAAAACGTTAAAAATCACGGCTAACGGGTTTTTTTGATATAATCGATTTAGTTTTTAGAAAATAACATCAAAAAAAATGATTAGAACTAGCAGAAACTTTTATACAAGATTAAAATAGGTAAGATACAGGTTTGGTGTAAGTTCCAAATGATTTCGAACATTTTTTGAGCTTAGGTATCATATAAAAAAGCTTAGCTATCATATAAAAAATGTAATGAAAAATGTGTTTTTTTGATTTTATTAAATTTGGTTTTAAACAGGATGTTTACTAGATAACTAAGCTCACTAAGAACCGTTTTTTTGAAAATGACGGTTTACTATGGCTTTTAGATATTAAATAATACGTTTGAACCACTAGTTTCAAACGAGTGACATGCCAAAAGCGTAGTCGTTACTCCGTCAGACTACCCACGCGACCCAAAGTGATTCAGTCTTTTTTGATAGGAGGACGATACAATTCGTTTGTCTGGTAGCCCAAAATTAAAAAAAAATTTTATCAATCATGGATAAATTCTTTTTCTTTAGAGATATGTAAACATCGGGGCAATTCTACTTCCCAAAAATATTAATAGGTAAATGAATTAAAAAATCATTTGTAAGTTGTAAATTGTAAATCAATAAATAAGTACTTGGTTACGCTCAGATTCTAAAACCAGAAAGAATATTAAAATATTTAATTGATTTATTTTAACAGCCTAATCCGTAGTCTATTTGAGCAGAACATTGCTACATTACTACATAACATCTTGTTTATTATTTAATAGTTTACAAATCTGTTCATGCCATTATTTTAAATGGTTTCAAAATTGTTGAACCTATATCAAAATTATGGTTAATCAAATTACCAAAAATGTAACAAAACACATTAATTATTTATTTTATAAGCATCCTAAATATAACATAATGTCTTAAATGAGGATCACTTTTAATAGTAGTCACATAATTCTTTTCGGTATTAAATTAATATTTTTTTTTACAGAATATGCTGCTGATTATTATAATTACCTGCATACAAAAATAAAAGAAGGTACAATGATGAAATAGAAAATGAAAACTTAACAGTTGTGGTTTTAGTTTTTTTTTTTTTTAACCACTCTTAGCAGGAATCGAAATTCTATATAACGTTTTTTTTTTTTTTTAAGCAAAATATGAGATGTCAATACAGAAATTTATTTACTAAAAATGAATAATAAATTACCTACAATATTTCCAGTATTATTGTTTTTTTATAAATACCATAGCTGAAACTCAATTTTCTTACTGACAATGGTTGATAATCAATTTTATTTTTGGTGGTCAAATAATCATAATAATATACATATTTTTTTAATGACCTGAGCTTTTTTGTCTATTTCTATCTTTAGGTCTTGTCAAAAATACTTAAACTAAAACTAATGTTTATACTTTTGTGTAGCATTGACATCATGAACATTCGAAATATTTTAATATTTAAATATTGTTAAAATCATCACTGGTTCAAATATGTATGTTTTAGTCTCATTAGGAATTTTTCTCGCCAATATTCATAATTCATCCAATTACAAATTATTGCGATTGTTTTCCTCTCGTATAAAATTCATTAAATACAGTAGAGTATTAACTGTCCTATGAAGTGGCCTAAATATTTATTTTGAGGTATTAATAAGTTTTGTATAAATGGTCGTAATTAGGTGAAGTTAAAGAACCGTTCGTTCATAGCGGTTCAAGTGATGGTATGTGAGAAATACAAGTGAATATCTTAGTTTTAATTATTGTGTTTATCACTAAGTATATTCATTAGTAATATACGGATAATTATTTTACTTAAAATCTAAAACAAATAATAGCCAATCGCTTATAATGTACAGCTAAAAATGGCCAGAAAATTCCTAAATTTACGCACACATTAATTAATGTACCTAATTAAAGATCAAAATTATGTTTAAATACTTGAAAAAGAATAATTTTTTTACTATAAAAGTATTTTTAAGTAATTTTCAACGTCAATAAGAAGTAAAGCTAAGATGTCTGTAAAAATATTTGTTTTAAAGCAAAACGGAACTGATCTTACTAAATGTGTAATGTGAAAAAACAAAAACATGTAATAGTTGATTATTAGAACTATCGGAGGGTGAAAACAATTATTTTCATTATGACCTTATGTGTTTTTTTTTTTTTTTGTTGTTGATAACCATTAAATATTTCATTGATATTAATCGTTTGTAATTTTTTTTATGAAACCTAAATAATCATCATTGCAACAATATTTTGCTTAATTTGGCTTGAACAGTGGGTAAGTAATTAACTTAGCATTTTACACGATTAAAAAAATCGTTATGGCGTTATAATTCAATATGTTATTTAAATAAAATGTATCCAATATGATCATGT
This sequence comes from Hormaphis cornu, assembly GCA_017140985.1. Classification (NCBI taxonomy): domain Eukaryota; kingdom Metazoa; phylum Arthropoda; class Insecta; order Hemiptera; family Hormaphididae; genus Hormaphis; species Hormaphis cornu. Next base: position 23,020,982 of record CM029358.1, on the reverse strand, counting down.
CAAACATATAATTATTGTTTTAGAAAGATGCAAAGATGTTCAGTATTCCTTAAGAGTGGGAAGTACGTAGATGTCTCTTATAATAGAAGTATTATAATACAATTATAAATAACAATATTAGGTATACAAAATATTGGACGAGAATTATTATTATTGCGACATAACTATATTCAAAATTTTGAAAGATAGTAACCTCCAACCAGCTGTAAGTATAAGAGTGGGTCATACTGTATTGGATCGTGTAGGAAATTTGACTTTTAATACTGAATATGCAAGCGTTACTTCATTGCTAACAATAATATCGATTCCGTCTGACCATAGTAATTCAAAATCTAAACAAATTATGCATTTAACAATCCAATGTAAATCTCAAAAGCAGTGAGAATGTTTTTACGACATACTGACGTTAGAATTTTTATTTTCACCGTTTCAATAATATGTAAAAGTTTCAAATAAATTATTATTGTTTCAAATGAAAAATTAATATAATAAGATACTAACAAAGCGTTACATGATTTTGAAATAAAAATTTCATGAAAATGTTTTAACTGCATATGAGGATAATTTTTTGAAAGACCAGTGACGTGGTTTTAAAGAGTTTCTATAAAGTTTTTTGAAAAAAACGTGTTTTATTAAAAAAAACTAAAAACAAACCCTGAAATATTGGAAATTGTCTGGGTTCAAAATGATTTGGTCGAAAAATTTCTTATTGACATGACGTTTTTCTTGTAAGTTGAGTACGTTTGAACAATTATTAGAATTATGGGCAAAAAAAAATAAATAAGCTATAAATATAAAAGTATAATGATGTAGAAACTTCAACAAACATCTATTATTTGTACCCAATAAAAAATTTTTGACACATCACTCATAAGAAAATATTATGTAGAAGATTTTGTGTTTAAAATTCAATACTTTAAATGAAAGTGAAGCTATTGATAATTCAAAGTTTTATGTTACCAGCAAAATTGTCAGACTAAAAAATTTTAAAATCATACACTCAATATTGGTATAAAGTTTAGGACTTTTTTTTTTTTCTGTAAGTTACTCCTATCTTTTGGGTTTTGAGATAAGTATGTAAAAAATTCGGAGAAATATTTCACATATTTGTATTTAGATCACAATTCAAATTATAAACAAAATTTCAAAACATGCTACTAATTTAACACCATCAGAGGGTCAATCGCTTATTGTTGGTAATATTATAAAAGAACGGCGTAATTGACCAGAAAAAAATCATAATCCTCAGATCATTACATTCCTTATGTCATAGTTATTCTTTCTTTTGTTGTTACCATTTTATATAATATGATATAGGTAGAATTGTTCTTACACCTTTTTTCTCACGAAACTCTTTAAAATTTAATATATTAAAAATTGTTAAAATGGAAACTTAGGTAAAGTATAATGTTGTTAAGTTAATGGCCTGTAAATTTATTTTAATACTCTCGCATAAATACCATATTTAGTTATAATAAATTGTAAGGTATGTTTGAAGATCGGTAAATTCAAAACGAGTAAGAATATTGTACAATTATTTTCAGGTATATTATGTAAGTTATGTAATCCATTTAATTAAATTATTTACACCTAGGAGTCTAATGTGAAAAAAAACTAATGTCTAATGTTTGTGATTTTTTCACTTTTTTTTATTGTCAACCGTCTATGTTTAAACTATATTTAAATCAAATAAATTTAAAATGTACCACATACTTTCACAAGAAATATTTTATTTAGTATCAGAAAAAGTAAATTTTAAATGTAACACAGACTTTTGTAAGCAACAAGTATTTTATTAAGTTAGTTAGGACGCGTCACACGACAGACTTTTTTAACGAGAGAACGATCACCGACTGAGCCGGCCAATGCTGGCTGCCAGGTCTCCAATCCTTGGACGGCGCTCTGGCATCTAGTGTGAACAGCTTTATATATATATTTTTTTTTTTGTGAATTTTAACTCTATGTTCTATCATTATACCTATCTCAAAATTTTATTTCAGCTATACTGAATGATGCTTTTGGAGGTAAGTCATTATTTTAAGTTTAAGTTAATAGTTGTGCTATGTATTGTCAAAAAATAATTCATACTTCTAAAACTATAAGTTAGTTAGTAGGTATTTTGATACTGCCATTTGGAAATTTTATGAATACGAATTTTATAAATTTTATCAATAATTCCACAACGATAATTTATTTATGATTTTGCTTAAACTTTGATCAAAATTATACACAAATTGAAGCAGTAAAGGTAAAAAATAAATGTTTTATTGTAGAATGTATGGGTATGTTTTATATGTAAATTCAATGTAGGTATACGAAAAAAAGTTTAAATTATAAATTTCTATGACTTTATTTCCAATTATTAAGGGGCATGGGTATATTATTAAAGAGTTTTGTGTAGGCAAATCTTATCACTTCCACGTTGTATGTGTCCAAATAAATAATTTATATGATCATTACTGTACGTGAGTTATAGCTGTAAACTTATGAACTTCTGTACGCACGTCATGTAAACATCATCAATCGTCGAAGTGAACAATGTATGGATACGGGTTTGCTGGTCAAATTCTCATGGCTATAGTTTAAAAAAAAAATGTTTTTATAAGTTTTATTTAATCGTGAAAAAACAACGTTTTCTTGGAAGTCTTTGGGGATTATATACAGGCAATAATGGAGGCATGTTCATGCGATCCACAAGAGGGAATAGTCCAAAAAGGGCTTGTTAGAACATACTTTGGAACCCCAAAGTGTGTTGAAAACTTACATTTTTCAAACAAATTTTTATAAAATGTACCGCAAATTATGCCGAAAACCACACTTTAAAAAAACCCAACACCCAAAAGTGCCCAAAAAAGGTATTTAATTTTGTTGCAATACATTGCTAGAAGGGTCTGAAAATTTGCTAGTACTTAGTTTTATCATACGAATTTTTTTTAATACTTTTATCAAGCTCAACAATGTGCATTGTTGTTTTAGATACCGTAATTGATGCTATAAACCAAGCATATTATAACCATCGAATGGAAAGTATGTATAATAAATTTATTTGGCAAAGTATTTAACTGTCTACAGTGTTGTAAAGTACATTAAAGTAGATAGGTATATTTGAGAAAAAAAAAATGAAATTCATTTTTTGAGTATCTATGGGTATTTAAAACTGTTCTTTTGATTTTTTTTTAAATGAAGTGTGTATTATAAAGCATTGCCATTGTAATTTTTATAAAAATAAAATACTTATAGGTACTGAGAAATGTAAATTTAAATTGATTATTAGCTATAACTGAAAGAATACCAAGCAATAAGGCTCTTTGTAAGTATATTTCTTAAACCAACCAATAATTGTTAATTACAACGTTTTAACACTTCTTAGTACACCAAGTAAAGATGGCTCTAATAGATATTTACAAATTAAATTATACAGTTAAAATACAGGTAGAATTTCATCAAAAGTTTTAGATCCTGAGCGCAGCAAGAAATGATTTGTTTTTTACAGAGTATTTTTCTTTTTTACAATAATGTTTTTTTTTTTTACTCTGAATATACTTTTTTGACCCATATAAATACTCTGATTTTTGAGTTTTTAATATTTTAAATATTTTTTGAGTTATGACCCAAAATTCAAAAAAAATTTACGGCAAATACTTTTAAAATCCTTAAGATGTAATCACTATTTCAGTTAGCAGTAGTATAGAATAAACATAAAAACTCACCAATAACTCACAATTCAAAATTTACACCATTTTGTCTATACCTATTTATTTATTTTAAACGAATACGTTTCGGTAATTTTTCGTTCCCCAACCAAAAAAAAACGTTCCCTACAAATCTATTTTAACGTAGAGTAGTTTCCTACGTAATTGGATCTTAATTATAATTTAACGTTTAATTCTTATTGTTATTTCTTAAAAACCTGTGTAACAAAAATAAAGTTATTATTTATAAAGATTTAATTGTCTTGCATTAATTTAAAACGAGAGTTTTTACGTGAATAATCTGACTTGATTAAATTTCAGTTTTTACAAGTCATTCGTTTTGATTTTTACTTAATTCAACTTATTATATTTATTTTTAGACGTCAAGAATCAATACTTGAAACATATATCTGATAACATTACTACAGATGGTATGTTATTTTATGAAAAATTAAAGCGATTTTCGGCAATCGAAAGGTTGAAAATTTCCAGAATTGGCCCAATTAGTGAATGTGGTCTCTCCTCATAATTCTGGAAGGTCTTTATTTTGAACTGATTTGTCTGACATAAATATGTTGTCAAACAATTTTAATGGTTTGACTTCACACGGTATAATAATACTATTGTTGCATTTAATTTTGTCCTATGAAATAGACCACGTTTATGATCCAGAGGAATACTGTTCTTCGATATACAATGAGAAGAAAAAAAAGACGTTTGAAGAAACCGGAGAAAGCAGTAATTCGATTGGCAAAAGCCATAATACTAGTGAAAACTAAGAAACTGCTGTAAACCATTTTCTTCTACCAATCATTATTATGAAAAAATTAATTTTATTTAAATCTTTGAAAGTAAACAACTTTACATTGTTTTCTGTTTTGAGTGGTTTTTGGAAACAACGTAATACAAATACTATTTGTCTGTGTTAGTTTTTGTTTCGTTAAATTAATCAAGTTAAACAATAATTATTTATCTTAAGGTGTTAAAATAATTTAAAACAGTAAAGTTAGTAAATACATTTTCAATGATCCGATTGAATATCTGGAAACTAAATTCAATCGAATTGTTAACAGTTTTGCATTTACGGTAATTGTACAATAAATCTAATAAGTATCTTGAAAGCAGTCTTGTAAAATATGCTGTTTAAAACTTTCACGAGAACGATAGTATATTCAAAAAATATTTCAAGTACCTACATACTTAGAAAAAAAGAACTTACTTAGGAAAAAAGAGTATTCAAGTACTAATGCAGATACTTGAAGAATGATATTTATAAATACTCTTAAATAATTTAAAAATATATAAATACATTGTAACAGTTAATAAAAAAAATTAGCATAACATAACACTATAAAATCAATGGCTGTACCCACAGGCAATAGTCAAAAAACAAAATAAGGAAAGTACTTAAATCCTAAATTAATCTGTCCAAAAATACATTTTATGGAATACAACGAATCAAAACTTTTGAAAAGTAAAATGTTATAAATAAATATATATATTTTTTTTTTTCTTGTTATTGTCTTAACAAGAAATTGTACTTTTAAAGTTTTCATTGAATTATAAACATTTAAAATTGTAATATTTTTGAGAAGTTTGAAATCTTGTTTTCGCTTATCATAATATATATATATATATGTATAATTATAAAAGACCAAAAGTGTATTTAGAACTTTTTTCATTTTTTTCTCGCTCGCCAACGTTTATGATTCACTTGCTGGCCCAGCTAGTTCTAGTTAAGTTGCACCTACGGAAAATTCGACGGATGTTCCTCCAGCATTGGAACGCCGTAAAGATCAAACTATAAAACAAAATTATTTTATACCTGTATAATATACAGTTCATTATGATGTGATATACCTATTTTTAGGTCAGAATCTTTCCATTGACATAATTTGTTTGGCAAAAAAACAAAATCGTGTCTCATGAACGTTGACGTCGTTTACTATTCGCCTGCCAGGCCGCCGTTTATACGAAAGGAAGTGGTATTCGTTTCATTTCGGATCCGACGAGACGATTTTACTTTCGTTTTCCACCGTAGCCGACCGTAGGTAATCTCTTCTCTAGGATACACAGCACACGATACAAACACGTGACGGATGACGACGATGATATTGATAATAGTAACAAAAATAATAGAATCAAAACAGTGATATTATATTCATGCCAAATGCGCGAGGCCAATACTGAAAGTCTTTTGCCGTTATTGTTGGCAAACGAGACAATTTTAGGTGAATTAAAACACGGTTACAATAACGAGCTGTTTCGGTTTTAAAAACGAAGATTTGTTTAATTTATAATCTATACAGTCGCGGTTTAGTTAGACACCTACGTTTCAACATTAACAATTGTTAAAAACATCAAAACGCTTAAACTGCAGAGGACGTAAATTTCAGAAACGTTTTATTACTGTACAGTATAAAATGTTGCAATTTCTGAATAATTATATTATACCCGCTATGATTGAATTACAATTTTGGATGTGTCGACTGCTGATATAATGTTTCAATTCAAAGCAATGACAGGTAGTTTTTATCGAAAATAAAGATAACATTTTTTTTTTTTTTTAATTTGATAACATTTTAACCTACCGATTGTAAAATTGGATAACAATTTCAATAAGCGATTTTTAAAAAACTGATTGTGAAATACAACGCTCAAAACCAAAAAACGAAAAATTTACAATGTATATGTTATTATTATATGACGTAACTGTTTCTTAAAATGTTTCGGTATATTGTTGATATCGTATTTAATTTTTGAGCTTAACAAGGTTCTTACGAAATAATAACTGTGAAAGTAAAAAAATTCAACAATCTCAAACTTCTAAAATATACTACTTCAGTTAAACAACGTAAAAATCGGTTAAAGTTTTTTCGACACGTCATTCATGCCAAACGTTTTCTATTATATGTGTAAAAAATTTAAGTTACTGGAAACTCTTTGACACTTTTTCGCATTTTCATTCGCAGATCATAATGTAAACCTTTACTAAAAATTTCGTTCGTATCAATTTTAAAAATGTGCCACGTTGCAAATGTTTTTTACCGTCGTGTTGGTATGACAAATGTGAACACTATTTAATTATTTTTGCGCGTTTGAGCGATATTTGTCGACATGAAACCTGAGTTTAAAAATTATCACGAAAATACTAAGAATTAATTTATTTTGATATTTTGTTAAGTCTTAAAACGAATAATATGATTAGCTACACCATGTACGGAACACACAGTGCGTATAGCGCTGTAGAAAAAATAAAAATTTTTATGGAAACCATAAAACAAACAGTAGAAATGAAAAACTAAAAAACGAATTCAGGTCAACCAAACACGTTTTCTTTATTTATTTGTTTTTAGACTTCTCTTTAGATGATTTTCCTAAGTAGTACGATTTCACATTTTTATTGAAAACCCAAAGTTTATTGAAAAACTTTACCTATTAAAATATTTTTATCTAAACTTTGTGTCGCATCTATATGCGAAATGATTTTCCGGAATTTCTCTTTCGTCTGTACCACCAACGTATCAACACCAAAAATAACTCCGAAAAAAAAAACCCCGAGCGTTGCCAACTTCGCGTCACAGGCCAACCGTCCAGGCTCCGGTCAATCGTTTTGCCCAGTTAGACATCCGGCAAAACCGGATTTTTTTTTTTTTAAGGACGTTAAAAAAAATGTTAATCGTCCAATGTGTTTAAGGAAAAAAATAAAAAATTTCCAAACTTGCACGTCATATCTACCGAAACGTGTTGACTTCAAGTTGAAAATACCGCTGTTCGTGTAAACATTTTAACAGCAGTATCACAGTGATTTTCTTCACAATTTAAAACGTAAGTAGGTATCTTAACGTTTTATCTGCTAAAATGTTTTTGTTTTAACCTTCCGATCCGTCGTGAAATGGTTAGGTGTACCGACCGCGTGCGGCCCCGGTAAAAAAACCGTTCCGAGCCGCCGACACACGCGGGCAGTCTCCCACACTACGCGATACGATGTAAATGTAAAAAAAAAAAATAAAAACGTGTCGGTGACGGCGGCGCGAAGAAAGTGTTTGGAAAAATAAAAAAATTATAAAAGGAATAAAAAATATATCGTTCACCTCGGTGGTGGTGTGCATTCGCGCGCGTGTTTTCGCGCTCGACGCACTACCTCTCTTCGTGTCGGTGTTGTTAGTGCAGTTACAGTTCCGCCGAGCGCGTTTTGTTTCCTCTTGTTTTCGCGCGCGCGCGAGTCTCCGGGATCGGCGCGCACAGTCCGGTGAAGAAGTGTCATCGTCGTCGGCCAGCCTCGACGGTCGTCGCTATTGTAGTGTTGAAATAACAGAACAAAAATCGTCTGCAGATTCGAAAACGAACGGTTGTAACGCGGAGAAGAGGTGAACAACAGTACATACAAACGATAATAATCGACGATAGTTTAAAAAGTCAAAAGCAGTTTTCGACATGTTTTTTACTTGACTTCTAGTTAACCGTAGTATTTAGTACATATAATATCGGGACTCGTATTACTTCTCTGATTTACTTGAAAGCGACAAATCGCGTACGTAAATCGTTTCGATTGAAGTGTACTCGAATATCCAACTCGATCTATCTCTCAACTTGGTCGAGACGATTAATCTATAATCCACTTTTAAATCGGATCGATCGAATTCCTCCCAGCCTTGACGAGACAATTGTTATGTTTGCGACCGTAACAATATTCTATTTTTACCCCTTAATTTTCCACTTACTCTTCTGAAAATCGTTTCTTTACCCGTCGTCGTCCTTTTTTCCTATAGGTAATATGTACACAGCGACGCTTAAACTATTCTACATTCCAAACACACACGATTCAAACGAGTAAATTACTACAAATTTTAACACTCCAAAAAATAAAAATAAAACAACTCGTATGCAGGTACTTTCTTTTTCTTGTCGTGTACACCAATCTCGTATTAAATAACTATCGACAATCTTCGCACTATCATCGGCCAATCGGTAATTTATCAACCTCGAGCATATGACGTATTGAAAAAAATTCATAATTTCACGAAAATTCTAAAGACACATTTCAAACTCTCGTTTGCAGGCACCGTCTTAAAATAAAATGTGCAAAATTAGTTAAAACAGTTACTATTAATCCTGCAAAACTTCTCCCAAGACGATCGCGGGCAGAATTTCAGAAAACATTTCTGTACGTAGATAAATTTGTTTAATCGTGTTCTATATTTTAATTATACGTCTACGTAGCTAATGAGTGTTAGTAGAAAACAATTTTTTTGTATTAACTTTTAAAAAGAAAAATACTGCGGCACTTAAACTCGGATATACCAAATGGTGGACACACCAAGAATTTATTACGATTGTTTTGTTTTTATTAAATTATTACTTTATTTCAGTTAACATTGCAGTTTGCTACAAATAAATAAAGTGTCTTGTCGTTTGTCGAAGTGTCGAACTGTTTTCGATCGTACGATAGAAATAATAATAATTGTTATTTTACACGTTTTAATTTACTCTCTGCGCTTGCTTTCACTTTTATATGATAGTTCGACGGCTATATTTGAAAACTGTACTACCGTTTAAACGGATCCGTTTTCAAAAAGAAAAACTATAGAAAACAATTACTGCCTTAACTTAAAAACTAACTTATGTTTTTTAGTAATTGTTATTCGCTGCACCCCAAATATTTTTTCTAAAGTTCTTTTTTAGTTTTTAAGTTTATTAAAGTAATATTATTAGTCCTAACTATAAGCTAGCTTGTTTTTATCGCATTAAACTACAACATCACTTAAAAATTCCAGCTCAAAATATCGTGTACCCTACTCAACTGTAAACATCACAGTTTTCTTTTTCAAACACTAACAGAAATTCTCTGAATGGTTTTTGTCCTTTGTTGTTTTTTAATTATTTGACCATCGTGTAAAGGAATCATTTGTTTACCGTATAATACATTGTTTAAACTCTGTATTGTTTACAATATTTTAAGCGCATTACGATCCGCGCGTATTGTTTACTATTTAATCAAACGTGTGAAATTTAATTTTGTTTTGAACTTGGAGAACTGCTCGCGTGTATATTATTGCCTTCCGCAACATTAACCTTTAACGAACCGTACTTATAAACATTAAAACGAAATGGGCGAATATCTTGTGGACGTTTTGATTTTTTGACGCGTTTCATTTGGCCGGATCAAGGCCGAAAAATTATAAGTAGCTAAAAACACAGTAAACACAACTAACTACACAACAGTTCAAATTACCTTTATGTTACCAACTGTTTAAAGATAACATGTTTACAAGCAATTGGCACACCAGTGGCAGCAATCTACTTCTTTTATATATTATTAAAACACAACAAATAAAACATATTATATTAGATAGCGCATAGTGTTCTTTTTTATCGAAACCAGAATAACTGGTAATATTTTGTACATCTACGCAAAGTTAAACATTTTGGATTAAAAGAACACGATTGTAAAATGTAATATCATCTTTATGCAATTGAGAACATCGTATTACCTCCTATCTCCTATACAAATGTGAGAATTTTTAATCGAATAACCGATTCAATTCAATTTCAATGTTGTAAGAAATAAAATACTACGTGAAAACACCAAACCAATTTTGCACTCTCTAGCAACAAAATCTCGGTATAAAATATTTATATTTTTTTTTTTTTTGATAACTTTCAGACTCATGTCGGCTATCGATAGATAGGTATTTCTAACTCCTATACTAATTCTGTTTCTTTAAACCGTATTAAAATGTTATGTTATATTTAAGACTTAATCATATTATGTAGGTTGTTCAGTTATTTAATGGTTTTTTTAAAACGCAATAATTATAATAAACAGTCGTTTGTCAGTCAGCACACTATGTAAATTTGAATTTAATTCTAACGGTAACGTGTTTCCTATATTGAGTGATAAGCTAATATTTGCATACAATGTGTCGCTCTTCATCTGATAGTAATAGTTCCTACTTTCGGGTATAATACTCAGTTTTATAATATGTAAGTAGATACAAGAGAAAATGTTCTTCCGTTATTTTGAGATTACAAACTTAATTTGTGTAACCACAAGTAAACATTTTGATAAAATGTAATATAAATTGTAAAGTAGGTTCATTCACAAACATTATGCATAAACCTTTTTAGAATTTTACTAAATAACCGAAAATGTATCGAAAAACTTTACTAAAAAGTAAAAAAAAAACCCATTTATAATGTTTACTTTTTACTATACTTAGTAATGGACCGAAACAATTGTGTCACTAAGACGACAAAAAAAAAAAAAAACATATTAATTATTTTAGTTTTCCTGTCGTTTTATGTACGAGTAGAGTAGATTGTTACATAGTGTTTTTATTTATAATAACGATAATTTACTAATAATTATTGAACTTTTCCATAAACGTAAAATAATTTTTTTGTGTAAATGAAACTTGTTTGAAATAATAAAGATACCGAAGATTTATAAGACGAAAAATGCCTTATTTTCCTATTTGTCTGGTTTGAAACAAAAAATACAATATTTTTTTTAACATCCAAGAGAGAAATAAAATATTAAATACACAATGTTTCGCAAAAACGATTATGAAAGCTTTATGTTCAGCTGATGGACGATAGAATGTATTTTCCCTAAGTTTTTATACTAAGTATGATTTTTCTATATTATATTATATACCTATTGACGAGATTAAAGAAACCTATAATAGTTAACTATTATTACGATAAATAAATTATTAATAATAGATACCTATGTAATGATTTTCAGACTCGAGCTACAAATAAAATAAAAGATAATAAATACAGTTGGAAACAAACTGTAGCAAAAATGAGTGGTCATATCGATATAAATGTATTTCCATGTACAATATTGAAAAAAATAAACCATAACCAAGTTCTTAGGAAATGTTCTTCGGTAGTAAACGGAAGTCAATCGTGATTAAAAATAAATTATTATTTTGCGGTTGTATTTAAACTTGTTATAACAATGATTCACGAGAATGAATGATGGAAATTTCTGTCTATAAATATCGCCGATCACAAGTCGTAACCTTTTTATCGATGGGCGGTATAACAGTAATTTTGTAACAAATCCAATCGTTAGGAAACGTGTTCAACGATACGTGAACAATAATTTTCATAGTAAAAACTCGATTTGCCGGTGGTCTTCGATTCTAGGTTAGTCGATGTCTTCGAGTGGAATAATTCCATAGAGGGAAAGCGTTCAAAATCGGTCGAATCATTTTCCGACCGTTTCTAAACCGTAAAAATAAACTGTGTTGCGCGCGGGAAAAAAAAATTAAAACGTTTCCGCAATGTGTACCTGTAATACAGTAGATACCTACGTTTTCTCAATACCTTTTGAGTCATACAAATCGATTGTTTTATTGTAAAATATTTAATTACTTTTGTTCCAAACTCGTATTGCAATACGTATCTATAAACATATTATCCTCGATCAACAAAACCGCTTATCCGATGACCAGAAAACGTTACAACACTGCATCAGTACAAAAATTTAATCAAAACAGAGCCAAACGTATTTACTAAGAGCATGCACACTCTAAATTGAGCATAAAAAAAATTTTATCTTTGTATAATGTTGGCCGTTAAAATGTTCTGTTTGCTGTAATTACTTCAATAAACGAGGTCAACAACTTTTTGTACAGAAAGAATGCTCCGATTTTCAAAGTCAGTAACTTTTCTAAAAGGTTTATAGATTCCAAAGGTACCTACATCGGTTGAAATTTTGCTTAATTTTTGAGTTTTACCCCAAAAAAAAATCTAGGATTTTACGGCAAAAAATTTAAAATATTCAGATTTGTAATGACGTTTTCGGATAGTGCTCCAATCGTTACGTTAAATCGAACACATAACAAAGTTGGGATTTTGGCTTTTAATTTATTTCAAGTATTTTTTTGTTATTTTGATTATTTTCTGAGTTATGTGCCGAAAACGAGACAAAAACGGCGAAACAGTCAAATACGGCTATTAAATTATCATTATAAAAATTAATCTTCGTCGTTTTCAAACTTTTATGTAGTAAATTAATACGTAATGATGAATTTAAAAAAAAAATTTGCTAGGAATAAAACACTATTTTTTTTTTTTTTTTTTAACACACTTCAGCTGCCACCGTTATCACGTACGATTTGAACGTTGACGTGTATACCGGCTACCATTTTCTTTGGATACCTACTTGATCGATTTGCATAAAAGTCGTTTGATAGTTAAAATAAAAAACAATTTACCGTCGACGAGGCCTCAGCTCGCAACGTTGACCTACTCGAATATCCCGCTCGCCGCATTTGCGTACAAAACAAGCCCCTATATTGTAGTATAAAATATATTTGTCCTAGTACTACCATGATTGTTTGAACTATAGTGGACATATTGTGTTTAAAATACGTAACTGTATGTTTGTAAAAAACGAAGTACGCCACTATTTAGTTCGGTCAGTGAACGACGATTTTGTAAACATTAATTTCACAAAAAATCACGTGACCAATAACGCGTGTAACATAAGGTTCACACGTTATTTTGGTATGACGATAATTCAGTTTATTTCGTGTACACTCAGTAGAGTCTGTAATAACCAAACACTTATAACCGATAACGATCGATTCCACGGTTAAGCGACTAATAAGTCATAAGTTACGGTAAAAAACTAAGGAAATAACGTTAAAAATTAACATGTTTTGTTACATAATCGATTTCTTGGCCAAACTTAAAAATGATGATCGGAACCAGATGAAGAACGCTCACATATTATTAAAATAGATATAAGTTTAGTACAATAGTTTCAGTCGATTTTCAATATTTTTGAGCCATGTATACACAACTTCCATTTTTTTAATCGTAATTTTTGTTTGATAAAACATTTTGGTTTTTCACAAAAAGTTTTCGTATCTAATACATGGTTGGTAACGTATAAATACAAACGCTACTTAAAAATTTCCAAAATCCATATTCTCGATATTTTTTTTTTTAGTCGTTTGTAAAATCTTCTTCGTGAATTGATAACAGTACCTTTGATTTTGGAAAAATAATTTGTAACACGCGCAAATTTTTTATTTAAGATTTGAAAATCGAAAAAAAAATCTGTTTTCTGAATCGAAAAATTTGAAAAAATAAACAACCTGCACAGTAGATTCGAAAAGCGTAAAAGTATTGATAAAAAGGTGTTATTTTGATTTTGTTGTAAGTATGATTTTTACCAGGACGCATACCAGAAGGTTATGACGGGTGTTAAATTACCCGACCGATTTTTATCCGAGTTTTATTCGTTTCGCAAAAAGTTTCAGGTATTTTTCCTATGCCAGGCGGCATCACTAGTGATCTCCACCACGCGGAAGAAGATAATATGTTGGACGGCCTACAACTTCGCGGTCGGTCTTTTGACGTTTCTCCCGATCACTCGAGGTCCCCCAGTACAGAAGACGGTTCATTCTATCTTCCGAACAACAACGATTTGTCCGACGATGACGACGACAACGTAAAAAGTACGCCAACATATCGAACTCGATTGACACGCGCTCACATCAAAATGCGTCAATATTCTCTTCTCTCTTTGGTTTTGTATTTTAAAACTAAAAATACTTATATGAAGGTTTATTATAAACGGGTGTGTCCGACACTCTTTTAGAATACATATTCGTAAATAGCCGGTAATATAAAATGTTTTTCGATCGTGTACTGTCGCGCAAGCGTCCCCGCGAAACAAGAGAAAAATAGGAAAAAATTGTCTAGCTCTTGCCGGGTACCTACCGACGGAGGAATATGAAGGTCGGTCAACACGTTTCGCGTTTCGTGGCGTAGAAACTCGCCGAGAAACGGTATTGCGAAAATCGACCCCGTTAAAAGGGGTCGTTCGCGAGAAGGAGGTGTGTTGAAAATAAAAAAACTGTTTTTTTTTGTCAGATTTTTTTTTTAAATAACACTTTCCCCTGCGTTTTCCAAAACTGAAACCGTAATTAAGGACGCCGGGGCGGTTTGCAGTTTTCAATTAGCCCTCCGATTTTCCCATGACCTCGACTGATTATTTTGGCAATTTGGACGTTTCGGACGGATCAATTCACTTGAGGTGTTGTCCCCGCGCGCGGACAGTGATCGCGTATATGGTACAATATCATATAATTGTACGCCCCATTTTGGAGTACGGGGCTATAATCTGGGACCCTCATATGGCTGATAATTCAAGACAACTTGAGAATGTTCAACGCAGATTCCTACGTTTTGCTAGCTTCAAACTCAAAATTCCTTGTCCCCCTCACAATTATGCACCAGTGGCTACAAACCTCGGCTTGATTTCTTTAGCTGAGCGTCGACGCATCACTGGTATCAAATTCCTCGCAGGGTTATTAAACAATGATATTGATTCACCTAATCTGCTTTCTCTTATCTGCTTCAAAGTTCCATCTCATATATCTCGTTCCCCATACCCCTTCTATGTTCCATTTTCTACTACCAACTATATGGCTAATGAACCTTTAAGGCGTCTCATGTCAATTGCCAATGCAGATCCTACCTTTAACGATTTGTTAAAAACTTGATTGTATTATCTCATATGTTATAAATTATTGTCTAGTATTAATTGTTGTTTTAATGTTTCAAAAAGGGCCCAGCCCGTATAATTAAAAAATAAATAAATAAATAAATAAATATCGACGTGTAAACGTGTTCTGAATGAACGCAGGCGATTCGGCGGAGAGCTCGGACGACAACAAGTCGCGGAGGCGGCCGCTGCAGACGGGAAAGCGGAAACGGCAGCGGGCGACGAGCGGCGCGCACGCTGACGAGGAGGACGCGCCGAGGACGAGACGGTCTCGCGGGAGGCAGCCGTCCGCGCGGACGGACGACTCCGCGGCGTCGTCGGCCAGAGACCGAAACCTGCGGAGACTGGAGAGCAACGAGCGCGAGCGTTTACGCATGCACTCGTTGAACGACGCATTCGAGGCGAGTATCTCTACCACTTTTTTCTTCTTTTCCTTGTTTTTTGTTCGGCACTCTTTTTTTTTTTCTTCTTCTTCTTCAACCTGCCTTTCTCCCGACCCGTTTGGGACGGGCCACCCTCGTCATATACTTCCTATCACGACGATTTACATCCCTTACGCACGCACACAAACAGCCCTCGTGAACCGTTTCCGTCTATCTCCTCCTCTTTCCTTTTCGACGACCCCTGCTGCTGCTGCTGCTTCATTTTCCCTCTGCCTCTCTTCATTACCACATGTCTGTCTTCTCTCGTCCGATCCGCCATCAATGCAACAACACCAATACGGCTAGCTCTCACATTCAAGTTCCTTGTTCCATCTTCTCTTGTTGCTACCACCCGTTTATCTTTCTCAATAACCACCGCACTCATACTCTGTTCTATTCTTCTCTGTTTTGTCGAACGCCCAACACTCGGAAACACCGCGCTCCCGTAAAATGTACTTTTTAGAGCCCTACTGTTCTTTTATCACAAACAACAAACGAAACTTTTCCACATTTCATCGTTCTCCGTTTCACCGCACCCAATCCTACGTTTACCATAAAGCCCCGATTCTTTTGTAGGTACAAATGATCCTTGATATTCTTCCTTCAAAACTATACTCATTATACACTTATTTACTCATTTTCGATCCCTTCCCAGTCTCCAGCACTCATCCAGCATCGTATTATTAACCGCTTCTGCCACATTTTTTTCAGTAAAATTTTTTGCCTATTGGTTTATCACGACTACGCGTCATGGTTTTTCAGTGAACTTGACCACTTTTTTGAGTTTTTTTGTTCGAATTCATCTTCTTTTTTACCACATTTGAGGACGTCAAAAGTCAAAACGGAGAAAACTTATACTAATGCCGTGTTTTTAACCAACATTTTTCGTTTTTGTAAACTTTCGTACCGAGTACTTATTAACGTCGTATTGTATTTTTCTGTAGAAATTACGTGAAGTGGTGCCACACGTAAAAATGGGACGTAAACTATCAAAGTTGGAGACATTAACATTGGCGAAAAACTACATAATGGCATTGACCAACGTCATATGCGAGATGAGAGGCGAAGACAAACCGTTCACGTGAGACCAATTTAAATTTTAAGTGTAGCAAAGTACATAATACTATTAAGAAAACAATTTTAATTTATCATCAATATGTTCTATGTTCAATAATATATTATGTTTTTGTAACCCAAAAATGTTCCTATTAATAGTTCGTATCCACACTATCGGTTATATTTTGAAGAAACTACAATGTTTTTTTTTTTTTTTAAAAACCAAGAAACAGTGATTTCTTTAACTATAGCGAATCACATCAAATTTTAGTCATTACGGTTTATAAGATCACTATCAATGGTTTTCAAACGATAAAAATTGTTTAACACATTTTTACAGACCCTTTTGTTTTTATATAGTATCTTCGGTTAGATATGAATTCGATGATATATTTTCCCTTTTTAGACCAATAAACCAAGCGAAAATAAAAGCGTAGTCCGATTATGATTCTGTAAAAACTTTATGAGAGCCTTAACAACATATCTATGTTTTGTATAAACTAAATTTTGATTTATTCGAACCAAAGGAATTAAAAATTTGATTTAAATTTTTGAAAAGTACGAAAAAATGTTTTTTACGATTTGAGATAAATTTTTAAGACAAATAAATAAATAAACGTAATTCTGTTTTTTAGAAAACATTAAAAACTAGTAGATTAGCGTGTTATATTGTACAAAATCAAAATCGATTAATCCTGAGAATTTTTTTCTGCCTTATACAGTATTCCTGAAATTTTGAATGTGATTTATTTGTGCATGCGCGTGCGTACATTACATACTCTGAGCTATCAAAATGGTGGAACGCAGACGCTTTGGAGTGGTCGAAGGGGGTTACCTATTTGTAGTTTGATCTGAACGGCGTACTGGCAAGACGTGTTTATTGCTATAAAACACAAAAAACATAACAAAATGTAGAATAAATTGCCTATACAATAACTCCTTAGGATCATTGGGTATAAAAGGATGTTGCAACAAATTTTTAATTTCTAATCCATTTCGTTGACTATTAATGGTAAATTTTAGTTTTGACGAACCCGATCAAGCTGAAAACGACTACGAATCGAGCAACGACGGAGGATTCGAATCGGGCAATAGCACGAAGACTCCGTCTAATTTGGAACAAGAGTTACTATCGTCGGACTAAAAACATACAAATGAATTTGGCATTTTTGTTTTCTGTATTATTTTGTAAGTCATGTCATGGAAAACTAAAACTTTTTTTTCCAAGTTGTATTAGCTATAAGATTTTATTATTAAAACTATTTGTTGTTATTATTTACACTATTATTATAATTATTATTATTACCACTATAAATGTTGATTTATATAATTACGACGAATAATATTGTGAAGATTTTTGGTTTTTTATCAATTTATTTTTTTTATTAAATTTATGTTTAGAATTTGTTAAAAGAACATAATATAATCATAGTACAGCGTAGAACCTAATCAATCCTATGATAATAACATAACAGCTTATAAGAACAACTTAAGTATATATATATATATATACTGCCACATCGACACAAATAATAAGATTTACATAAATTCATGGTCAAAACGAACAAGTTAAAAACAATATTTTCTATCGGTTTAATAAATTTTAACATTCCGACTAGTACATGGTAAAAAAATATTCCAAATACTGGAAACGTTTTGTTTTCATGATATCTGTAAAAAAGTTAGGCACTAACATTTGTGCATTATATTAAAAAGAAAAACAAAAAAAAAAAAGTGCCGGGATCAGTCTAGTTCGCGTGGGTAATTTGACGTGGTAGTGACCACCTATTGGGTGGGCCTCTAGTTTAGAGGTTGTGGTTTAAGCGCATTAGTTAATTTTTGAAAGCAACGATAAAAAATTGCCTTCAAAAATAAGATTCTGAGCGAGCTCAGTTGTATACGTCGTGGTAAAAACAAATTTAACGTGAAAAAATTTTATCAAATCTGTATCTGTCCTATTTTGGTATTGTGTAAAAGTTTTAGCTTTGTCTGATCTTCATTTTGGATGTTATCATCAAAAAATTTTAAATTGATGTGGAAAAAACTCGTTTCACGTAATTATTTGTTTGCCCCAAAAAAAATACACGGCCGCCCGGAATGACGAGTTTTACGACAAAATAACAACGTGAAATCGGATATAAACCAAAATTGTGTAAACCGATTTTCTAAATTTTTCAACCACATATGTAAAACTATCTTGTTTAGATTGTATTAAAGTTTCGAGATTTAAACGTAAAAACTAGAGGTTTTATGAACAATAATTGCGTAAAATTCAATAATTCAAAATTCTATAACTCCCTCAAAAATGATCGAAATCGTTTGAAAACTAAGCAGTAAACTCGTTAAACCCTTTTTAAAGACGCATATAAATTTCAAGTCAAACGGAGCACTTTTGGGAATTTGACTGTTTTCGTATTTTCCTCAGAACTTAAAAAATAATCAAAATTTTAAAAAAACGCTTCGAATAAAGTATCATCTCGGATTATTTATCTATCTTTTGAGGTATCGTACGTTAAAATCGGAGCATTCTTTTTACTAGAAAAAGATTTCACAAAAATCGATAAAAAAATTCTAAATCGACGTGTAAAAAAACATGTGTCCCGTAATTATTTGGGCCTCCCATAAGAAATACACGGCCACCCAAAATAACGACGATTTCAAAGTTCCATAACTTCCTCAAAAATGATCGAAATCGACTGAAATTTCAGCGGAACACTCATAAGACCCTCCTTAATGAGATATATGAGTTTCAAGTTGATCGGAGCAACTTGAAAAATTGGGCTGTTTTTTGTTTTCCTCAGAACTTCGAAAATAATCAACATTTCTAAAAACGTTTCAAATTAAGTACCATCTCGGATCCATTATCTTTCTTTAAAGGTATCATGCGTTAAAATTAGTGCAGGTTTACTTTAAGAACTTCTGATCACAGAAAAAAAAAAACATCATTGTAAAACCAATACATTCTTCGCTGACGCTCAGAATCTAAAAAAAGTTCTATTATGTTTTTTTCATACAACACGTATAATATACTTTCTCTAAAACTGTAACGATCAATTATATTTTAAGAGCTAACCCAGTTCCAAACAGAATCGTGATTTTCGCAAGCAATTCATTATTACTTACAAATTTAGTATACAAGTTCTAACTAAATATACCAAAACAGTGACCACCACCTAACCTAACCCACTCGATCTAGACATTTCCGGGATTTTTATTTTGCACTTTACATAATAATATCTTAACAACAAATTCATTTCAATTCAGCAGCATCTTCTGTTTCAAACTTGTGTTCTAAGATTTACAGTTTTCTTTTTCTTTTTTAGTTATTATAGAACGTTATACATACAAAATATTTATTAAAACAAGCCTATAAAGAATAACCTTATAAAATTTTGTTTTGTACAAAATAATGATTTAAAAATTTGTACTTTTATTCTCATACATCGGACACCATTAATCTATGTTTGTAGTCGTTTATCTCATGGACACTGCGAATAAAAAATCACTCGTAAATGATTACAAGACGTATGTGTTGCGTTACTTGTTGTGATTATTTAATTTCAAAGTAGGATGATCAATAGTCATGGTCGAAAGAAACTTTTAAGACTGATGATGTTGGTTGTGGAGAAGATATTGCAAAATAATATAATTTTCATTGTGCTATTTTAAGTTGTCCCTGAACGCATTGCAACAAAACATGACAATTAATAAAATATCTGCTCGCAGCTAGTTATTTCCATGCCTATCCAACCCATAAAAATTGCCTACTCATGTAGTTTTGTATTTTCATCAATTTTTTCACTATCCCAATATTTTCCAATACATTTATTCCGGTGATATCAATTTCGCGTTGGTGCTGCCATCAAAATACAATTATTATTCTCACTCGCACATTAACGTGCGTATTAAAGGAAAAAGTGGGTTTGATAAGTACATAATGCATAGGTACCTTGAAGTGATTAAAAAAAAACCCGTACTAAAATTTATTTCGCAGCGATTTGTTTTCGGATTTACTGGATTTTAACTGGATCAACCGTCGTCGTGGATTTTACGCCTTTACTCCAAAATTAAAATGCGTGTGATATAATTATTATTTATTAATTATTATATCTCAACAATTTTCCAACTTCAAACGACTAAAAAAAAAATTTTGTTAGGCCAAAAACCTCAATCAGTTATATTAGAAAATACGTTGACCGTAATTTTTAACGGTTTAATTTAATTTTTGCTTAGTTTTTTATTGAAACTATTTCAATTTTTACGTCTTTAAAGTACCAACATAGTCCAAAACCTTTCAGAAATGTTACTGACAGTAAAATTTAGAGCACATATACTACCCTTAAAGTTGTGCACAGAAAAAACACGTCATGATAGAATTTCGTTTTTTTTTTTTTGAGGAATATAAACAATTTTTTTGGTTCAATTTTTTCATGTTTACTTGTTTAAATAAGGGTACACATTTTTAGTTATGGTTCTATTCATTTATCAATTTCTATTTATATAATTTGAATTGGTCGTCTAATTGGTCATTTTCTACTCGAAATAATAACATGTATTAAGTAAAAGTTAAACATATATAGTGACACATATATGATATGATAGTTTGTAATATAAACATTACAAACTTCATTAAACGTTTTTCATAAATTTGTTTGGACCTAAATAAATAAGTCTGTTTTTTCAGTTACTATCGTTTAGTAACTATAGTATATGATATATTTATCATATTATATTTTGAACATCAATGATTCTTTAGGGTAGACGTGTTTATCAAGTCTAGAATATGTGTATAGACTAAAATTGACCACAAAATAACTTACGGTATTTTTTTTTTTTTTTCCTGAGAAACGTCTTCCTTTGCAGTTAGAAACGAGGAAAGGAACAAGTGTTGTTTTAAAAGGTCAAAACGAGCCTGAAATCAGTTCTTTTATAGTTTATAACAATATGGACGCGAACGGAAAAATTATTCTCCTTTTCGAAGGAACCTTCCCAGCACTGGTATTACGTCAGTAAAAACTATACAATGTAACACCATAAAAATGCTCCACGCCAAATTAATGTTTTTTTTTTTTTTTTTTTTGTTGGTAAGTATTCCTATATTGTTACCAAGCATGCTTATTATAATATACCACATAAAAGCAAAACAGATATAATAATAATAATGTTTTTGTTTTTTTTTTTTTAAAAAACAAATCGCATTACGACTCGTGACGCGTACATTGTAATGTGATTGCAATAATATAATGATATTACTGCCAACGTATAATTATTGCATTTTATAATTTCGTATCGTTCGTATGCGTCGGAGAACAAACAAATTCAGGGTTAAGTATACACGGTTGTATTGTGCACCTCCGTTTCTTACTACGCGTCACAGCGAAAAAAAAAAGGATTTTAAAAAGTATTTATTTTTAAAAAAAATATTACGGCTGCGGTACGGGCGAAGCGTAAAAGGTTATAACATGATCCGTTACAACGGAGTTAAAACGTAGTATTGCTAAAGTCCGGTTTTGTAATATGCACTTAAATAGCTCAAAATGCATTGGCATTATGCATTCATGTAACAAAAAACTTTTATACACTATTATATGCTTTTAAAAATTTTAAGAGAATCGTCAAAATATGCTATTTACTGTAAAATAATAAATATTGTTCGAAAAATATGGAAATATAGCGTTTTTTATTTTAGCTTATTTAAAAAATAAAAACACTTCTCCGGTCATAACGATTTTCAATTCGTTTTAACTGTTATTGTAATTTTTTCACGCCAATGCCAATCCCTTGATTCGTTGCAAGCGTTTTTTTCTTTTACCAATGCGCACTATTGAAAAATGGTTTAGGTTTCCCGAGTTGCATTTTTGTCTATGGGAATTTTATATAAATTAAATTTTTTATTGATAAATCTTCAGTGCTATTTTAGCAAATGTATATTATTGTTATTCAATGTTGGAAAAAATTACGAAAAAGCATTAATAAATAATTATAATGTACGATAAAAATGTAGAACGTTTGATGCTGTAAGGTAAAACCGATGATCAAAAGTTGAATGAATCAATCGCGATATTAAGCCACCTGGTAATTAAGTTATTGCATTTTATTATAGGTATTTTAAATGAATGTTAAAATCAATGTTTTTTTTTTTTTTATTACAACAATCTACAGTCTTCATTTCTGGAACGTCCGCAAATACTCCCAAATTCATTATACAATATTTAATGGTTCATTTCTGAAGTTTTGTGAATTCGTGTTCTACAAACCGTGTGTACGCTTCTAAATTAGGTTTTCTGCAGTAGATTTCATTCTATGTGCTTAAGCCTTTAAAATATAACAATATGAATTTTCTCTTAAGACGTTACATAATAACTTAAAATTATTATACATACTATATCAACGTAATCCTTAAACTTTACATCATATCTTACATAGTTATATATTTGTATACCGATTAAGCGATTTGCATACGAGTTAACGTCGAAATGCTGATTAATTTTGATATTATAAAATAAAAATGCGATCGTAAGACCCTATAATACTATTGATTAAATATAGTATATTTAATCGATGCTAATACATTTTGTATACAATAATTACACGACTCGCTTTTGCGTGTAATTTAAAATGAATTACTTATCCTAACTAATTTATACAAGTTTTATCCTTGAACATTTAACTGTAATTGTGTTTTATCCCTTTTAATTGTTAGAATAAAAAATCTACCTAACATCCTATAGTAGGTTTATATTTTACCTGTATGACTAAATTATAATAGCGTGGTATGGTTTTGAAATCGGTCAACAAATCATACTAAAAACGTTAACAATATACCTACGATAAATGCCAGATTATATTATGGAAACACCACGATCGCTTTTACGCGATGATTTATTCGAACGATTAAAATATCAGTTCACCTTGTAGGTGTGCGACTTAACCATAGGTTACAGCAATATGTTATTAGTGTAACTGAACGGTGTTAAAACACGAATTGGTTATGAAGCTATTTTAGCCGTAGGGGTTTTTGTGCCAGTCTAGGCTACTGATAATTATTTTCATTTAAAAATTATTGTAAGAGAACTATTTAAGTACGTCTTGGTAACTATATACTTCACTAGTAACTAGACGACGGCTCCATTCCAAAACAAAATTGCAGCTAGTAAAAGTCTAATCTAAATATGCTCCGTCGAAATGTTTTCGCGTCACCGATAAAATCCTCTCTTGCTCGGGCTTAGATACTGTCCTGAAAGACCCACCACCACCCTTGTGTGTAATGGGACGACGGAACGCCAAAAACACACTCGTGCAGAATGATTTGAGCGAATAAAAGTATAAAGTGAGAACAAAATGTGCGAATTGCAAACGCGTTTGACGACAAACTAAAAAAACAAACGACAAACTCTCCAAAAACGGAATAATTTCAAGATAAAACCTGTACGTTACAACTGCGCTCGGCGAGACATAGTCAATTTTGAAGGTATAGTTTTAAAAAACAATAGTTTCCGTAGAGAAAGAAAATTATTTAACGATTACGTTTTAGATGATACACGTGTTCTACATAATGAATGGAATAAATTAAAACTTCAGTTCAACCACGCGAACTGTTTTCTTTTTAATGTTTTTATATTAGTAAAATTCCATGGAAAAAAGTCAATTTTGACTCCCGATTATGTCGAGACGTCAGGACGACATTAAACAATTACGTCAAAGAGAAGCACT
This sequence comes from Hormaphis cornu, assembly GCA_017140985.1. Classification (NCBI taxonomy): domain Eukaryota; kingdom Metazoa; phylum Arthropoda; class Insecta; order Hemiptera; family Hormaphididae; genus Hormaphis; species Hormaphis cornu. Next base: position 22,996,563 of record CM029358.1, on the reverse strand, counting down.
CCATATCGATCATAATCACGACACTATATAGTATTAACATATAGTAAAAATAAAAATTGATCTTGACATACATTTAAAATATAACAATATGTAATTACTATTATAGGTGCCAAATGGTTCAATATCGCGATTGATTCGTTAAACTTTTAATCGTTCATTTGACCTTACAGTATCAAACATTCTACATTAATATTACACATTATGATAATTATAAATGCTTTCATTCAAGTTTATACCACGCATTCGTGTAATTTTTTAACATTAAATAACTATAATATACTTGTTCATAAATGGCACAAAGTGGAGTTCACTGAAGATTTAACAAAAAAAAAATTAATTACTAGGTATACAATTTTCATTGCTTAAATTCAACTCGGGAAACCTAAACCATTTTTTAATAGTGTGCGTTGGTAAAAGAAAAACTCGTTTGTAATGAATCGAAGAATCAACATTAGGGCAAAAAAATTACGATATTAGTCAAAACGAATTGAAAATCGTTATGAATAAATAAAAAAAAAAAACACATAAATGACTGGAGCAGTGATTTTTTTTTTTTTTTTTCTAATGAGATAAAATAAAATTTAATATTTTAAAGATTGAAAATCGATTGACGTGTTGTATTTTAGATTCTGATTGCAGCAAAGATTGTAAAATTGTTTTACAATGATATAATTTTTTTCTGTGAAAAATTTTTTGAGGAGAAAGAATTTTTTAGATATTAAGCTTACTTCTTGAGTTATGTACCTACTCCAAAAATAAAAAAACCAATTGAGAATTTTACGGCGGAAAATTTAACATTACCAGGTTTGTATTCGCGTTTTCATGTAATGCTCCAGTCATTACGTTGAACGCCACAAAAAAGTTGAGATTTTGGTTTTAAATTATACTTGGTTTGAACCTTTTTTTGTTATTTTTTTTTTTCCTGTTTTGACGGCCGGATGTTGCGTTCAATCAAAAAATGTCATAACGCAAAAGTACCTTAGATAACGTAGCACAGTAAACAGTTATCCGTTATACCTTTTAACACTAAGAGCAGTATAATTATTTAAACAGTTTACATTAAATAAAGTTAACCATAAACCCGTCAGAATGTTGTTGATCATTTCTATAACCGGTTCTCCCAAAAACCGAACAATTATCAAGTCGCAACTCTGATCGAATCGAGTCGAGGCCTGGTATTAGCTGTAACCCTACGCTACAGTGTTGAGATACCCCTTGAGTGGATCACAACAAAATATAAAACTAAAAATTTTCATTTGCAAACCTGCATAACTGATTCTGCGGCCTGAACATTCAATGAATAATTCTTTTTTTTTTTTTTATACCATTTGGATAAAATAATTAAATTATTGATGACATAATTATTGTTCAACTTGCTTCATGTTTCCATATTTAATTCAATCGCGTTATTGTTTCATCATAGTTGTTATGTAATATAATATAATCGTTTTAGTGCCCTTGTAAATCTCAAAGTGCGACTTATTATTTTAAAGTTTACAACAGTAAGTTATAAACTAAAAATATATTTGTATTATATTATGTATATTCAGAAATGAATGGTTCTAACTAGGATAGTGGAAAAAGGTAAGTTTTGCAGAAGTGTGGTGAGACCGACCATGTTGTATGGTTCGGAGTGTTGGGTGGTTGACTGGAAAAAAGAACATAGTATGAAGGTAGCGGAAATGAGAATGCTTAGATGGATGAGTGTAACAAGAGAAGATGCAAGAGGTAGTATAGAGAAGTAGTATAAATAAACGTTGGAGAAAGAAGAGGAAGAGGAAGACCAAAGAAGAGATGAATGGAAACAATTGAAAAATATTAGGATTGTTAATGTGTGTGTAGGGGATGTGAATGATCTTGATAAGTGGAGGAACATGGAGGACCTTTCGTGGAGAACTAAGAAGGCCGACCCCAAATAGTTGGGAAAAAGGCGAAGAAAAAGAACTAGGATAGCGAAAAAACAAATGATTCACAACCGACAAATTTATTTTCGCGTTCCGTTTTGTACATTTTAAACTAGACGTCATAATAATTAATATTTGTTTATGAATGTCGTTTTTAAAAATTGTATTGACATTTATTTAAAGCCCATGAAACGTAATTTACAAAAGAAAAATTAAATTACACTATACCGTTTGAAAAAGTGGGTCTTCTTAAAATTTAAAACAGTTGGTTTCGAGACACAAACGGTTTTAGTTTTTGGCCATCGATCACACGCGTGGACCGGTAATTCCTGATGTTATCAATTAGTATAATACGCCCATAGCTGCTGATTTTAGCAATTCACTCAATAACAATATTGTAATCGTTCACTCCGGGAACGTTTATTTTACTATGATGCATATCATTGTTTGGTAATGTTAAGTAGGCGTACATAATATTATTATAGTCACTTATACGATAGTTAAAGCGCAAATTGGATTCATTATTCATTGTACATTATTAAAGTAAATACACCGACCATTACACGTCAAGTGTGCAGTAAAACTGCACGGCTATTGAAACGAAACCATTAGCAAACAAACATTTTTTGTGAGCGACCATTACAATATATTGGAGTGTTTGTTTCGTTATAAATTATCGCGTTGTGGGTGCTCGTCACTTTGGATTTTATGACTCAAATACGGTCACAGCGGTTCCGTGAATCGCAAATGGGGTTTTACTTATTCAATTTTCATTCTATATAATTCGTCCTGAACTCTTGTGAAATAGTGTCCGTTATGTTTTTATCAAATAAATGTTGAAAATATTTATTTTCCAAGAGATTAATAATTATAATTTAAATATTTGAAAAAATGACGGTGGAGTATATGAATAGTGTCTAACCTACTACCCCGCGGTTGCTCCATCTTGTTTGACTCCTACTTATTTTCTACCCGATTTCGTCTTTGGAATATCGAGCGGCAAACGAAATAACAATGTTTGTATGGAAAAAATATTATAGGTATGTAAATATTTTCAGACTAAAACAATTACATACGACGAGGATTGGGCTTAAGTATCGTAGTATACGTCATTTGAATGTGCACGCATAAATAATTAGACGGCTTACTAAACCACAACGACTTTCAAGGTGAAATCTTTTATTATAATTCAGTATAAAACTGTAAACAATCGCATTAAAACTGCACTGAATTTAGTAATGTGCAGCATACGTATATCGTTTTAATGATATTATAGTGTTTGTAATGTGTATAACGACTGAGAAATAATTCGTGTTGCAATAACGTACGCGGCAGGGTTGCACGCGCAGTGCTTGACTTGAAAATAAAAATTAGTAAGAAGGACGCAATTCAATAAAAAAATAAATATTCCATATTGATGAGACAAGTAATTATGATTGGATGAAATGGAGAGAAGCGTAATATGTTTTATGTGATAGGAGAATTCCAATAAGTTTAAAATGTAAGTTTTACAGGAGTGTGGTGAGACCAATTGTGTTGTATGGTTCGGAGTGTTGGGTGGTCGATAGGAAAATAGGACCGGGTATGAGTGTAACGGAAATAAGAACGTTTAGATGGATGTGTAGAGTAACGATAGGACATAGAATAAGAAACGAATATGTTATAGGTAGTATTGGTGTTGTATCAATAGTGGATAAGATGAGGAAAAATAGCCTGAAATGGTTTGGACATATGATGAGGAGAGAAGAAACCGAAGCAGTAAAAGCGGTTTTGAAAATGAACTTTGAAGAAAAAAAAGGTTGAAGAAGACCAAAGAAGAGATGGATGGAAACAAGTGAAAAATATATGAGGGTTTTTAACGTGTGTGTACGGAATGTAAATGATCGTGATGAATGGAGAAATAGAACGAAAGTGGCCGACTCCTAATAGTTTGGAAAAAGGCCTTGAAAAAGGAGAAGATGAGACTAATGTTAATTGGTAAAGAAATAGAAAGAGTGCGCTAAAATAATTTATTTTAACTAAATGGGAACTCCACCCCACCTCTTAAATCAGGCTCTGTAGGCCACATCAAAACAAACAAAAGTTTTAAAAATAATCGTACAAAATGAATAATTTCACGATGAAAGTTGGTTCGCGCTTGGAGTTTTAAAAGTATGCAAAGACAATATTCAAATAATATGTGCCATAGCAAGCAGGTTGGATACCTAAACTGTGTAAAGGAAACCCTGTAATCATTATTGTCTTTCGTAAACACGATACGGAAACTTACCAAAGCAATAATTATGTTTGTATTTACCGCGAGTCGACCTCATCGGAATTATAACTATTTTTTTGGTTTTTTCACTATAGAGATATACTCGTTAAACTCGCGGAAGACATTATTTAAAATCGACTGATTGTATAATTATATATCACAGTGAAATCAGTTAAAATCCAAAGAAAAAAAAGCCGGAATCACTCTAGGTCACGTGGGTAGTTTAATCCTGTGGGTCAGTGTTTTGGAATGTTTTTATAGAAGTTGTATACTAAAATTGTTAATTGCTTACAAAAATAACGATTCTGAGTGAGCTTAGTTAAACTATAAAAATTGTGTCATAACAATAGAATTTGCTATTGGTCTTTTATAAGGCGCAAGATTTATAAGTAATGAAAACCGTTTAAAATTGTATAGAATCTTAATGTTATCATCATGAGAAAATAATTTTAAAACTAATTCCGAAAAAACCTAACGAACAATATCAAATATCACGGAGTAATTGAGTGTTTTATTTTTAGAATTATCCTAAAAGTCGAAATCACTCTACAACAGCGCGTAATTTCAATGTTATAATCAAATTAACACAATTTTTCAATATTTTTTTATACGCTTTCAGAATCTACTAAGCAGATTTTTTTAAAATATTTTTATTCAAATAGCAAATTTTGTTTTACATAACATATTTAATTTAAAAATCTAAAATAACAAATTTGAGTGAGTTAAGAATTTTTTTCCAAAAATAAATCACAAATATGACCAACATTCCAAAATGTTCATACTTTCAACAACTAAATATAAAATTTGTGACAGTGAATTTTCGACATTTTTTAGTAGCGTACGTATTTACATATTTAAAACCTTGTATTAAATTTTCAAAATATTTTGTTGAAAAATTAATTTTTTACCAAACAAAAATTTAAAAAAAAAAATGAAAATTTCCAAATATTTCAAAATTTTGTACTTAGCTCAGAAATTTTTGAAATTTCTTGAAATTTATATCAGAAGTGTATCTTACTAATTTTAATACTATGTGAACGTTTCAGCTCATTCCGATAACTATTGTGGAAGTTATGGCCAAAAATAAATATGTATTATGTTAAAAACACGTTTACCGTTATTTTTAACGTTTTTTCTTTTAATTTTTGCTTAGTTTTTATAATGTAACATTTTAATTTTAGGGACTCTTAAGTTTATGACCCCTCAAAGTACCATTTGTATCCATACACCGATCATAAGAGTGTGCATCATGTGAAAACCAATACATTCTTTGTTTCACTCAGAATCTAAAACACAGAACCCGACAGTTGATCGGACGTACTATTGTATTCAAAGACAAGTTCTTTTAACAGGTGATTAAAACTGACGAACATTTGCAAAAAAAATAAGACTAATATATTGGTATAAATTTACTTGAAAAGCCCTTCACGTGAACGGTTCCCCTCAAAAATATGCTTTACAAGAAAAACTCTCATGTCTTGTAGAGTGGTCCAATTTTAAAATAAATTTTTTTTACTAAAAAGAAGAAGACTTCCTACGGTTCGCATTGGCTTTAGATTCGTTAAATTCTAGACTTTTAATTTACAATAGTAGTTTGAATTAGGGCTATTTTTATACATTTTTTTTTATTACTTTTTTTAGGGGGGTATAAAATCAAAAATCGAAGTCCAATAAGGACTGTAAAAAGTCTTTGCTTCATTGAGATAAAAAAAAAATATTGAAAATAGACAGTTATTAGGTACAGTAGGCGTTGAAGTTTTTTTTTCACAGTCAATTTTGTTTATTTAAATGCATTGAAAGCGGAAAAAATTGCCTGAATTTTGTCCCTTAAAAAATATACACCAGCATGCCCCTTAATCAGCTTGTCGCCATGATTTCTCAAAAGTAATGACTGGTAAATTACGCAAAAAATGTGCAGTGAATACTTACATCGGTCGTAGACGGTAATAGTCTTTTTATAACTTCCATTACCACTTTTGTTTCAATTATTGCGAAATTTTTACATCCAATGACTTATTAAAAGTATTGAGTTAACCATAAGATTCAAAGATTGTTTTTAAAATAAAGTTATGTTTTTGAATAAATTAAATAAGTATTGACTAATGAAAAAAACCTAAGCATTTATATTACTTCCACTAAATTTATTTGTCGTATGACCGAGTGTTTTTGACCTTGTTGAATGAGTAAAAAAATACTGAGAAAAACATATTTTTATTTATGATGTTATACAGATGCTTAGTACAAAACCAATCTTACAATAATGTTATTTAAAATGATGGTTACGGTTGTCGTATTTTGAACAAAATAGAATAGCATTTATCAACTCTTTAGAAACACTTGATGTGACTCAAATTTCAATTCTAAAATTATCTCAAATCGAACAGATATTATTTTATGCTAGAGATGCCATTATTATAGTCCTTTAATGACCGTTTAGTGTATAGTTTTATCATCATTATTTTAATAGAATATTTTTTTTATCACTGACATAATTTTATTGCTACTTATACATTTAAAATTGTGAACATACCACACATTGAAATAATTGTTTAACATTTACAGTGATGTTAAAAAAACAAATTTTTTTCATGACTTTTTTGATAAACACTAGTATATTGATTGTGATGCAGAACAAAAACTGATTTTTTAAGACAAAAACAAAAGTTTCTACTTCTTTCTTTAATCAAAATTTTCTGGTTGAAAATGTTCTATATAATAAGTAAACAATTATTATTAAATTCCATCATTATTCATCGAATTTCTTCGAAAAAGAAACACCAAGGAAAACAATCCGTGTGCGTGTCGCGAACAACGTGACAGATTCCTGCAAATTGCGATAAAATCACTCCGAAACGACGCGTTTGCAGTCCGAGTAACTTTTTTAAGTGAACGCTATTTCACGAGGTTTCTTTTTCTCTCGTTTAAAATGTTTACAATTTTATTTATCTGTACGACACAATCGCTTGAAGCTCAACACAGTATTAAAGTTCATAATATAATATATCCTCCCGTACTGTAAAAATATCTGCTTTTAAATGGTAAAACAAACGATCTAAAACGTATTTCCTGAACAATTTCATTATATCATCATAAACTTATTGGTTTTCGGGTGACAACTATTTACTACCTGTCCGTGTTTGTTAACACAATGTTGTAAAAGCTAAAAAAAGACCTATAGACGTAAGCGACTGCGGGCGGGCCTCGCACGATTACCTCAGCCTTCGGTGGTCGAAAGAAGGCCGCGGGTTCAATAGTTTGGCAATGACATTGTCTAAAACATAATGACATTAAACTGCTTGCATAATTTTAAAACGACAATATCAATACAGTAGCAATGAAAATAATTAGGGCATTGTGGTAATCGCAGTAAAGAAGTAGCGCTGTACTTCGCTAAAGATCTATAAACGTCTTTCTATTTCCTGGTAATAAAAACTATTTTGATTTTTCATAACTCGAACATTTTGGAGAGAAATAAATAATAACAAAAAAAAAGAGGTGAACTTTCTCTAAATTTTAATGTTGTTATGCGCCAATGAGTAGTGGTCAATTTCCAGTAGGATATATTGAATAGTTATTGAAATGACCGTTGAAATCTAAACGGTATACTGTGCCGAATTCGATTAAAATCTGTTGAAAACTGGGGAAAGTTGTTGAACAGAATATTGCTTTTTTTTTCGTGGTAAATAGACGATACAAAGTAGTACATAATCTTCTAGGCTCTTCAAAATTTTGACAAAATAGTAACACACTCATGAACACTTACTTTAAAGGACGTGTAAAATAATGGTTATACTTTAAATTTAAAAACGACGGTAAGCAAAGATTCTGAGAGAATTCAGTCAATCGAATTTCACTCAACAATTTTAAAAGTTTAAATTTTTAAGTCATAAAATCACCTCGTAAACAATCTGTTTGAAATAATTGTCACATTTGGACCTTGTGCATTCTTGTATATACAGACAGGGTTTTAAAAAAGTAATTTGTTTATCTCATATTCTATCGCAATGAATTGTGTAAAACTTGGATAAATTTTACACGGAAAGTTGGTATTCTCTTATACACTTGAAACTAAATCAATTTGTTTCTACTATTATGTTCGATACGTAACAATATAGTGACGAGAGCACAAATAATTTGAAATTTTCTTATCAATGTTTTCTCGTTTATATCTCTGCTGCCGCTGTCCAATTTTTTTTCTTCAAATTTTCCCTCTCTAAAATTCAAACAAAAAAATGACCTCCTGCGTAAAAGTATGGGTATTCTGGTAAATTTATGATCTAAACCTGTAATAATCCGACACCTGTACTGGATAATTTATATCAAATTTTTTATGTATATTATTTTACATCTATTAATATTCCGGTATTACCATGTGATTATTTTTTTAACCGCCCAATAATTTTGATTGAATTTCTATTTATTTGGCTCTGCTGAACTTTTTCGAAGAAACTGTTTACGTGAATACAGTAACTTAGGTACTCACAAAAACAATGCGTTACGTCACTAAACGATTCAGGCGAGCAAAAGGTTCGTACCGGTTTTACTCGTACAACAAAAATCATTGACGTCACAGTATCCAATTACTGTCACGGATGTGGAGAGCATCGGTCAGATGGTTCATTTGACGTCCAGAAAGTTTATTTAGAGCACAGTAAATAATGATTTTTTTTTTAATTCTGAGCGCTGTGAAGTACAACGATGTTTTTTTTCTATAAACAATTTTAAGGGTAATAAAAATGCACAGATTTTAAAGTTTAAAAAGTTCTGAAAAGTTAATGAACTATGATCATACTTTGAGGGGTCTTAGATTTGAGAGTGTAAAATTGAAAAAGGTTAGAATAAAAAAACTAAGCAAATTTAAGAAAAAAAGTTAAAAATTACTCATACGTGTTTTTTGACTTAATTGATTTAGTAACTTGGCCGTAACATCCAAATAATGGCTAGCTGAAACTTTTACACAATAATAAGAAAAACAGGTAAAATGCAGTTTTGATAAAAATTTTTTATGTTATTTCGAATAATTTTGAGCTAAGACTTAAAAATTTTCAAAAATTTTCCATTTTTTTTTTTTTTGGTAAAAATGTAACTCACCACAAAAAGTTTTGACACTAAGATACAAGATTATCAACATGTAATAAAAAATGTCGAATTTTTTCAATAGTTTTTGTTGACGCGACAGCACCGAAAATTTGCGAAGAACCACTAAAAACGGCATTTCGTCGATAACGTGTATAGTTATTTCTCCATAGTTTTGAAAACAATCGTGACGTTTTCGTAATTAGTAATTACTCTCGGTGAGCGGCAGAGCGAAAAAAGCAGAAGAAGTCGTCTGTTTAAATACAAAGTTTAAATACAGCGACAAAACCGATTAGACACACACAGTTGTTTCCACAACAGGAAAAATAATCACCAACAATATTTATGACTCTGAACAAGATCACTTCCGTATAAATTACGGGGAGTCTACGAGCGCGTTGATGATTCGCAGAAGGACGCACGCGTAAAACATTATACTTTTGTGCGATTAGTGTCCAGTAGGTACTTTAGTAGTCATTAAACTCGTAAGCCGCGCTAAGAAAATTTACGGTCACTTTACAAGTTTAGCGTGTGTCGAACGCGCACGTTTCCGATCTCGCGATTTCCAATCAATCTGAAACGCGAACCCGATATTCTTTTACGACATACCTACGAGTGAAAACAATCTCCGTACCCGATGTACACGGGACGCTGCTTCGAGGATTCGCGACTGACGTCAAACGCGGACAACGATTTCGCGAGATCGCCGGCCCGTTCTGCAGCATCGCTTCTACATAACACGCGTTATTCAAACGCGTAGTTACAACGGGACATTATCGACGTGTCTCGTGTACACTCTCTGTGCGCAATTAGCGAATTGCGTCAAAACAATATTAACGTCTACAACGTTGTACGTTATAATCTTTTTTCGTTTATTATACGTTGCCAGGTATTTGTATGTACGTATGTATATAAGTCGGTACGCGTCCACCGACGATAATAATACATATACGATTACACGGTATTATTTTGCCCCGGGGACGTAGGCGTGCGCGGCAGACGTTTGCGTCACGGGGTGTGCCAATCGGGCTCGTAAAAAATGTATAAAAAAAAAAACAACAAGCATAGCGATCTTTCTGTTCAAGTAAGTCACACTGCTGCAGCAGGCAAATGCACGATTTTCTCTCAATACGCTGCGATCGACGATTTATGTTATTAAGCGACGATAGATCAAAAAAAATTTATCATATAATAACTTATCGAAACAGTGTCGGACCGATTGAACGGCGTACAAACTTTGTTTTTACGGCCGATAACGCGCAGTACAGGTGCCTACGACTAAAAAATAAACGGACGTGTCGAATTTGCGACCGGTTCGCGCGTGTGGGCACGGGAAAATAATAAATTTTTAATATTTCAAGCGATTAAGTATACGATACTTGATAAATATTGTCTTTTCCGAGTCACAGATTTTCTGCGCAGTGTTATCTTTCCGACACGCTTGTTTATATTTAGTCATGCCTACGACGTGTTTGAAAACAACGTACACCACCGTTGTGTCTAAGCGCGAAAATGAATTTTAAAGGAAAACGGGTCGAGGATGACCAAAGAAGATGATGGATGGAAACAATTATTGAAAAAGATGTGAGGAATTATCGTGATAAGATGAGGGGGGTGGCCGACCCCAAATAGTTGGGAGCAAGGAAATCAACTGATTGTGTCTAACCAGTGAAAAGACACAAATGGAAAAAAATACCGATGTTCAAATGTCTATAAACAAAAATCGTGTAAGGGAAATGAAAAATTGTTTACACACGGAAAAGTATAAAAAAGAAAACGTATGTTGTTTAGATGGTATTAAATAATTTCTAAACAAAAAATTGGCTGTGAAAGTGTACAAATTTACAAACGGCTCTTTAAATAACTGCAAAAAAAAAGTCGTTATCGGTTCGGTTTGTATATGTTAGTTTTACCCGTCCCGATGATGTGCGATGAAAACGAGATCTTAACGCGTTTAGACACATTCGTGAAACGTCGAACGATTTTGCGTTAACCGAGAACGGAGAGGTGCACTGCAGTGCGCTGCAGTCGTTCTTTGGAAAAACGTTTTCTATCGATTACGAAGACAAAAAGACGGTATAGAAGTTTCTTGCTTCATTACCGAGCGAAGCGATCGGTTTGAGACGATCATGTGAAGTATGAGTGTATTCATCGAACTGGAAATGGGGGACTTGGGAGGCTGGAGCCCCTCTTAAAATTGCATATAGATCGGCCAAAAACAAATCATTTTAGAATAGTAACTATTCCATTAATTGTACAGTAATGTATGAGTGAAACGTTTGTTTTATTATAAAAAGTAGACAGGCGATATCAATTGGACTGACAATATGTACGTATAATGACACATAATATAGTTTGTAACCGATTTCAAAATTAAAACCACATTTATATAATTTTTTTTTTTCACCGGATAATTTGATGTTTCCAAAAAACTTTGATATTTTTTAAATTCGTGTGTTTCAACCTTATTGACTGTTTGTTAGCTTTAAAGCCATCAATCGTGACTTATAAATAAAGTTGAATTTCCGTGCAGTGCTTTTTACTCTTTTCGGTGGCGTCGCAGACAAAAGAAACGTTCAAAGTGTTTTTGTAGAAATGTTTTTTAGTACCCATCAGCCGATACACTCATTTTTTCGACTAATGTTACCGAGGTAATGGTATTTCGCCGGTGACGTAAACACTTGTGTTCACGGCCACGGACATCTGACATTGTTTAGACACCTGAAATGCGGATGCGAGCGGTCACTTGACTTTATTTATATTAGAATAATATCCATGCTGACTATTCGAACGCAATAAAATTATAATATTGTGCTGGTAGTATCTATCACGTCATACGAACGCCAGACAAATCACGCGTATTCGAGAGGCGATCGTGAGATTTTCGTGAAGAAGTTTCGTGAATGTTTTTTTGCAACAAACACGTAGACACGTAGGTGCCTATACATACGTCATTAGGTGTGTTTCGGGTGTTTAATGTGTATTTTTACGACCAATATTACTATATAGCTGTACATATAACGACGTGTAATCGATAAAATAGGTCATATACAACTAAAGATCGCTCAGAATCGTAATTTTTGGGAGCGATCTAACGGATTTCATCATATTATTATCATAAACGTCACACTGAGATCACTACAGCGGGGCGTAATCGCGTCTCACTCGACCTTAGGTTTTTAGCCCCTTTTTTTTTTTTTTTTCTTTTTTCGGCCGTAAATTTTACTGAGTAACACCCCTTGTTGTACACGATTTCACAAGACGCCTATAACTTGTATTTGTGTTAAAGATTCGATTTTTAATCGTGTTAAAGTAATTCGTTCTGAAAAAATTTACCAGTTTACTAAAAGACACAATGGTTTTCACCCGGAACATTTTCAACGCTATTCATATTAAAAAAAATAATTTTCAAAAAAAACAAGTACAATATATTATAGGTACGCAAATCGTAATCAAAACACGATCAATTAATCGAGAAACTGACAAATTTCGTTGATTTGCGGCCGCGAGTTTGAGGCGGTAAATAATATACGTAACGTATACGAAAACGCGGAAAATTTTAAAGAAAATTAAATCGCATTATTCGGTGTTCCGACGGTTTTCTAACCGTAATTTTTTTCAGGGCCGGTCGTTAGAACAGTAAACGTAGAAAAGTTCTCTGACAAACAGCTATCAAAACGCATCGCTGTCAATCGACCGGCAAATATCGTTGATTTACTGCGAGCCAGTTGAGTCAGTTCGAAATGTTTTATTTTTCACGCGTCGCGTAGTCTACGAAAACGCGGAAAACTGTTGACGGTCGCAATTACCGGAGCCGTGTTTTTACGATTATTATTTACTATAATGATGTAAAACATCGCACGAATATTATACATTGCAGTCGTTGTTTGTCAAATCGCACACTCGGCTAGGATTTAAGTACAAACGTCGAACACGAAAAACACGCGGACCCATTATTGTTATACAAAATAATATTGTCGTTTCGTAGCATAATAATATACGACGACAACAATGTAATTTGTTGTATACACGCAGATTTTACCGCCGTAAACGAAGCCAAAATGTGACTGACCGACCGACGTTTATTGTGCTAATCGCGGTATGACGATACGTCCAGTGCCAACACGTCAATTTTCATTCCAAAATAAAACTCAACTTGCCCCTGGGTGACTCGTGGTAAAATTGTTTACAGGAAGTTGAATATTTTTAGATTCTGAGAGTCAGCGAGGAATGTAGATATTGTTTTTACAATGATGTTTTTTTTTTTTTGTCAACAACTTTTCGGAATGCTCAGATTTTCAAAGTCAGTACTTTTACTGATATGGTCCCCGGCGGTACTTTGGTTGAAGCTTTTTTTAAAAAAGTTTCGCCTACTTTTCGCGTTAAATCCCAAGAACAAAAACAAAATTTGGGAAATCTGGAAAATTTTACTCGAAATATGATCAATTTTACAGCGAAAAGTTTGAAATTTTACGATTTATCATGAAGTTTTCGTATAGGACTAGTGCACCGATTTGTCAAAGTCAGTACCTCTAATGAAAGGACTATAAGCTCCAATTGTACTTTGGTCGAAGTTTTTTTTTAAAACCAAAAAAAAAATCGAAAAATTTACGACAACGAGTTCAGTCCATCCATCTCATCTATTTTGTGTTTAAAATTGTGCACAACTCGAAAGATGATACGTACGATTTTTAAAATATCAAAAAAAAAATTATGACAAATGAGAGCATTTTGCACATAGTTTACCGTACGATTGTTTTCGCGATGTTTTGCGTTTATTAGACAATCGGTCAAAAAATAATGAACGTTTTTAAGCTTCAACCGTGGTACCTGTCTACTACATTATCTAGGTCTGTCGAATGAAGTACTGCCGCGTTAAAAGTTCGGAGCACGCTTTCTACCCGTAAAAGTATTTCCAGACAAAAAAAGGCCGGGGCAGTGCATTTTAAGAAAGGAAGGTTAAGAGCGGAATTTAAAAAAGACAAAAGTGTCTATGTTGCGTGTTAGGTAGCTTGATGCCGCGTGGGTCATTGTTTTTAGAATATTTAGTCGGATGCAGTGCGTTATATTGAATTTGCGAGCGCAATATATTTAGCAAATCGCTAAAAAAGAAAAGCCACTTAGCGGAGCTAAAACACATTGTTAACTCATTCGGATCACCTTTATCCCGATTGCGTGATAAAGTTCACGGCTAAATACGCTGATAAACGTATATTATTATTACCTACTATGGTTTGCCCACATCAACGTCAGACTGACAATATCATTATAATTAATTACAATCTACGCGCGCTGCGGATTGATATATTACAATAATGTTGGCGCGAGTTTATAACTCTTTGATTTGCTGGCCGTGACCGCGCATAAACCTGAAAAATCGTTGATTGTGAACATTAATGAACGGGCCGTGCGCATCATCATACGTAATACGAGACAATCATCAGAATTATCATTGTTCGTAGTAAGTTTCAAACTCGGTGGCGGTTTCGCATTGTTTCGCGCGTCGCCTCGATTTTTATGCACGCTTTAAATACTCGAATTTAATAAAAATCCTCTAAAACATTAGAACGACTTTGGGCGCGTAGAATATGTATATAGTGGTAAAATATACACAAACGATTCACACCGAATTGCCAAATCTCAAGAGGACGGCATACGAATCGCGGTGCAATGTAATACTGTCAACTGAACTGCTTATACAATTTTTTTAGCAAAGTATAGTCGCTTAGGTTTTGAACAGGTGGATAGTGATTTTTCGATTTTATGTTTCTTTTCGACTCGTATATAATGATGTGAAAACTGCTTCAATATTAATAAATATTATAGAAACTACCAGGCGCTCCGCGACGACAAGTTTTGTGCAGATAGTAACGGTTTTTTGGTGAATTAGTTTTCAAATTATTTATCTTGATATTTCAGGAAAAAAAACTGATTTCACCAATTTGACGATAAATCATCGTAAAATGTTCGGACATAAGTATTTCATGTGTATCATTTACTATCTGAATTTTTTTTTTTTTGCTATAGATCCTTCAAAAATAATTTATATAACTAAAATTTTGCATTACCGCGTTCTATGTTAAGCTTTTCAATAGATTTCAGATGTTATTTAATTTTTGAACATTGTTTAAAAAATAACTTCATTTTTCAAAAGCCTTTAATCAAAGTAAGTACCTACAATCTCGGCCGAATGACGGCTATCGTTGGAGGAAACGTAATATTAATAGATGTGTAAAAATTTAAGTGATTCTTTTGCCCAAAAAAATGTTTGAAGAAACAGCATTAAACAAAATCAATTTTGCTTCGCTCCGAATCTAAAAACTATTTTGGAAGGTGATTGTAATACATTAAAACTAAAATGCTCTGTTCGATTAATTTTACAACGTTTATAACTCTAAAATATCAATAAAACAGACTTGATTGCCAAAGTCAATATGAAAAAAAAAAAAACAAAACTCTAAGATAATTAGGCTTTCAAGAGTAGTAAAAACGATGCACCCACATACTTTTGAAAAAAATTTCTTCGTATAAGTATAATTATTTTAATACATTACACTTTTTTTTTTTTTTTTACACGTTTTGCTTAAGGAAAAAAATAGATTCTAAATCAACCCATACCAATTTGGCATACACCATAAATCACATACATTTTTATGAAATAATGTCCTTTAGATGTATTAATCACGGTATTGAGTTTTTTTTTTAACTATAAAAACGGTTTAAAATTTACAACCATAATGTACTAAATAAATCAATGTTTCGTGCATATACAATCACTGTAAAGACTGATTTAAATTATTTTAACAACAACTTACGTAATAAAACTCGTAAATTAGGTTAGGTTAGGTTAATATTCTACCGATTCAAGTGGTGTGTGATTCTGTATAAAATTTTTAAATTTATTTTAATGAATTGGAAAAAAAATAGGATTAATTCGAGGCCGAAAGAATGGCTTATTTTTCGGGTAGGTTTGATTATGTTCATATTAGATGTGTAAATAGTTGATCACAAAAATTGTTGTTTTAGGCTAGCTCAATAAGGCTCAATACTCGACAAGATTTAAATTATTAAGTTATAATTAAGTACCTATATTTGGCAGTCGGCACTATTGCCCACCTCGATTGATTTTTCTCATACATCCTATTATGCAGAATGAAAATAACAGATTTAACGAAAAATATCAGCAATGTTGAAATACTTAAGGGGCCTCTATAGTCTATACCTAGATTTTCTTTGTCTGTTCGTCACACGTAAATCATAAGACTTTAAACGGTTTTTAGTTCCAACATACTGATCAATCTATTAATGTGATAAGGAAACCGATTTAAATTCTTCAAGATGTTTGCTTTGGATCTTTCGAGCAAAATTTGTATTTTCTTGTTCCACTTTATTTATACAATACAAAATTTTAAAAACTCGAATTTGTTTTTTAAAAATTTAATTTGTAAAAACTTAGAAGATAAAATCGTAAATGTACTTCGAAGGAATCAAAGTTGACGTCTTTAAAAATTCAAGTTAATGTTCAGATTCCTTATCGCATTTATAGGTTTCTACGATTCAAGTGTGACGGACGGAGAAAAAAAAATGAGGTGTAGAGGCCGCCCTTAAACTACCTATAAATAAAATTTTTTTTACGTTCGAATTTGTAACATGAAAAAACATGTATTTGTCAAACAAACCACGCAAAAACGGTCAATCGTTTGATTCTGGTTAAAAAGTTGAACTGCAAAGTACCATCATTCATTTTTATTTTATATTTTTTTTCAGTATGTTCACACTTCAATAAACGATAAAATCAAATATTTATAAAACATTTAAAAACCAATCAAAGAAATCGTTTAAGACGAAAAAAAAAATATTAGATACGTAAATTTATTTGTACCAATTTTTTTTACATAAAGTCCGGTACACTCAAAGGAAAATAAAAAAAAATCCGTGATTTGATACTCTTAAATATACAATAATAATTGATTTATAAAAAATATTTTCCATTAAAAACAAAGGATAATGTTTATAAACGCATTGTATATAACGCATATGAAAAGTATCTGCAGAACAGTTGCACTTATTTCGGTTAATGAATAGGTTTTTTATTTTCAACAAAAAATGTGATTTTATCAATTTCGTTTCTATGCGTCTAAAGTAATTTAAATTACCGACTTTTATCATATTAGATAAATAAAATCACAGAGTTTATTTTTTACTTTATACTTAAGTATGTACCTTTTTTCATAATCATCACAACTTTTATTTTCTGAACAAAATAGTCTGGATAAGATGATATTACCATATATGTCTGCAACAATTATACTGACAAAAAATAATGTAAATATTGTTATAACCGTAATTAAACCATAAATGAGCAACACAAATAATTTATCATAGAACGATAATTCGCATAGATTAATTTTGTTGAGTTGAGGGTAATTAGTTCAAATGTAAAAATAAGTACTTTTAAAAATGTTCCATTTCTATTCCTTACATCCAATCACAAGACTTTAGCTTGAAGGGGATAATTCGAAAGAGTTATTATCAAATTTCGCCAGAGTGCGTAATATAGCCACTCAATTTCTACAGGAGTAGGCTATTTTAGTAAGGAATCTTAGTTTCTTCACAAATGAAACAATTGTTATTTTATTTTTAATTTTTTAATGATTACGATTCGGAATACCTGTATACTGACGTTGAGATTTTTTTGTAATTTTGATTATTAAAAAATATACTGATGAAATTTAATTTTCAACAACAACGTCAATTTTGAACCCAAATAACTAAAAAAAAAAAAATTATTTTTAAACATTTGCCAACGACGGTTTGAATCAATCAATGTGTACAGATTGTACGTTTAAATATTCAGCTTCTAACTATTCATAACTTAAACTAATGGTAAAAAACTTAAAATACAAAAGTTCGATTTTTAAACTGACTAAAGATAAATAAAAATGTTTTAACTTTTTTTAGGGTCATCGTATAGTATAGTATAGTATTAGCTATAGGTATACTCAACTAAACCACTTACGCAAAAGAAAAAAACATAATGAGGTATTCTCCCGTAAATAAGCGATTCACAATTACCTGTATACTTAACAACAAAGCACATTCTTAATCACTTTTGATTTCTAAAATATATATTTTTAACCGTGGCCTATGCTATAGAATAATATACTCAGTCAGACCCAGAGCTGTACATGATATAATTTAGCGAACGAAAAAATAAACAAATGAAATGTACAATTACAAATTTTAAATTTTCAAATACAAATGCGATGTCAAAATACTCGTACTAATGATACCAATAAGTATAAACATTACTACATATTAGTATTTCATGACTGTCAATTATTATCTTTGATGTTCCTGAATTTTTTCATAATACAAACGCTATATGTTTGTTTTTTTATCTACTTTGTTAATGATTTTTCATTAATTATTTTTAAAAAACTTGAGTACATAATATAGGAACTGAGGTATACACCAAAAATGTCATCGTATGGTGGGTACAGATTCTAACGTCATTACAGAAACAGCATGTATCATAAAAATTTTCGAATGAGTCATTTAAATTATTATAGAACGTGCAACCGTATTTGAGATCATAACTTATTTTAGAAACGTTTACTTAAAATTATAACTTTACAAACGTATCGTATTAAAATGAAAAAAATTCGGAAGCCTAAAATAATAGTGATTTCAAATAAAACGCTGCAGATATCGGAGGGAAAACCCGAAAAACAATTTGTGATAAATGGCATAAAAAAATAAACGATTTAAAAAGTAAAACAGTCAAAACGTTCGTCAATTATCTTTGAGTATTTGTTACAAGGTTTTTTTTCTACCTGTTGTTTACCTAGTTAAGAATTAAGGATCTCCGTCGCTTATGGAGTTCCTAATACAATTAAAGTTTTATTTTTCTACTTTTTGTTCTGAAAATAGTTCTGAGCTCGTGATACTGCACGTTTTTACGTTTTTAAAGCACCAAATAATTATATTAACAGAATAAATTCATTTTGAGGTCATTTCAATACATTTTATTTGTAAAAACAAATTTTTTTTTTTTCCATGATAGTGACTTCTCTGGTAAGCTAAGAACCAACACTATAGTGACATAAACTAAATACCTCAACCTTAACACCTTAACCTGAAAACTGTTTTAACAAAATTATTTTTCAAATAAATAAATTTTCGTAACATTTTGGCCGTTTTAATTCGATCAAATTTCGTATAAATTTCAATATTTCAATTGTTATCAATTTCTTTGAAAATAAATATTTAAAAAAATAATCTTTAAAAACAAACAATAGATGTTA
This sequence comes from Hormaphis cornu, assembly GCA_017140985.1. Classification (NCBI taxonomy): domain Eukaryota; kingdom Metazoa; phylum Arthropoda; class Insecta; order Hemiptera; family Hormaphididae; genus Hormaphis; species Hormaphis cornu. Next base: position 22,977,022 of record CM029358.1, on the reverse strand, counting down.
TTTCAAAGTCAGAACGATTTTCAGAATGAAAATTGGATAGACCTATTAGTTAATGGAATGGCGGGGATCGTTTTTCCGTCATAAGAATCAAGAGTGACGAAGACCCTTAAAAACAAAATATTTACCACACCGTCGAAAACAATACAATTTATATCAGAACTAGTATGGAAGGACTTTGGAAGTTATGTCATAAAACTATTATTATTATTAATTTATAATGTTATATATTATAGTACAAAAAATTTTTAGTAGGTACCTATACAAATATCAACACATATTATTGATTACGCCTGAGAATTAACTGCAGGATTTAATTAAATAGTTACTTTTTCATCGTTGTTCATCAGAATGAAATCCAAACATCAAACATACCTCCTTTTGTACTACAAAGTAAATAGTTGTTGGTAATAACCAATTAGCACCTTACATATGCATCAGTAATAATTATTATATTAAACAAGTAATATTTTTCGAACAATTCATTTACTGAAAATCATTACTGTGATAATGAACCCGTGAACGAATGTACCTATATATATATAATCAAATATGATAACATTTATGATAAATTTCAAGAACATGAAATGTAATTTGAACAGATTTTATAAAAATTCCTCTATCCTTAATAATATTATCTGTACAGTAAAATATTTTAACTTCGTTCGATCGTATATAATATTTATATATAAATATTTATATATATATATATATTCTCAAATATTTTTTGTAACTGCAGATTACAAAACTTATATTTTTCAGCAGCACTGTTCAAATTATAATCAAACTATTACTATAGTATATGTTTAATTATTTCAAGGTTTCAATGAAATAGGTTATTCACACCTCAGCTGTTATTAGTTACTATATCATAGAAAAGTGTTACATTTATAGTCTACTAGATTTTCATGCACTTCATCCCTAAATTTTAGACACTACAATAAATATTGACTATACATTTTACTACACAGTCAAAAGTTTATGTACCAACGTATATGTTGTTTTGACTTAAATTATATAATGTTGGTCGTATTCATAATTCAAAATCGGACGTATACTTGAGCGTATGTAAGACTCGTTCGATTTTGGAAAAAATAACCGAGTTAGATAATAATGATTTCCCGTGAATTTCTCTGCATCATAACAGTATTGTTTTCCTTATGGCGAACCGATAATTCATAGATTTAATTATGTTTTATTTATTAATAACTATTCGATTCGCAGCTATATATTATTGCAAACTTTTTTCCCGTCGGTGTGAAAAGTTTCAAAAATATGACGAAATTCGTTTTCACTCGATGACGGAAGTAACGTTTAGCAAATTTCAAAACTTTAATACGTTTTACACCTGTTACTGTGGGCTTAAAAGTGTCGGTTGGATTTGAATCTTAAAATTTCTATACGTGGATAGTATGAAATATTGGCGAGAAAATTAATATCGTTTGGGCAAAAACATTTCATAAGTTTTTGTGATTAAAAAATAAACGTCTTACAACAAAACGCCAGCAGCACCATAGCTATAACGTAGTCACGTTTCTCATTGTTTATGCCGTCAAAACAAATACGATTTTACTGTACATTTATAATCGTGCGCTTGAACTTGAATATTTCAAAAGAAGATAAATAAATATAAAATTGCTGCATAGCCACGCTATTCCGCATAAACCCTTTCCGTCAATAATTGTTTGGCTGAATAATATTACGAATCAAATATTCTCCGAACGTCGGGTAGCCTCGAGATGAGCGTTCGTGTGTAAAAAAAGTAAATACAAATAACACAATCCGACGGATACGATAGTAATATTATCATGGCGATCAACTTGTGGTAAATACGTAATTTACGCTTTGCTAAAAAACGAACTACAGCATAAATTATAATTAGTCGATTAATTAAATCTCGTAAACGTTTCGACTGGTCGGTTCACGCGTGTCACTAGCTGCTGTATGAATCACATTCAACGGTGGTTATATTCTTTTTTTTGTTTTTTTCAAAGGTGTGTACCTCCTAATCTAGTGTATTATCATACGCATATTTCGAAAACTTATGCGCGCTGTGGCTAAAAAATCCTAAAATATAAAACACATTAATTTTATATGTTGTTTCCAAGTACAAATGTTAATAATTTGCAATCATCTGAGAATTAATAAGAATAGTAAGTAAAAAAAAATAGTAATTTACATATTTTGATTAAGTGCTGCCGCCGCTGTGCCAAGACATAAAGATGCGTAAAATTATAATTTTCGAAAATATCATCTCCAAACTGTATTTAACCAAAAATTATTTTATCCAAAACATATCTATGCCAAATAATATTTTGTGAGTAAAAAAGTAGAGAATAATTTGTCAGAACATATATCGCTCAAAAAATATTTCTTCTGAACAGTATTTTAACAGAAAAATATTTTGTCTTAGAAGATTAAGGTAGTAGGTAGGTATCCAATAGATTGTATGACGCTTTTCCCAAAACTATATTTCCCAAAACGATTTCTACCAAAACAATTTTTCGCAACCCGCTTCCGATTCCCGAAAAAATTTTCCCCATTAAATTCCAATTCCCAAAAAAAATTTTCCCAACAAATTCCAATTCCCAAAAAACTTATTTAAAATGGACGTTTTTAATAATAGTATTTTCAAGAATTAAAATACATTTTTAATGTTTATTTATTATGTGTTTGAAAAACAGTGTAAATTTTACAATAAAAAACCCATTATCACATTCGAGACGAATCATGCACCATTTTCATTTCAAACACCCGGGCCACACCAACTTGCATTTATCTATCGGTTCGCCGTCGCACTCGTCTAGTCAAAAGACGTCTGAGCGACTTTTGATTGACTAGCCAAATCGTGTTTTTACAATTTTATTTATATCTATTTTTATTCAAAATTATTAATACTTCAATTATTACAATCGTGTCATCTTGCGTATATGTTGATAAATTGGACAGTGTCGTTGGAAATGTTATCGCCGTCAGTGCATTATAATAATAATCACAAAAAAGTTTTTGAGAGTTTGAATAAATTGGAAAACATTTTTTTTGGAAATAAAAATTTATTGTGGTTAAAAACTTAGGGAATTGGATTTAGTTGGAAAAAATCGTTTTGGAAAAAGTGTCTCCAAACGATCTAATATTTTGCTGATCACTACGTGCCTCATTGATCGCGCTTTTATATTTAGCCCATTGTATTTTGATTGTTCTTCTTCTCCGGCGTTCGCTTTCTTCAAGAGCTTTTGTGACTGTTAAAAAATCTTTTCACGATTCTCTTTCTCGAATGACGTGTTCCTTTCAGCTTGTCACACCTAGTGTTTGAAAATTTCACTAAGTATAAAATTTTGAAACATTTGAATGAAATATTGCATGATTAAAAAAAACTATTAATAGGGGACTACGAAAATATGGAGTCTGTCATTAATTAGGGTGTTTAACCTTATATGTCTTTAACAAATTTGTAACAAACGTGATTTATTTATTTATTATCGTTTCGATTATGTTAATTCAAATGTATTTTTTACAGTGGGACACGAGGTCAAAGAAATTTAACGCTAAAAATATGTCTATAAAGTTTTCTAGTTGTTCGAAAAAATTGAATTTACTCTGAAGAAAAATCATCAACGTTACTAACAAATTCAAAATTTCCGTTAACTTCAAATTTTTTAACCGTGTTGAACAGACTCGGTAAAGTTGAAAAAAATAATCACTAGCTTGCCCAGCCTTGATTTTACGTATTATTTGGAAATTAATTGATACAAGCACAGACGCAAGAACATGACGAAATATGTTTTATATATTTTAAAAGTCGCATATGTGTCTGACGGCTCCAAAATTTATGGCGAGCTTGGGATTATCACTGTTAAAATACGGTCTACTCTTATGGAGGGAGCACGTAAAAATCTGGATTTTATTCATCTAGACCGTACAAACTATCTTTTTAAACGAAAAACTACGACGTGCAAAATCAACTACATAAAGTACTGATTGAGTTAAATTGATAGTAACAAAGTTGTCTGAAATGAAATTAGTATCAGTAACAAGTGAATAATGGGCTTAGAATAGAATTTAGGGCTTAATTAGAATCTATTTAATACGTGTCAATTTAAATAACGCAAAATGCCCAATTAGGTACCTGTAACAAATAATGACATCGAAAATGCATTCTATTACTTGTAATCTATTAAACAATGAAAAGAATCTAATTTTATAACATTGATTCTCTAGGTATATAGTTACAAAATACCACAATGGACCGTTTAAGAATAACAAAAAATACTAAATTGACTATCGACGAACAAGAATGAAATAGCACTCACCTACAGCAGTCCCGTCGTTTCTTTACATAAACACAATAGCGTGTTTGAAAATCACCCGAACAAAAAAAAAAAACATATCCTTCGATTTCAGTCAATACCGATGTTTCCAATTATTTCCAGTGTTGTTAACTATACAAACAAAGTTAATGGAAAACTTTTTGGAATAATACATACAGGCAATATCATAAATACTTTTAACGTCACGTATTTTTCATGACATTTTAGGAACGTTTTTTTTTTTTTTTTACTTAATTCTTATTCGTATTGAAATTGTACTTCGACTTTCGTCTTTCGTACTCTTTTTTATTCAAATAGTTTTCTATCATAGGTACGTGTTATATTTTTGAAGTGCAACTAACATTAATTGAGTTTTTTAAATTGTAAAAATTACGGCCCAAAATCTAATGAACTAATATATATGTCCTTAAAAAATTTATAAAAAAATCTATAAAATGATTTTCACTAAAAAAACAACTTCTTCTTCTTCTTCTTCTTTGGGGTTTGTCGGCCATTAAGACCATCGCGTCACACATCCAATTCTCCAACCTTCTCTATCCAAAGCTCGTGCTTTCCAATCCGGTCCTCCATTCAGTGCCAACACGTCTTTTTTCATCGTGTCTTCCCACCTTAATCGAGGTCTCCCTAGTGGTCTTTTACGAACTGGGTTCTCGTCCATAGTCATCATTATTATGTTGTTCTGGCTTCGTCTAGCATGAAGCCACTGAAGTCTTCGGAATATAATATATAATATAATATTATCTGAATAAATATATTTTAAGAAAAAAGCGCCCAGTAGATTTTGAAAACGTACACAAAAAAAAGGATTGAAAAACATTGCTATTTTGATTATAACAATGAAATTACGCGCTGAACACAAAATACTAAACACGCATAATAACTTAAAAAGATGGTCCAAATGGCTTGAAATTTTTACACGTTATTTAAATTAATAAACCAAAATCTGTGATTAATTTCATACTGTTTCTCCATCCTCTCTATTTTTCTATTTGAGTCACTGAGCTCGCTGAAAACTGTTATTTTCGCGAGAATTGCTTACCGATTTAATATACACGACTTCTGTGTTATAATATCTTTCAAAACAGTGACCCACAGCCCCAAACTACTACCCACGCGACCTAGAGTGATTTTGGCTTTTTTATTACACGCAGTTATCGCTGTCCGCGATACGCAATATACCTAACACACGAAAACAATGAAAAAAAAAAAATCACCAACACTTAAAACAATAATACTAACAAAATGATTGATGTATGGGACTTGTAAAAACTCGTGAGACGAGACGTTTGCGAAAAACACTCGTGATGTGCATATTCGCGTCGGACCTTATATTATATATTGTTATACACCCGCCGTCCGTGACCTATGTCGATCGTAAATTTATCAAGTTACGAGCGATCGTATTTTTTTAATTTTGTTTTTTAGTGTTTTTCGCCACGCGTTATCCGTGTATGATCGTTTTGTCGTCGAAATAACGTGCTTGCGCGGCCGATTTTCAAAAATTTTCGAATTCCCATTCATATATAGGAGGTATACCTATAAACGTCGTGGATACAATAATAACAACGGTTGCATACACGTGCAATATCGGTTTTCCTGTAAACACGTCGCGTCCGAGTTAGAGAAAAATCTCTAAAATAATAATCGCAACGCCGAGTAGAAGAGTATGGGTTACAGGTGTTAAAACTAACCGTTGGCACTGACGTGCAGGTACCTATAAATTATAAATCCGAATTTATCGTATGATTGTAATTTTGAACGTTCGATCCGTAAATAAATCGTTGTCGTCGTAGGAAAACGTGTGTGAGCCCAGCAGTGTGCAAATATATTTTACAATAAATCTTGTGATGCAATCGCATCGAAAAAAAAACAACGCCAGAAGGCCATTGGGAACGGTTTGAAGAAAAAAATAGTACCCATCTAATAGTTTAGGTATAATAGCTCGTGCGAAAGGTCAAAAGTAAATAGGTACCTACTTTAGGTAGGTTATTAATTAATTCTGGATTATTCTGGACAAACAATTCCAAAAGCTGCGAAAATGTAAAATTTCATTACGTAGCTAGTCGTAAATTATATTTGTTTTAATGCTGAAATTCCTGAAAATTCATGGAATAAAGGTGTCGTAAAAAATAATCAATAATACATTCTTACGTGTGTAATTATTTTAAATTGTTTTTTATTCAACGGGTAAAAACCCAATACAGAATGACAACGAAGCAATGATTTTGTGAACGATACACGAATGTGCGGTGACAAAATTACGATAAATTTGTAAAAATCAACTACATGCAAACTCAACAACCAAAAACGGAAGAAAAAAAATATTTAAAGTTGTTTTTAACAGAGATTTTATAAGAGACGATATGTGGGCGATTTCTACCACCTGAAATGCGTTAAATTTTAAATAGTCGAAATTGACTTTTCGGGAAAAGTTCTTCGTCTCATAGAATCAACGTAATTAAATACCAACCTTAATAATTTTTTTTTTTTTTTTTTGTAGCAACGGTGAAAATTTTTGGCGCGTTGAACTTCGAATTTTGATTTTATCGCTAACAACCCCCCAAAAATGTGTTATAAACTTATGAAAATAGGCCTAATTCAAACTTGTATTTTATTATAGTTTTAAAAATTAATAAAATGTGATAAATCGAAGTCCAACGTGCCCAGTAAGTCACCTTTATGTTTTCATCAAAATAACAATTATAGTTACGAAAATCGAACAATTTTACGACGCGTCAGAGCTTTTCCAATAGGTACCTAACACATTTTATCGTTGTAAAACAGAATGTGCGGCCGAAAGGCCCCTTTAAAACTTTCATTTTTATCGTTTTAGTTGTTCCATATTATTTTTTTTTATTTTTTATTGTCATAACCCGATCGCCTGTTTAGGATTTTAATAAAGAAATCAACTGTTTACGCAAATGTATAAGGCACTGATCTGCCTTTGACGAAGTTCGAAATTCAATTAAATTTAACGTATTATGGAACGGAAAAGTTACCTACTTGTACATTAATCGATAATAATTGTTATAAATTAAAATCTACAAGTTCAATTTGATTTTGACGACACGATTTATTCACAAATTATGTAGATACTAATTCTATGATTTATACCGTCATTAATTGTACACTGCAATCGAGAAATTCAAAAAAGAACGATAAAACTACCGAACACCGAACATAACCCAATGATAAATTACAATTTTATGAATTTTTTTTTCTAAAAACACAACTCTCCATCATTCAATGCACCTTAAACGTGTTATGTAAGCGTACTGTGTATTACAAAGTGTAAAGCAAAAGTGAAGACTAGAGGTTTATTTTTAGTTTCAACAGTGTATTATTACAAGAATAAATTACTTGAAAATACAGTGAAAATTTGAAACCCCTTTGAAGACTTTCAGACTAAAAGAAAAGTTTAGTCAAAAAAACTGAATAAAAATTTTCTTTCTGCTTCTCGGATGTTTTATTTTATTTTTTTTTTTTTTTTTGTAGATTCTGAACATAGCGAAGACCAAAGAATATATATATATATTATATATATATATATTGCTTTTACATTGTTCTATTTATTTGTGATCAACTTGAAGGCTAGTAGAATATTGCTCTTATCGTTGTATCTAATTCATCTAACGGCCACTAATTAAACGAAGATTTTGCATTGTTTGAAACATTTTTCGACATTTTGTCATCCGAGAATTGAAAAGGTTTTGTGTAATCGTTTTTTTATAAAAACGCTTTTTTATTGATTATGATGCAGAAAAAGACAGACAATTCTTTAAGGCCAAAACAAATTTTGTAACTTCTTTACTGAGCAAATATTTCAGTTTGAAAGGGTTCGATGACGTTACCGATTCCATCAGTATTCATCGAGATAAAACCATTTTAAAGTAGAAATATTTTGAGAACTAAACGACGTGTTCACTTTGAAAGAGTTTTGAGCTAAAACTAACATTTTGAAAAGATTCAATACCACGGAGTTTTTTAAAAACAAACATTACTTTGGGTAGTTTTTTTATTTAATTGATTATAATAATTAATACGTATTATAAATTGTCTGGCAGAATTCCATGAAATTCAATATAACTGATCTTCATGTCCTTATGGCACACCGCACACGCACACATATTGTAAAACAATAATATTTTAAAATCTAAAATGCGTTTGCTAAATATTCTCATAGTATAAACACATAGAATATTTCCATTCTTATTTCTCAGGTGACAAAATTAATATTCGCTTTTCTCGGCTCTAAAGTAGGTGTAAAATAAATTTTTCAAAAACACCTACTAAGAGTTTAAAATTTTTATCTGATGTGTTGTTTAATATAATATATTCTCAAACATAATATTTTAAATGTATTTCACAACCTAACCGAATGAACAAGAATTAAAAAATTTAAATAATTTTCACGCACAATTTATCATGAAACGTGTAAGTACATTGTATTTACTTATACCTTTTTTCTTATCTTATTCTTGCATATTTTTATGATTTGTCTTTCATTTTCACTGCTTATCATAAAACATATTTTTATACTTCCAAATAAATAAAAGCAATGACAATTTTTCAATAAAAAATCAATATGTTCATTTACAGGAAAAATCACAGGTACGGTGTAAAATCATATAAACTTCCCGAATTGGAAAATAATGCAAAATTTAAACAATAATAAAGACTAAAAAAATAACTATTTATTTTATTTTCCGTGAAACGTTATTTCTACTATTTTATATACTATATTTTGATTTGCATAAATACATAATAAATCAAAATTGAATAGTTGGTTACTTGCTTACAATTTATATGCAAAAATTAGAACTTTTCCCGGTCGTCCAAGTAAATGAAAAACTTTTTTGAGTCCTTACCTGTCAAACGTTAAGGTGATTTAATTTTTAAAATGATCATTTAATTTCAAACGATAAATTTTAATAGTAGAGTTTAAGTTTGCAAATAAAGATTTCGTGTCCAAAAAAAAAAAAAAAACAACGACAACAATGATTTTTAGGTATATAACTTGTGATAACACATTTAACCACTCTTGTTTTCAGAGCGGAAAATTCTAAACTAATCGATTTTCAATATTCTTAAAGGCGACAAAATATCGCTTTTTAAATTTCTAAAACGTTTATTCTGCCGAACCTTCTTAAACACTAACTTACGAACACTCCCATTTTATTTTTATTTTTCTTATACTAGTGAATATTTAGTAGCTACGTGTTATCTATACATATGATATTATTATTGTATAATATTATAATATAGGTTTTTGAATGAGTGAGACAAATTTATTATGATACTCATTTAAAAACGGCTGTAAGTATAACGCGGCATTGTCTTTGTTTTGAATCAAGTACCATATTAATCTAATACGTATCAAAAAGATATTTTGTTCTTACGCGTTTGTTATTTTTAATGCTTTTAACGATGAAGTTCACACAAAAAAAAATTAAGTTGATCTTTAGTCTTTAATCTTTTTGATCTTTGACTACTGATTACCGCGGAGTCCTAATGCAAAACGGCATAATAAATACGTATATTATCGTAAAAGTAGCAATATTTAGGTACCTATCGCAAAACGGTTCAGGTGAAAACAAAAATTGAACATTTTTTTCCGACGTCGGAAACTAGATAATTTAGCAAAAACGAATAGGTACATATTTTTTGTAGCGGAAACTACGACGACACTGACTTGGATGACTCTAACGTGCGTATCTATTCCGATGCGTCCAAACGATCGTCAGACACGGCACCAGAAAAATGAAAAACCAATTCGTCGGAGGAGCGAAGACAATGGTTAACAATACTATAGTCATAAAAACAAAAATAATGATTTCAATTTATGTATACTTGAAACCGTGCACTGCAACAGCCTAACATTTTTGAAATGCGACTTGTAGAAAAATATATATATATATAAATATATGCAAGCACAAGCATAACCCATCGATTTTCCGTGAGATATGCAGAAAATCTGTTCGAGGCCGTCACTGAGCCCCGCCGAGAACGATTATAAACGTTCGTATAGGTCGGTCTGATAGCGAAATGGTCAGTAGACCAGGTGACGTCTCACGTGTTATTGACATCGCGATGCATCAAACCGATGCATCGGTGTCATTACCACCAGTGAGCTCGTGCCTGTGCGGTTTTTGAGACAAACGTTTTAAGTCTCAAAACGTCTGGGGAGGAACGAGGGAAGGTCAAAAATTTGTCTTAGGGGCTAATAACAAAACAATTATAGTATTGCGCACTTGCCACTATTCACCTGTTGAATATGTAATCGACTGATATCCATACTGTTTTATCGTACACAAAACCTAGCGCGCGAACCGCTCGATTTTAATAATTTTTATCATTGTAAACGCTCAAATATAGTATAGTCGTTGGATTTCTCGAAGTTTTACCGATAAAAAAAAAAAAAAAAAACATAAATACCTCGCGGATCCAGGAATGCCGCCGTAGAACTGATAAAACTGCTAACGCTATTTAAAACACGTGAATCGAACAAATTATTAAACGTGTTCGACACAAGTGTTTTTTCGAAATTATATCGCCGACAAAATTCAGGATCTATCGATTCGCGGCCACATCGTATTATTATAAGATTATACAGACAATAACTAAATAGAAAAGAAAAACCCCGGGATTTTTGGTGGGTAGTTTCAGCGACTACGCTTTGGATGAGTGACTAGAAGTTGTGGTTCAAACGTATTATTTAACATCAAAAAATAAAAAATTTCCTTCGAAAATACGATCCTGAGCAACCTCAGTTGTCTACGTCCTGATAAAAAAAAAAAAATTTTACTATAAAAATTGTCCAACAATTCCGAAACAACGTACCCAAGTATAAAGAATATTGATTTTAATAACGTGTGTAAATGTCAAACCATTTTGACGATTACACGAGGAGTTAATACGATTCTAGTATCGATCGCGCGATAGTTTCAAACAATTTCATCGTTATAACTAAATTACACCGTTTTTCAACACTTTTTTTTGTACGCGTTCGGAATCTATGAGCAGATTCTTTTGAAATCGGTTTGTAGCAAATTTCGTTTTACATATTTTAATTTAAATTCTCAAATAACGAATTTGTGTGCGTAACAAATATTTTTCTCAAAGGTTTGCTCAGTTTTCGACCATTTTTCAAAGTCTAAAAAAAAACTATGAATTTTCGAAATTTTTAGTATATACTTATTGTTAACTTATCGTGTTGAACTATCAAAACATTTTGTCAAAATTGAACGAAAACCACAAAGAAATTAGAAACGTTCGAAAATTTTAAAATTCTATACTTGACTCAAAATTTTCAAAAACCATTTAAAATCACAAATTTAACAACGAATGAAACTGTTGAACATTTTTTTATAGTTCTACAGTACGAAGAAACGTTTTTGTTAAAAACGATAAGCCAATATCGAAATCGCGGAGAAACAACTGTGCGGTCTGTACGCGATTTTACCCACGATGAAGAAAATCTTTCAAATCTTTTGATATGCTTACAGTTAATCGATTTTGTGTTCAAATTATTCAAGTCGAATAACCCAAAATTAACCCATTTCTGAATGAAAAATCCAAAAAATGGCTTAAAATTTAATTGAAACTTTTGAAGTGGAATCGTACAAAGATACATAACCCAATGCAGAGTCGTCGACGGCTGTTTTCGAAATTACGGAGAAACGACATTAAGGTAGGTACACGCGTAGAGGAAATCCTCGAGTACAAATCCTCAATGCCATTCCTCGAGGAAACGCCTCGCAGCCACACGCGCGGGAATTAATCGAGGATTTGTTATCGAATAACTTTTAACTGTACGGCCCGCGCAGTTTTTCCTTTTGAAATTTCGAAAAGGATTTTCGGACTGTGCGGGCCGACATGGGCCTCGAGGCTGACCCTATACACGTAGAGGAAATCCTCAAGGTTTGGACTGCGCAGTCCAAGTCTTGAGGATTTCGTGTGTACCTACCCTTTTAGGTGGTTAGGTAACGCGTTGTTGACGAAACGCCGTTTACAGCGGTTTTTTTTTTCGGCGGTTTTTCCCGGTCGCGTTGAGAAAATCGGAAAATCGCCCGTGTTTTAAGTGCCGTCTCGGTGCGCGAAAGGTGCAATCGAAGAAATTTCAGCGCGTAAAAAAAGTCAAAACCGCCAGCTCGGAATCGTTGCAAAAAAAACGTTTTCGTCACACAACCGTCAAGTTTTTAGAAGAACGGTTTTTACTCCGATCCACCGCAATCCATCCGGCGGCGCCGCCTCGCTCGCGCGCGCGCAAACATCCGCGGGGATATCGTTTTGTTTTTTTTTCCCTATCGCCGAAGCTCCTACCACGCGCGCGAGCCGTTCGTCAGTCAGCAGGTCGCGGAAACCTTGAAATTTCTTTCTTCGTATTTTTTTTTTTTTACCGCGCTAAAAACCCTCGGCCGGCGTGTTCAGTACGGACCAGGTACGGCGGCCGAGCAGCAGCACGACGACGACGACGACGACGACGACGACGACCGGCGGGACGCGTTTCCGGCGTATTTCCCGAGCGTAGACGTCCGGAACGAGAGCGTGGTGATCTCGCGACCCGATTTTTTTCGCTTTGTTTGTTTTTTACCCGATTTTTTTCTCGAGAAAGTTTCGACGTTAAAAACGAAAATAAAATCGGTCGATCGTACGACGTCGCGCGGTGGTGAAAAAACTTTTGGATAAACACTATTCGGTTGACAAAAAAAAAAACGGCCGTTTTCCTTCCGCACAACACATTAAGTCGCGAACTTGGACGAGCGCGCGCGAACCATTAGAAACCCCGTAAGTACACGACAATTTCTATCATACGTTCTCTTTAACGCTTTTTTTTTTACCGGTTTTTTGTGTTCACCGCCCGTACAAATCGTAGAAATTTAAACGATTCTCGGCTATTCCGATACGTACCTATAAACTGTACCGGATCGATCGGTCGACGCGATAATATTCTGTAAACCGTATCGAAAACCGTATGCTATTTAGACGACAAATCAAAAAGGTATTTTTGAAAAATTTAGAGGGAAAAAATCCGTGGCTCGCAGGCGAAGAATCGTCGAGTTCTGATCGATCTGTAAGTCGGAATCATTTCAACGGCCGGAAGAATCGACGTTTCAAACGTGAAAATGGTTCGTCAGTAACACCGAAAACGAACGGTAACGCTGTCTAACCGTTTTACTCTAAAAAGTTTGTTTTACTCAACAAACCTAATCTAACGTGCGATCGAAATGCGCTTAGAAGAAAAACTTTTTATCGCTTACCGTTTATGGCAGTGTTTTTGGTTAGTTATGAAAAATGTTACCTTACCTAACCTAACTAGCGTGCAGTAAAGTGATTCTATCTGATGAAATGAGAATTTTTTAGTGTAAAAATGATCTATCCGTGGAACCTAACTGGATCGATTATTTGAAGTTTCTTCGTTATTTTTTTTCGTATACTCATATGATATTTTTTTTCGAAAACAAGCTCGTTCCTTTGTAGGAATACCAATTGAAATACAACATCTGGTGAACTTGGTAAACGGAGTAGTTACTCGAAAATCCCACGTTTTGATCTTTTCACTATAGCCATGACCAACAAAATTAACTCGACAATCCCTAGAAAAACGCAAAAGCGTAGATTAAAATGTATCGTTACAATGGTTCTAATTGAACAGTTTATTGTTAAATAGTCTGTAACTGTTAGAGTTAGGTTTGTCTACAGAAATGTATTGGATATTTTAATTTAGATTGTTCATCAAAAACAGTTTGTTTTTCATTGCGCGTTTATCGAATGACGGTACAACAAATTATAAATTAGGCAGTAAAATTCATACTCAAAACGCAAAAATATCTATCTAATATACGTTGTCAATAACTTGAGTAACCATCGTATTATTATTTTTTCGAAATATTTTATTACCTAAATCCAGTTTGCAAGACAATATCAATATTATGCATTAGCTTTAAAATTCATACTTTATTTACCTAATTAATTTATAAATAATAAATTATGCCAATGCCATATTTTATATATTATATTCTATTCGAGTTGGTTTCAATTTATATAGTATTTAAGCGTAAGATTAAATTATTCTAGCATTTCTAGCAATTAAATTGTTTTAATAATTAGCTATATCTTGAAAACTTTCGAGAGCAAAAACTGAAAACTTTTTGTATTTATAAATGCGTAAAATCGAAATTCGAAAAAAGAAAATACATTTTTATAAAGTAATAGTTATGAACTATGAAGAACGATAGCGAAAAAAAAATCGAATATGTACTTGTATAAATTTTTATCATAATTTAAAAAAAAAATTAAATAATGAGTGTTTATTTGAAAAAAAAACATTTTATTTTCCGAAATGTGGCCGATTGTCAATGTTTAAGCGTCTATCTACGAAAATTTTACGTAAACCGATATTTTTAAGTTTCAAATCGTATGTACAAAAATATGATGTCAAACGTGACTCAAAGATTGAAGTCTTTGAACTGAAGATCAAAGTTTTTACTAAACAAAATCTGCCAAAATATTATAAAATTATAAACGTTTTATAATGAGTCCAAAAATGGACAAAATGATTTGAAACTTACATTGCACACATAGGTACAGTTCATTCAAAGGGTTTTTATCCGGTGTACGGTATTGTTCAATTGTTTGTAAAATGTCAATAAAAATTTCTCTAGGCATTTCACCGAAATCAACACCATTTTATAAATTTTTTTTTTTTTTTTTTGTATGGATTTGAAAAGTCGTGAATGTTTGAATGCGGGCAGCAAAGTTTGTTTTACATGAAATATTAAATTTTAAAATCCTCAATAATAATAATTTGCTAGTCACGATGTGTTATTGAAAAATAGGTCACATATAAACAATTTAACCGATTTTCCAGAAATAACTGAAAAAATTATGATTTTTTTTTTTTAATGATTTTAAGCTGTTGTTAAATTTTCAGATCTAAGGATGAAAAATCTCAATTTTAGTTAAATTTTGGTAGTTACTGGAAAACAGAAGTTCTATAATTGTGCGAAAGTTTATTTGAAAACTTTTAAACGTCAATTTTTTCCAGGTCGATTAAAACTTAAGTTATTTTTGTGTAACTAATGAAACGTTATAAAATTTTAATTATTTTTTGTAATCGAACTTACGGTACAGTTGATTTTCAAAGCGCTAAATTACACCAGGAACTCATAATCAATTTTCGAGGTAACGATTTAATAACCTTTCGAGTATATTATCCTATC
This sequence comes from Hormaphis cornu, assembly GCA_017140985.1. Taxonomy (NCBI): domain Eukaryota; kingdom Metazoa; phylum Arthropoda; class Insecta; order Hemiptera; family Hormaphididae; genus Hormaphis; species Hormaphis cornu. The sequence continues at coordinate 22,961,475 of CM029358.1, read as the reverse complement.
TGAATCCCAGCCGAAAGCAATAACCTAACCTTTTTCTACCGGCTTTTATTTTTAGTTTAACAAATGCTTATCGTATTCTAATTCGTTTTACAACTATTATTCCATTGTACGTATTAATTAGCAAAACATAAAAATACTGTGGTAATAATAATATGAGTATAAAAACATTCAGTACCCATTCAAATACCGAAATAAGTGAAATAAGAATATTTCTTTCTTTAATAATTTAACGCATTAAAATTTGTTTACGAGTAGACACATTTACGTACACGTAGTTTTCACAGTTGTGTATAGTAATAACAATATAATACCTATTATGATGCCGAAACTTAATTCAAAATATGTTTATTATACTTACGTGCATCACAACAATGTAATCATAATACAAACATAAATATTAATTATTGGTAATCAACATCAAGAAACTTGTAAATTAATATCGTAAAAGTAATTATTTATTATAATAAACAACGCATGGAAGACTTTTATTTAGACACTTGTATATTGGGTAATGCATGTAGATAGTTGAAACTTTATAGATTTTTATCCTCACTTCTCGACATTTATTGGTTCGGGTCATCTTGTCAGACACCCAGTCATCAACAAAAATACATGTATGTAGTAATTATTGTAGTAGTACACACAGTGACAGTCTGTATAAATATAATGAACAAACATTTGATTATTATTATTACGAGTACATTTGTTACAGTAATTGTAAAAAAAATTCCTGTCATCAGAGCCTACATTTAAGGCAGGTTCAAGATACGATTGGATGTTATGTGGTGAACATACGTCTAACGTGAACATAACACTATCCAGTAAAATCCACACAAAAACAAAAACCATTTCGGTTTAAACGGTTGTGCTGTGTCCTCTCAACAAAATCACAAAACACTACACACAATTTAGACTCCGGAACTATACTAAATTGATTTTTAAAAATTTATAGATAACGGTGACAATTTTAAATAATAAATACGTTTATCTTCTCGAAAACAAATAAAATTGGTTTTACCGTGGTCACTTTTTTGTACCGACAAAATATTAGTACGGAAATTTCCACGTTCATATGGGTGTAACGTATATAAAACAACTTTTCAACGGGGAGTGGGTATTAACGGACAAAAAGCAGAATATTTTTAGGAAGTTCCTTGAAATTGAATTGAATACGGTAAGTAGATTTTTTACTTTCGGAAGTCCACCTAAAAAAAAATACAGAACGCTGAAAAATAGTTAAATGTTTAATAAAATAGAACAATCAATGACAAACTCGACCCTGATGGCTTCCATCGCAATTTTTGTTATTTGTACATGATTTTTTGTCACCCCTAAACTCGTTACCCCGGTCGTAAACCACTGGTCGAATAACAAGTCTGTGGCATTACGGCAGAAGTTGATGTGTAAATTTTTTAAACTTTCGGATAAACAAGTTCTGAGGTTTAGAATGGAATAAAAAATACAATTTTCAAATAAATGCATTCATTTTTTTAGCATTATAATCAATGACTTCGTGTGATTTAAAATATTAGGCTGTAACACATAAATTGGTTGATAATTGTGAAATAATATAATATATTTATAAAATTGTGCACAAACATGTTTTAAATACGACATAATAATATAATAATGAACCATTGTCAAGACCGTTTTTTATTTAACTCAGGCACACGAATACCGACTAGATGTACCAAATATATATTATATAATTGTTGAATACCTATGATAAATTTACTATTTTTTAATTCTGATCGTAGTATCTATTGATTTTACAATTATTTTTCTTCTCTTTTTTTGGGGGGCTTCTATTTTCAAGAATAAAAAACGGATGCTTTATGGGATCACTCTCGTGTACTGTATCTGTACGTCTGTCAATCACAACATGTTACTTTCTCCGAATCTACTAGATGAAGCAAATTGAAATTTGGTAGATGTATAGTATATAATATAATATATATACATTTATTATATAGATTTGGGTGACCCAATCGTGGACATATTAAATAAACATAAATACTAATCCTAATTTTTCGGGTTAATTTTACGACGCAAATTAGACAATTAAAACCTTTCTCGACTCCTTATTTCCAAAACCACAGCTGGGTTGGAAGTTTTGAAGGAATACAAAATAAGGAATGTTGGGCCTCACACGGTTTGCTGGAAAACCTAAACGAAAATCCTAAGAACTAGTTTCTCGCGGAAAATATTTTGATACTATTTTTGTACCACCTCGAACGTGGTAAGTTTTTTTGGGGGGTTTTATTGTTAACAGAATCATGAAACACTTTTACAACTATTTTTGACCAAACAAAAAGAACGCCACCGAGATTAATACTGTATTTTTAGAAATTGACAGAAAAAATTCGGCATACTTACCGCGTCTTTAGTGGTCTTTAAAAGTATCAAACTGATCGGACAGTAATTAAACTTATGACGATTGAATGTCTTCTGAAAGTTGACCACTTAATACAAAAAAAAAATGTTCCCTTCCCCAGAGAAAATGATTCCAAACACGTCTCTGAAACGCTTTATGAACGTGGTTAAGTCGTAGATGTGTAATGTTTTTTAATACTCGAGGGCAATGTTGAGCAAGTTAGTAAAAAAAAAATTAACTACGTACGATAAGTTAAGTTTATTCAATTAAATTGGCTACAGTTAAAATTTTAAAGTTAACAACGAAAAAAATTACTAAAAAGTTAAAAGTTAAGATAGAATATGAAATAAACGTAACTCAGTTAAAAAAAAATTTTCTTTTTGCTAAATTATTCACAAGTTATCAGACGCCATATCTATAGTATTTTCAACTTACGTTGTTAAGAAAATAAATGATCAAAATAAAAAAAAGTCTATGGATTAGTTCTGGTTGCTGGTTCCGTTCAATAACGAAAAAAATAAAAATTATTACCTAACTTAACTTTGCAACTATATGATAACAACAAAGTTGAATTAATGCGATAAAATGAAATAAGTTTACAAGTTAAAAACAAAAATAATTCACTAGTTAGGTCAAAATTCAAAAATAAAAATAGCTAACTTTAACTATTTAACTAGTTAGTGCCCACCTATGACAAATACGGACGGAAATCGTAAAGTATGATTTTGTTTTTTTTTTTTATCCGTTTGTGAATAAACAGATACGTCATAATTATTATTAATTATGAATCGTAGCCACAACGTACAATTTTATCAAATTACGACTCAATTCAGCATAGGCGCATCCGCGGCTGCACGATTCAATTGCGCAAGGTTAGTGCACAGTGTATAACGAGCAGCGATTTATGTTATTTCCGTATGATTGAATAACGAAATATCGCTGTAAAGTATTTCATTTTTTTTTTTTTTTTTTATGGTTTTATCACTACCGCCGAACCATGAAATTTCCTAGTAAATTGTTTTTCGCGATACGGCCGTGTCGTGAAAATTGTAGTAACCACAAAACAATATTATTATTATATCATCGCGTATTATGTCACCTAAAAGTCAAAACTACTGTTTCGATTATAACGCATTGCGCTTAGGTAAATCTTTTCCGTCCGTATTATACGACGATCTGTACATATATACGCGTATATCAATAAATACAAAATACCTGAATTAACAAATGATTCTCGGTTCAAACGTTATTTTGACACGGTACGAGTTTAAAAACGATTCGATACGACCACCGCAGTCTGTTGAAACAACAGCCCTTTATCATCTAATTTATGTTGAACGTACGTGGGGAAAAAAATTAACGTAATATTATACCTAATATCGTTTAAAACATCGGAAAACGCAGAGTTACTGCTCGTATACAGAGAACAATTGTAATTAATAAAGTTCTATTTCATTGCTAATACAATATCCTGTTTCGATGCGTAGTACAGTGTTTCATTTGAGCCTTAAATACACCGTCACGTAGTGCAAATTACGACATTAAACGATATTTTATCCAAAAGCGTCACGCGTGATTTGTGATCGGATTTGAAACGTTATCAATATAACATAACAGCCAACCGGTGTGGGAATAATCGAGTTATTACTACGATGTTCCGCAATCGAATGACTAGAAAAACCAAGACCGATATTCTATGGCCTAACTCGATATAAACAATCATATAAATAAAAAAAAAAACGATTACAATATAATCACAAAACGCAATTGTTTTTAAACGATTCGCATCGATTGTGCTATGGGTACCTACGTACGTCAACAACTCAAAAAATGTTTAATAAAACTACAAAAGTTTCTTACAAAAATTAATCAAGTCTCGTTTAAAACGTGTTTTATGCGTAAGCGCCCTCAAAACCAATCGATACGATACGGCAAAATTAATCTACTTCCATCTTATCATTCCATCTTTTTAATATTTTCTAAACGATTTTTATTACTCGTA
>CM029358.1:22939522-22956699 GCA_017140985.1 Hormaphis cornu | reverse complement strand
TCAGTAAAGGGGTATTGAAAATTTGAAAATTCTCTCTACCCGAAGAGTTGTTGACGGGAAAAAAAACAATACATTCTTCGCTGCGCCCAAAATCAAAAAAAGAAAATGGAATGTCAAACAAATACAGCTGGTGGCGGCGCCGCAACGTAGAGCGGACCGAAACATCTGATAAGGTCGCGCATGTTGTGTTGCCTACCACGGACATCGTAACAAATAGCGAATATTACTATTATAACGAATCAGAAAAAACACATTTATGTTATTTAAATATTATTTATTATTAATTGTTAACTGAATAAGTACACAGCGATAACGATAAAGTCAGTGGAAAAATGGGTAAAACGTCAAAGACATCTTTTTGGAGGAGCTAGACGGGGCTTAGCCTTCCTGATTGATCTTAAGCCCACTCAAAAACATTTAATTTCAGCTCTTCAAATCGCGCCTATGGACATCAATTTTTTTCTAACGTTAAAAATTGTGTGCGGTTTTTAAAATATTATGTTTAGGCGCACGAAATGCACCAACCGTATGCGGGTTCGATCGATACTATTTTCACAGAACTTTATTTTAGTTTGATAACGAAAACGTTCGTGCCATTGATTAACGCGTCTACAACACGCGTGATCCCAATCCAAAGGATTAGAGGGACGGTCGATTTTTCGATTTTGGAGCGCTTTAAAGAAGAGTTAGATTTTTTTGTTCATACCACATAAAACTGAGCACTTAGTACTTAATTTGAGTACTTAATTGATTTTGAATTTCCAACATGCGACTGCACGCTAATTTATTAATTCTCGTATAATGTCTTCTAGGATGCAGGATTACGGTTTTTTTTTTTTTTTTTTAGCACATTTTTAATTACTGAAATTAAAAAAAATCAAAATTTGAAAACAAATCATAGAAACGTTGTTGAGCCACTCTAGAGTCTGTACGGAATCAATTACTTAAAGCGCCTTTATTTAAAATCAAAGATCTATCAGATATCAAAGGTGATACATCGATCAGGGCACAGCCCAAACCACCGGTCCAGAAACATGAAATTCTGTAAGAGGTGCAACGTAAACGAGCACTAAAAAAGGATTATTTTTTTTTTTATATAATTCATCCATTAAAGCGGTGAAAGGTATATTTACACATTGCAAATTTGTTTAGGAACCAAAAGTTTGATTTTTTTGCTATATATGCGTTTTTTGGTGCGTGCACATTTATACAGTTTACTTACTATTGGACTATTATTATTTCAATAATATGTTCATTTTTATTACTAACTTAGCAATAGTGAAATGCGTCTTTCCAGTAAAGTAAAAACTGTTTTACGTGGGATAAAACTATTCCGACTTTTGTTTTTATTCGTAAGAGAAAAATCTTCCCTAAAACGCTAAAACGTATGGTTTTTTTCTCCAAAGAACTTTATAAATGCATATTATTGCGTAAGTGCAAAATGTCTTAGCATATTATGATTTATTAGTAACTCAGTAAACTCATGATATTTACACAGTTTATTCAGCGTATTTTTTGATTATTAGTAAAATTTTGTTCTGACATTTTTTTTGTCCTATTTAAAATCAAACTACTCAGTTGTGGCAAACGAAATCCCTGGAAACGCCAGGTAACCAAAGCTAGTGTACAATGTAAATCGTTAAGTACAGGTTATGATGTTTTTATTAAAAATTTTATACTTTAGTAGGTACATACGTACTGTTTGCTAAAATAATATGAAATGTTCTATGTACTATGCGTTCAAACTTACGCCACGTATTTTTGTCATTAAGAATCGTGTCAGGTCTGAAATTAAATCGACCGCAACTCTCTATAGTCGCATTGAACATCAAATATTTTACACACTAGTATACGCAATTTAAAAGTCGTTATGGTTTCCAATTCCATAATAAATTGATACGTCGAAACTGAGGGGAACTAGTGTTAGTTTAACAGACACATTAAAAGACAGTTACAGTTTTGTACAATAATTATGATAATAATTGTTCAAGTGTTCCCGCGGAAACGTTTACTGCGCGGACAAGTGGAAAAGCTTTTTTTACGCTTTTTACAAAACGTATTTTAACGTTCCGAACGCAGGAAATGTAATCTCGCGTGACTTAGTGTAATTTTCGATTCAAAAGTGTAAAAGTAAAATATGTCCTTAACAGTGGGCGAAAAACATTTAAAAGCGTATTGTAGTTTTGAATGTTATTTTCTTTTTGTCACTTCACTATTTCTATCTCCAGCGCGAACCACTGAAAAAACGGTCCCGTACACTGACTACAGTTATTATTAAAACTACATTAAGTATACGGATATTTTGAAAAAGTATGTTATACACTGTTATGGTATAGGTAATGTATAGGCTTTGTCCTCGCTCAAAATTCATTTAAGCGACTTTTAATTTACGACGATTAACCAACGAACTATTATTTCATACCTCTTAGCAAAGTAAAAATATATCTCCAGTTCCCGCGAATCGGGAACCCTCCATGTCCAGGCAGACCGTTTTTTCATTACTACACGTGGACACAATTAACACAACTATGATAAATTATAATTTAATAGAACTATTAACTATGAAAAATCTAAAAATCTGATATTATTTTGGTACAATGGAACCTATATAATGTTATTACGTTAAGTAATTGACTGCTCTTTTTGGTATTTTAAATACTTTTACAGTACAAATAGCCATAAGTATTTAAAAGTACTTATAGTGTATTTTGTATTCTAAACTTCAAAATACATTATCTCTTGTTTTACTTAAAAATAATAGGGATTTTTTTTTTTTTTTAAGTAAAATTTGTTTCGTTTGTCAAACGGATTTTTTTTTTCATGTCTGTTAATCGATTCCTCCTCCAACAGTATATAATCAACCGATGATTCTTTTTGACTTTACGTTGTCGACCCCATATATAGTATGGTCCGACAAGAGGAAGTTCTGGTTTCTTTTATTCACAGAGTATTCTTCTTAGGAACACTATTTAGCTTGTATTTATCCAAATTTTCGTTCTGAAAACGGTTCTAAACGTCTTGAAAACGTCGTATTAGACATTTGGGAGCACTCGATTCGTTACTATAGTCATGCCAATACGTTTTGTCATTATAAACATCATTTTTTATTTTCGTTTTTTTTTTTTTTTCTGGTAAGCTTAGAGCCAACACTGCTGATACGTCAAATTGAAGACGAGAACACTGTATTTAGATAAAGGTAACGATTTTGCAAATAAGTTTTCGTAGTTTCACGGCCGTTTAAAAAGGATGGAATACCGTCATAATTTCAAAATTTTTATTGTTTATTTCTTTAAAAATAAACATGTTCAATCGTAAAAACGCGGTAGGTAACGAGTTCAGAAACCGTTCTCCGGACGAAACCCTGTTAGTTTATGGAACTGTCGAGACCATAATATTTACGCAGTAAGATCCAGTGCGACGAAGACCCTTGAAAGTGTTCGGAATATAATGTCCAAGAGGCGCAGTGTGTTGGCGCGATGGTGGGCCGAACGAGCTGAGGTTTGTTCGGGGACGTGTGATGAACAGGAGCAACAAGATCGGCTATAAGGAAAAAGAGGAAGACCGAGGGGAAAAAAACAAAAGACGGACGGAAAATAAAGACGGTTGTAATTAATGTCGGGAACGATCGTGACGAGTTGGGACGGTTGGGACGAAGGCGGCCGGTCGGTCGGCGGGAAAGGCGGAGAAGGAAAAGATTCGGAACGTGTGTGCGATAAAAATGCGCGCGTTCCGAATAACGCGCGCGCGTAATCGGATTTTGAGTTTTCCGTTCCTCTCTCTCTCTCGCGGATCGGTGGTTCGCCGGATGATAACTGCCGCGCGGCATAAGATCAAGGACCTCTGCGGCGCGTGATGTAACAGGGTGTGCGCGACTACGGGGGGGAAACAACCGCGATGGTAACCTGTTTGAGGCCGGCGCATAGGTGTAATAATCGTTATACCACGTACGTATTACTACACGATAGTAATGTTATAACGACTCGCTGATGCTGCTGCTGCTGCTGCTGATTAGCCCGACCGAGTCGATAGTTTCGGAAAAAAAAAAGAACCGATCGCGTCATTATAGTCATGACGGTGTTTCTTTTTTCGCCCCACTCAACGCCGACCGCGGGATACGCCGTGCGTGGACCACGGCGTTTTTGACCGAGTCCACCACCGTACGGCGATTATTACGGACGCGCGACCGGTTTCGCCCGCAGAGACCTACTTAGTTGCGCAACGCGTCCCCGGGGCGTTAAAAGTGAAGCTGCGGACCGACGTAATAATAATTTGCCCGTCTGACCGACTAGGAAGGATCGTGGTGGCGTGATGCGGTTGCATCAGACTAGTTTTTTTTTTTTCTTTCTTTCTTCGACCGACCAATCGTGTACGGACGGTTAACGCCGTCGTAGCTACCGGGTGGAGTGCGAGTGGAGAACGCAAAGCAAAAAGTCGAATCGCAAAAAACGGGTGAGCCGTTGAGAACGAAAAAATCCGGGATCGCTTTCGCGGGTGATTCGCCGGATTACGGGCGGATTTGCGGCCCAAACGCCGCATGGTTTATAATGTCTCAAAAGCCTCGACGACGTAGTCCTGGTAAAAACGAAATTTAACGAAAAATATCGTCCGCAACACCCCGAAATGTGCGCGGTGACTGCTGTTTTGGATACGACAAACGACGACTCCTCGCCGACCTCAAATTTACTTTCTATTTTTCGTTGCAAAACACTATATGTTTACCATAATACGTTAAATAACGTACTTTCCATCTTTTTTGCGCTAGAAAACATCGAAAAAATATAATTTAAAGCGAAAATCTTAGTTTTTTCTTTTTTTTTTTTTTTGTGTTATTCAACACGAAAACGTCAACACAAACCTGATCAAACTTTTCATCGTAAAAGTCTCTAATTTTTTTTTTTCATGGGGTACGACTCAAAAAAAACTAGAATCAAAGTACCGCCAGAGTCCGTAAAAAAACCAATCGAAAAAGTTACCGACTTTGAAAATCGGAGACAAACTCGAAGAGTTGTCGACAGAAAATAAATCATAATTGCTCGCCGCGATCAGAATCTGAAAAACAGACGAGAGAGAGGGTGAAAAATGGTGAAATAGATTGTGGAATTGCAAGCTGCTGCAGAACTTATCGATAACATATTGTAACGGGTCAAGTCGATAAATACCCGAATTATGGTGACTCTTATAATATCGTTATGATGATCGAACGTCGTGCGATAATAACGTATCTGATCTACGAGTCTTGGCAACACGTTAAAAGTTAAAATCATTTGAAAAAGTTGAGTTAATTTCATTGGTTAACTCGTTGACTAATTTTATTTTTTTGCCTTCTTTCAACTCAATAAGTCGATTTTTGTTTTTAACTTGTCGTACTCGACTTTAAAAGTTCATCGCTGTAACAGTTGAAAATTCATTCGTTTAAACTCATCGAAAAAAGGTAAAAAACTGTATTAGTACGTTAGAAGAAAATCGCAAAAGAAAACGCAAAAGAAGTGTTTTGAATAAGTTGGAAAATATAAACTAGGCATTAACTTCAAGGTCAGTTGATTTTTTTTTCTCGTCAACTTTTATTTCGATAAATAAATGTAATTTAATTTAAACTTTCAACGTTTTGTTTTTTCAATTAACTCGGCGCGTCGAAAAACATTATTCAGCCTTGCAGAAATATCCGAATCGAGAGAATAATATAACGATTATCGTTACTGTCACCAAGTCATCCTGGGCGACGTGTTACGAAACGGTCGTAACTCGTGCGGGGAACATTGACGCGATTGTTTAACGGGTCATAAACGTCTGTTCAACCCCAAAGCGGCGAGATTGACTGCGGATGGCGAGGCTCTGAGTTTAGAAAAATAAAAAAAAGCAGCCGGGATCAGCCTAGGTAGCGTAGATAGTTTGACGGAGTAGCGATTGGGTGGGTTCACTAGTTAGTGTCCTATACGAACGTATAAAAACAATGAATTGCTTTCGAAAAAACGCTTCTGAGCGGGCTCAATTGTCTTGATACGTGCTGCTAAATTTTTCGAGAGTTTTAAACTTCTATATAATCTTGGCTCAACACTTTTCGAAATCGCTTGAAACTTTTATCAAACTTGTATCTAACGTATTTCATTAATTGTGTGAAATTTTCAGTTTGTTCCGATCATCATTTTGGATGTGATGGCCGGAAAAAAGTAAATCGATATGTGTTAAAAAAAAGCTCGCGGATAACTAAGTAATTACCTACATGGGGAGAGAACTGTGTGTTGTAGCTATCGAAAACATTTTCAATCTTTTATAACGTATGTGAATTAATTTAGTACATAAAAGTTTGAAAACGACGTGGAATACATTTTTAAATCGATCGTTTAATAGCCGTTCTAATCGTACCGGATTCGGCGATTTTGCCATTTTCGTCGTTTTCGGCACTCGGAAAATAATCAAAAGATCTAAAAACGCTTCGAATAAAATTTAAAGCGTAATTCAAACTTCTATGTGGTATTTAACGTAACGATTGGAGCACTCCTTCTACCCGAAAACTTCATGACAAACCTGAAAATTTCAAATTTTTCGCCGTAAAATACTCGATTTTTTTTTTTTTTATTTTTGCGGTAAAACTCCAAAAGTATGCGAAATTTCAAAAAAAGCTTCAATACCACCGTAATTCATAAACCTTTTAGAGAAGTTACTGACTTTGAAAATCAGAGCATTTCTTCTACACGAAAATTTGTTGACAGAAAAGCAAAATAACAAAAACATCTTTATAAAAGCAGTACATTCCTCGCTTGTCGCTCAGAATCTAAAAGTGAGTAATTCTGGATCGCGGGTAAGAAGCTTGGTGTAAAGTCTTTTTGGGACGGGTGTAGTCCGATGTTTAAAATGAGGATTGATTGCGAAACTTACGATTCTGCAGGGCCGGCTCCACAGGTTTAATTGTTTTTAGGTTTTATGTTATAACACTTGGCTGGAAATCTTTTCAAACCGTTACACGACGTTTTAAATCCATCCGTTCCAATAACATTTGAAAATGTCAAGGAATCAGTTTCACTATCGTTCGTTTGTGCGCAAGTTTTACCGGTGACGACGCGTGAAAGTGTCAAGTCGTTCGGAGCGATTTTGCAATGTTTGCCTGTACGTTACGATCGGAGGTATTATCTACACAAAAAAAAAAAAAAGATCACACGCAAGAAAATTTGAAATCGTTCGGTATAAAATGTGTGGACAATATTTTGGTTTTTGGAATTAAAAAAAAAAAAAAATGCTTGAAATAACTTACCACTCTCTCGTTATTTTTGCAGTACAACGTTTTAACGACTTGATCGCTCTTTCTGGCCAAAAAAACAATAACAGGAAAAAAAAAATTGGGACATCATTGTAAAAACTGCACTTTACACTACGCTCAGAATATCGGAACAACGTTTCCGTCCAAGCGGGTTTACACCATGACAGTTTGGTCAGAACACGTCATACAAACTCAATATTCCGTTTCGGTGTTTTTAAACTCGACTATAGCTAATAATAGTAAAAATAAACCATAGTTTGTTGCAAATTAATCTTGTTAAAATATTCACGAACGACAATACTGGTCGCCAAAATCGGATTCGTGTCCGAGAGTTTGTTAATTTACGATTGTACTGTGATAGCTAGAACTTTTATTTTATTTTATCTTACAATAGCCTAATAAAACATCTCCACGGAGAAAAAACTATTTTTAAACACTTATAAATAAAACTCGATTTAAGTAAAACGTTTATTTATACGTATTTTTTTTTTTTTTTCAAATAAACGCAACGACAATTAACAAAAAAGTTTTGGTTGCGTTACGTGCAGGAATGCGATTTTTTCTATAGACATTAGTGACAAAGATACGTAACAATTAGGTTTCTAAGGTTATCTGATTTTCAATATTATACCTATACCGCATTATGTGTTATTTGTATATTACTATTGTACCATGAGTACGTGACGTTTAATTATTTTCTTTTTTTTTTTTTCTTTCACGTTAATCTAACAATATTTAAGTGAATCGGCTACTTTAGAACAATAAACTACTAATTTTTATACGTTGTATATTGTTTGCTCCGAAAAATCATTAAAATACGATATTTATTGATTTTTAATAGCATAAAGTTCATATATGCTTTAAAAAAAAAAATATCGATAATTTAAATAAAATCATAGTTTATCAGACATTAAAACAAATCAATTAGTGGCATTGTCGAATAAATATTTTTCGGCAATATTATATCTGAAATCCCTCAAATACTGAAGCGCTGTTTTCTTTGTAAATAAACTTAACATACTCGTTTTATTTCGATATGATGTGGATGAAAATTATTTTACTAAAATGTTGTCGAATTAGGAAAACACCAATGTACGATTATTAAACACTTCTAGTACCAATTTTTTTTCCCTTCATATCGATTTTTACTGTAAACAACCGGTTTATTATAATAAACAATATTTTAATATTTCCATGATATTGTCCTTCGGCTATCAGGAATCGACGCGTTTCGGTACTCGAGTTATCGTTGATATATAGTTCTCGTAATATATTATATTGTCAGTGTATTGTTTCATCGAAAAATGAATTTAGAAACATATTACAGTGTGTGTACTAGAAACTTGCAAAAAAAATACTTAACACAGCTATAAAAAAAATTTACAACATTAATAAAAAAAAATACCTACATTATTTACTATCGGGATGAAATTACTAACGGAAATCGTTTGCGTAATATTCAGTCGTTGCGTCCAACATTGCGTTACACACACACATCGATTTAAGCAGATGAAATAATAACATTTTTAACTCGTTATTATTATTTTAATATTTTTTTTTTTTTTTTACGTCATACGGCAGCTACGTATTAAATGATTATTGAAAAAATCGTAATCAGAAACGATTTCATACGAACATTGTAATTTGTAGGCATTTTGTGTCGGGCAACGTAAACAAAAACAATCCTTGAAAAGTACTGAATAAAATTAGAATATCTATTAAAATAAACTATTAAGTACCTGTTTTCGAATACGTGTAGTAGTGTATAATTTAATATACGTGTACCGTACACCCGTATATCGTAATTTGTTATTTGCAGTTTAATTCGCGAGAGTAAAACTATTTTTTAAACCATTATGTCATTATACTTACTTGCTGCACGATCACATATTATTACGTTCGTTAATCTATACGTATCAGTTGTTTTCGCCCATCGCGTAATATATACGTGCGCTAAAATATATAATATAGCGAGCGCTCCCACAAGTCCGGAAATCGTCAATCAACTGGATATCGTTTTTTTTTCTTAAAAACCAGTGTTCATTTCAGAAACTCCGTTACGGCTCGAAAAACGATACGTTTGAACGACAAAAAGTTTACATTTTTATAGTTGAAACGTCTTTTTCCGCGACTTTCGATTTGGCTCGCTATCAAAGTCGAATCGGCCGAATTCACGATAAAAGACATTTTTTTTTTTGTAAATACGTTTTTGTTGCGATATTTACGTACGCGATTTTACGGAGAAACGTCGCGTTCCGTAATTCGTCCCCGAAACAGTCCGAAAATACAGTAACGCTCGTCTAAAAACATCAAATGAAAAAAGAGGCGAGCGTTTCCACTCGAAAATTTGAGTTGACCCGTAACGAAGTAACAGCAAGCATTTCCAAAAAAAAAAAAAAACGCCGTGCTGTAAAGGGCGAGAACTCGAAGAATCAGTCGGGAAACAACTCGGTGGAGGCGGTCGCTACGGTCGGAAAGTTTCGTGTCGGTCGACGTGAGCAACGGATCGCTTGTGGAAAATCGCGGAATCGACGAGTTTTTTTTTTCGAACAACTCGATATATTTTGTATTTTGAAAAAAGAAGCGAAAAAAAAAAAAACCCCCCGTGACCTATGTGGGAGTCCCGTCACCACCGGACGACGTTGCAAAAAGCACCCGGAAAGTTTGCCGCCGACGGAAGAAAACGTGAAAAAAACACCGCGACGATGTTGCGTTTCTCGCTCGCTGCACCGCCGCCGGATCACACAGGTAGGAAGGATCGTAATTTTATCGATATTACGACGCGAGAGAGTGGGAACGGCCACCTCTCACCGCTAAGTCGTCGTCGTTCGTTTTTTTGTTTACTATTATGTATCGCGCGCGGAACGTTATCACGAATTAAGTAGTCAGTTAACCCGCCGCCGGTCAGTCGCACATCGACACAGCCAACAACCGCGGTGTTTGTTTCTCTCGGCGGTGGATCATCCGGTGGTGGTGCCTGGTACGGGAAAAAACGATTTTGAAAAATTTTCGACCGTTTTACCACCACCCCGTGGCGGCGAATCAAGTGGAATTTTTTTTTTTTTTTTGAAAAACAGACGGAATTCGCGCGAAAATCAAACGCACCTAAATTTTGTAATATAAAACAAGCTATACGTACGTACGTTTCGCGCGGGGCGTTTTGTGTTTTTAAACGATTTTCAAAAAAAAAAACATAAAATTTCGTAACTCGCGTGTACAACGACGCGACCGGAACGTAATGTTACCGTGATAAACATGATGTCCAGACGGTCGTCGCGCAACAGCTGTACGAAGTGAGTTCTGAAAAAAAAATATACAACGTTATATTACTACGCTACGTGTTATATTGGACGCGGTATCGTGCGAAACTAGAAGAATGGGGAAAGAAAAATCGAAAGAAATTTTTTTGAAAAATCGTTTTTTTTCTCCCGCGTCGGATCAAAAGAAAAATTCGCGATGATTGCTCGGTGTTACGATAAAGGCGCCCCGTATAGGCAATTTGAAAGCGTGCGTGAATATAACAAATTATTTTTGAACGTTCCGCGATGACTCGTATGGAATAAATAGTCAAACACCACTTACCGCGCTGGTAGTAATTAACACTGGAAAACCAGTGTTGATTTTCGAATACGTCGAATTTTGACATTGGTCCGCCGGATATTTTGTGTTTTCTCTCGATTTCGTTTTTTTACACGGTTTTTCCTTGTACAGTCTGTAAACAGTGTGTGGAAAACATTTCAGCTTTTCGATTTACAAGTTCCTTTGCTGTTTTACAAACGCATGACATTGTGTATACGACTATATCGATTTTAAACGAAGGCGATTTTCAATCCGTTTCGTCACAAACGATTTTAAAAAAATCTACTTACATTAGGTGATAAATAATAATAGTATATAGGTAGGTGCGTAGTATTATAAAAGTTGTATAACGCCTTCATGACGACCTATTGTAATTGTACGCTTGTCTGAAATTTAAAATATGACAATTTCACAATGTTCGCTTGAACCGAACGTACATAGAAATATAATATTGCGAGAATTCTACACTAAACGTATTTGTTGCGCGGTGTTTTTTGGTTTTTTGGTAAATTCTCTAATGGTGTGAAGGATTTAATAATAATTGTAACAAACCAATTATTACCGAATTAAATTTCAAAAGATTTAGTTGAATTTCTTAACGATTATTATCACGTTAAGCGACTAATAAATTTCAGATGGCATCTAATAAAAACGAAAAAAAAAATTGTTTACAAACAGAGTAGTGTATTATTATTTTTTTGTTTTGTCCTGATAAAATAATGACTATTAAATACTGCCTAGATTAATTCGTTTAGAGAATGTAGGTATTTATAATATGTTAAAACAATTCTAAAAACACATTGCATTCTCGATTCCGAAAAAACCGATGATATTCGGACGTATTACGTGAATTAAATTTTTCTTTTCAGTCCTTGTTGAGTGTACAAACTTTTTTTTTTTCTTAACCAACTTAATTACAGTCAAATAGTCGGTATATCGAGGTCAACCAACAAAACATCGATTTAATTGTAAGTAAATGTTTTGAAATGAATACACAATGAATGCACTTGGACCGTACAGAAATTAATTAAGATTTACGATTTGTTATCTGCGTGAGTAACAAACAGATATGTTCCGCAGTGATTTCCAGAAAAATGGCATTGAAGAGAGATATTTTTTTTTCTCTCGTGAATAACCACTGTGTTTATGATGTTCACCGCAGTCGCTATTGCGACTGCATTAATCATCAAACAAAAACAATATTTGTCCACGAATTCGACCTACTCATTCGATTATTCGATTACACTTAGAATTATCTAATATCGAATCCCGAGCGTGAAATTTAACCTGAGGATAGAGGTGTTCTCATATTTTTGTTGAATGGCTTCTATTATACTATATACTATTCAATTTACGGCTTGTGCGCATTTTAAGAGTGACCATTGTATTTTATAATTTTATACGTCATAGTTATCCGCTATTTGATTTTACGTGTTTTAGTACTCGATATATATATTTTTTTTTAACAAATCAGAGGTGTTTTAATACTACGATGACGACAAAAACGCCATGTTTAAAAAGAGTGGAGTCGTAATTTAATGTAAGTCGAACACGGTAATCCGTACGGTGAAGATTAGAAACCGTTGTGTTTTATCCGAAGTGTAGTTGTCTGATTTCTCAAAATAGTTAACGATGTGTCATTAATTGATGCGTTAAAATGAAGGAAAAAATATGATACACACAATTATATGTCTTACAATTTACATTACTTATAAAATCTCAGATCGATACTTTTTGCTCACAGCAGCGTCGACCAACTTAAACAAGACTAAACCGAATAAACGTCATTTTTCAAGATAATAATATTATTGTGGACAAGTGTGAAGTGTGTTTTTAATATAAAACGACAAAAATATGATCATCCCGTAGCAGTATAATATAGACTCGAGATAAATAACAATATACATTACAGATCCTCGAAGACTTCCGCGACACAAAACATATCTGCACTTGCGTAAATATAAAATACCGAATACTATTCTTTGAACTTGCTGTTCGTTTTTCATTAAACTATTAAAAAATAATGGTGACGTGTTCTTGTTTTGAGGGAAACAATAATTATTTACAAACAGTGCAGTTTCCCGTGTATTGTAATGACGCGAATGACGAAGAAGGATGTTGTGATATTTAACTGCGTGATTTCAAACGAAGATTTCGGAACCGTTTAAACCGACTAATAGGACCGAAAAACCCAAGTCGAAGGCTATATTATGTACCTATATTACACGAGAAGAAATTGTTATCAATGTAGAATAAACCTTGTAACCAGTATTTTTTGTTTGAGTGCTTCAGTTTTATTTTATAATACTCATTATGTTGTATGTGAATACATCAAAACAATTTCCTAGTAAATTTACATACCGAATTCGCCGTGTGGCCGGAATCGACTGCAGATTATATTATGTACTTCCTATTTCGTGATTCCACGATATGCGTAAGGTGGCTTTTTACAAATGTACATTTATGATAATAATGTCATTAAGTACACACCGTGTTGTAGTATATTATACTATACGAATATTATCATAAAAACAGACTAGGTTTTGAACATAAAAAAAAAAATATGACTTGTTGCCGGCTCAATCGCACGTAGTGATAATACAACATAAACGACACAATATGCAAAGTTATAAATTTAAAATATCACTATCGTCATCGTTGTCATAACGTTATAAGTATCTGTGCGGCCTCAAACGAATTTCGCGCAGGAAGAAAAAAAAAAGGAATAAAAAAGTTGAGTAGCCGTATAAGTAACAATATAATAATATACCAGCTGGTACATATAAATATGTCGTTGTAGCCATGGTCGTGTTATTACTATAGAACATATTCGACCATATTCGCACATACCACATGATATAACTAAAATACGATAATCCTGTGGTTTTTCCCGTTCGAAGTAGTGAATGAATTATTATATATTTTTTATTGAAATTTTAACCATCAAAATGATTTATTATTAAATGATATAGGTAGAATATTGTTGACACGCCAAATTTTTCGACAAACCGCAAAAAAACATGTATATATATAATACGGCTGACGCGGGCAGACGGTCGTATTAACTCGTACAACGCGAGTTTCTGGATCGGTTCGTAAACGAATGGAAAAAAAACAAAAATCAAAAAAAGCTGACCTTCGCAAAATCAAATTCAAACTAGACGGGCACGTCCGCGCAAATTAATAGTATAACCATAAATTTCGTTCGTTATACAGCTGTGCGGACGATCGACAATCATTAAAAAAAAAAAATGCTTTTATTGGTATAATACCGTATAACAATAATTATTAGTGTTTGAAAATTTCACGAAGCATAAAATTTCAAAAAACATTTTAATCGAATTTTTCAAATCACTGTAATGATATTCCATGATCAAAAAAAAAAATGGGCCATCGGTCCAAACTAATATAGAGAAGTTAGTCACTATTTTGGATGGGTCAAATATTTGAATTTAATGTTATTTATTATGATCGAACTGGGAGTTATACTCTCATTCAGTTGTAAATTTCAAAGTTTTTTATTTATAACTCATAGAGAGATGATAATATTTTTTGATGTTTCTATCACAATTGAACTTCATTCGTCCGATAACTCATATGAGTAGGTATTTCAAATAATTGATTAATTTTTAAAAGAGTCATTTCGAAAAAACTGTATTATTACGAAACAATTTTAATGCTTCTAGAAGTTTTTCGATTTTTGTAATTTTTTAACTTACTAAAAAAATATATATAATATTTAGATTGCACTAAGGCTTAAAGATTCTACGTTGAAAATTATAGGTTTTACAAAACTATAGGTACTGCGAAAATTTTAAAAACATTTTTAAAATTGAAAATAAAAATGCTTCAAACATTTTTATATGGAACTTTTAAATTCCATACAAAAGAATTATTTGAAAAACATATTAGAAAAATAAATTATGACAAGAGGGCCTGAGAGGGCTGCAACCCTCAGTTTTAGGAAAATTAAATATTTTCAATCAACACTGCTAAATTGTTATTTACACATTTTTTTATTTTACCACTCTTGTAGCTAATCGATACATCAAAGTATGCTTTTTAGCTTGTAATTTAAACTCTTTTTTAACGATTTATAAACATTTTGATCATTTTGTTTTTGAGTCGTTTCCCGAAAAATAATTACAATTTCAAAACACGCTTCAAATAAAGTATAATACCTGTTAAGAGAAATTTTTACCATCGGACTCTGATATAGGTACCCGAAAAAGTATCTAAGAACGGGAGAATAAAATCAATTTAAAACCAATACGTTCTTTGCTACGATCTAAAAAAAGTTGAACGATATTACGAACAGTTACACTGTTTCTCTGAATTTCGGTCAATTTTAATGTTTTTTCTAAAACGCGACTATTAGCGTTCATTTTGCAAACGAAAGCTAACGATTATCATTCGAATGCTAACAAAACCCGCAAAATACGCCAAACTATGTAGATATATAATTACTATACATATTTACGGAACTAATCGCGAGCGAACTAAAATATTTTATAGTAAAATCTCATTCACAAATAATATAAATTACTATAATTAGTGATCGATTTTCTGTGATGATAAGTTTTTTCGTCCGACAAACAAGTGTTATTATTTTTGAAGTCGATGACGTACTACATGTACGAACTGTAAAACACTTGGACGTAAATAAACAGTAATATTTTACGGACGTCATAATTTTCGTATGTCATTTCAATCAAGTCAACGGCAGTATCAAGTGTGAATTATGCAAACATTGTTGTTCTTTTATTATAACACAAACAAAACGTGTTCAATCCAATGTTGAATAATAATTATTATCAGCTCGTTGTAACCGAAAAACATTGATTTGACCATAAAAAAGGTAATTATACCCGTAATGTCAAGGCCTAACACGAGTCCATCGAAACATACGTAATATGTATAATAAAAATTAATAGCAAAACGGAATAATTTTAATTTTGTACGAATTTAACTTTTAACTTAAATCTTCCGTTGAAAAACTAGATGTCGTTCGACGAACATGTTCAGTGCGGTCCATTATCTTCTTGAAGGATAAATGAAAAAAAGTATGTTATAACGAAATACGTATGAACTATGTATAAAATATAATTTTATCACCAAACATACTTATATACCTACTGCAGTGTACAAAATATTTAATTTGCTTTAGTTCAACAATACCAAATTTTTTTTTTAAGCACTTTAAAGGCAACCGGAATACTTTTGCAGTGATTAGTGATCTAAATAGATATTTAATTCAAGGTTATTTTTCCGAGGTGGGTGTCGAAACGATAATTCGGAATATAATTTTGTGAAAGTACGAATCTCCAAAACATTGCGTGATTCCAAAATATTTTTATCAAAAGTATTTTATCTGACCGTCTGTTTTGCAAACCTTTGAGATCGAATTATTTTTTGTAAGGAAATATAGGTAATATTCATGTGATACGATATAATATGTGCCAAAAATTAATTTACCTAATACTATACGGTCGTGGTAATATAATTATAATAAGGTAATATTCTACCCCATGTGTAAGTCAAAATATTCATTTTTTGTTTAGTAAAATAATTGTTGAGGTAACAAAAACTGTAATTTTTAAATATTAAGACTACTTTTGAAAATAATTTTAAAAATTCGGAAACACTATAGATTCTTAAAACCATCAGTCCAGATAACGATACTACGTAACAAACGTGTTCTCGTGAAAATATTGACGTTTGTTTAATTTTTTTTTTTTTTCAAAAAATAAAGTCCGATTTTACTTTGACCATGAGCAAAAAAAAAAGATGATCACTTGAACAGATGGGGGTTCGAGTGGATCACAAAATTATATCGGGGCAATACTTGAACTGAAAATTCTTAAAATCCGATTAAATTAATCGGGTGAAACGATAATATAACTGGCCCGGCCTTCCGAAACGTCGGTCGATTGTGTTGCTCTGAATGACTGTAGGTTATTGTTGATGCGTACGAATTGACACTAATTCGTGTGCACAATAGATGACGACGTTCAAAACGCGCAAAACTGGACGAAACGTGTCCTCCCCTCTTTGCCTGCGCACAAAATTATTTATGAAATACAGAGCGAGTCGACAAAAAAAATACGTCAATGTCGTATACATCGCGGAACGTCGCACAGAGTCGCCGCTCTATTTTCGTCTTTGGGAAGATCGGTCACATCGGATCTTAAAGAAAGAACAATATTGCAGCGACGGTCGAGCGAGAAAAATACAATATAATGGAGAAATACTGTGTATTAATCGTATGTTCGTTTTGTGTTGCATTTTTTTCAACGATTATATCGTATTTTTCACATTTCGAAATAGTGTTCAAAGTCGTGGT
>CM029358.1:22919254-22934522 GCA_017140985.1 Hormaphis cornu | reverse complement strand
AGAAATCTTGGATCAAGCACCTTTATCCGTACGTCGAATCCGGCCCCGATTTAAATACTAAATCCAATATGTTGTATCTTATTGAACCGAATAAAACATATTAATATTAATGAGCACGTTTTAACTATATTTATTAACATTTTTTTTTTTTTTTTGACAATTGTATTCTTAATATTATTTTACCTTTGTCCATGGAATCAGATGTACTTTTTATTGCAATTATTGAAAATAATAATAACATGGTTTTGAAACCCATGTATGCTTAACGACCCAAACTAAACGTATGCTACATAAATAACAACAAAATAAATTAAATGCAAGTAGACACGTTTAAATTTTTATTTTTTTTTACATTTATTATACATTTAGGCATATAAATGCTCTATCGATATGATAGACCTGAATTTTTATTGCAGTTTTGAGTACCTAACATGATTTTGACGGTACGTTTGTAAAATTATGTTTTAAATCGTTATTTTAACGACCGTTTTGTTAGTTTCATAGAACGTAAACCGTCCATCACATATAAATTTTTATGAGAATTTTGCGGTGAATTTTGTGACAGATGTTAGTTTTTTAATACTTCGGAAATTTGTCGAGATATCTGAGGTTATCTAAGATTGCTTAGGTTGTATATTAAATAAAAATATTTTCCAATAACATGCGGCCGATTTGACGCAATCACTATATAATACTGCAGGAGACCGTGTTGTTTTTCTACTCTGTATATACAATAACAAGGAAACATGTATTCGTTCACGTATCGTTAATAACACTTTACTTTAAATCTAGTGATAATAGCGTGCTCGACTTACGAGGACGTTATATACTTTTGAAAAGACAACGTTAAAACACGTTTTACGCGGGACAGTTTTATTCAATAAGTGTAGTTACGGTAGAAGGATAATGATTTTTTTTTTTTTAATTTTAGTTTAAAGAAAAATAATTATAAATAATAATGAAATACTTCTGATCAACTCGACAAAACATATTTTCACAATCAATTAAAAAACTTACAAACATTAACAAACAGCAATTACTTAAAATTTATATACGCTGGCAAAAAAAAATCAACCCGTCGTTGTTGACGCTATGAGCAATTTGTTCACACAATCGCTATTTTCGGAACCACCGATTCAAATTTCATTTTATCGAAATTTAAAATATGCTTTTTTCACTTGCTAACAAAAATGATTACGGAACAAAATAATGATTTAAATTTTAAAATAATTGAAAAATGTTATTTTTGTCCCAAAGTGACAATGCCAAATTTTGTAGTGCATTAGGGCATTGAATTACGGCCAAAATGCATCCGTTTCGCGGAATCATTACATCTGAAGTGTGGGCAATTTAACATAGGAAACACGTTCATCGCATTCTTCCTTTTGTCGTTTTTAGTACCATTTTTATTTAATTTTTTTTAACGTGTGAGCAAAAAGCTCACACGTCAACAATAGTGTAACTAACAACGGGCAAATTGTCGCTTTTTCAATAAAGTTCACCTCTACAAATTTGAAAAAGAAAAAAAATTGTGGTTCCGTTGCGGTTACTTACAGAAAAATTTCGTTCCGGTAAACCAGATTGTTTAAAACTGAAAAAATACATTTCACGATTGTGCAACCATAAATGTACAGTGTACATATATCAGTATGGAAATAATTTAAAATTACTTAAATCATATTACCTTTATATTAATACTTGTATACCTTGAAAGCATTAAAAACATTCATAGTTCGCACTGCAATTTTTTTGAAATCGCGTGTACGAAACCCCTTAAAATCCACCGGTATCTAGTCCTCTTGAGTGAAGAGCGCGTATTTGAGGGGAAAATATCGATAACCCGTGCCACGTTTATAAAGTTAATATATTTAAAAATACCATACATTTTTTAGGGTGTTTTTTTTTCAATACCACACACGAGAGTAAACACTTCCGTATGCATATAAATTGGGTATACAAGGGAGGGACTTGGGGGCCACATTGGCTTTTTTTTTTTTTTACACTTGCATATTCAACAAAACAGGTACAAATAAAATGATATTTCGCGCACAAACTCTGACATTTAGTTTAGAATTTTGTCAAAAATACAATCGTAAACGATAATTTATAAGGTTTAACGATAAAATAAGTACCATTCATTGGGGGTTCTCGTTCTTTTATTCATTCGTTATACGTATTAAAACAAATTGAATAAACATTTTAACAAAGATAGGAATTCGTTTCAGCCGTTAAAACTGTGGTGTTGGTAGGTTTTATAAAGTACTGAAGAAGGTAATAAATATCAAGCGAGTGTCGACCGTATGTGTGGAGTTAATCTTCCATATTATCAAGGCTGGGCGAGTTAACAGTTTTTTTTTTTTTAACTAGTTAAGTTAAACCAATCGAAAAGACAATTGGCGGTTGGCTTACATTAAAAGTAAATTGTTTTCGTTTTTTAAATTTAAAGTCAACAAACGAAAAAAAATTAACTTTTTAACTTTTACCGAGTTACGGTCCGTTCTTGCCTTTCGTGTTCCATCGCCCAAGTGTACTTTTCGGATGTTCGTCATAAATAAAACTTTACTTTAAGTAATATAGCCTTATAACGGATAACACGATACAATAATATACACTGGTGTTGTGACGAATTATTAATTTCAGTTTTGGTGTCGCCGCGAGGATTTTCGCCCCTTCCGTTCGACTACTATAGTCCATTCCACGAGAGAATAATCAGTTTTCGCGCGTCTCAACTCACGTTCTTTGGCGATGCCAGACTTCGGCTTGCTTCTTTCTGATCCAAGCGTACTCAATGCCGTTAGACAATGCCACCCCAACCGTTCTGAAACAAAATATATTGACTTCTTTCAAAGGCGGGAAAAGTTTGGCGGACGTTCTCTCGTGGAACGGAGTACGCGGCCACCGCGTCTTCTAGCTACCGTTTTTTTTTTTCTCCCGGAATACCTAATCTTCCCGGAACGTGCCCGAAACAGCGCAGCCGTCGTTACTATATACTTCGCCCGGTAATAACGATATAGTAATAGGTATTATAATCGACCTCTGCAGTGACGCAGAACCATCTCGGATGTTTCGCATATTATTGTACCCGCGGTAGGTAATACCTAACAGCGATATTATAATACTCTGAGCTTATGACGTGCGACGACGAATATCGTTTTTTCCGATACATTCGACTATATACGACTGCGCGATACATACATCCCTCCTATGTCTAATATCGTTACACTGTCTAAGGTCGACCGGTTCGATATAGCTATATACATATTATGGTATATACTTGCGTACCTATCGGACGTGCGTCTTACCGCGTGTTTATTTTTAACGTTGATCAGAAATTGAAAACAACAAAAATACCCTGCACTAGGAAGTACACCGATACAATAATATACGTAGGTGTGTTTGTTCGTCTTAGAAATAACGAGAAAAAAACATTTGTGATTCACCGCGAGGTGGATTTATATACATAATATAACAGAACACTTTCGACGCGGACCGTCCATTCCGCGGTGTACGGACGACCGGTGGAGATTTACGTTTATAAACGCGCGCGACAGTGATACGATTTTTCATAAAAAAAAAAGATTTTTTTGTTTAAAAATAACACCGTTGTTTTTTACCGATCGCGTAACGACGATGAAGCCGCACGCGTGTGCGTAGCTGGCGAATAAGTGTCAAAAGTCTTACGGCTTTTGAAAGCGCTCTCGGTCTTGGACACAGTCGGATTATACATTTTGGATTCCTATGACGCGCGATTTCCGTACATGTAAGTCGTAGCCGATCATAAACGTATATCTGCGATTTGTTATTTTATAGTATATTGTGTAAAACGATTTTTATAAATTATTGTTCGAAACGATCGGCGATTTCTACCCGATTTCGTGCGGTTCAATTGCAGTGTACACGTTGTAATCACGAAAACGGATAATTCTGCATATTTTATCGTGTTTTTATCAATTCTATAAATGAAAAAAAGTTTTTTTTTTCTCTCCTAACGATTTAAATTGTGTTTCAAATTATTATTTTCGTAAACTCTATTTTTATAATCTCAAATCTATTTTAAAAATCCAATCAGGAAACGATTTTTTTTTTTTTTTCAGTCATGTTGTACAACTTTTATCCGTAGTCACACGAAAAACATACTTATTTTCTCGGTATCACTCGTATGTATAATCACGATTCAATATCGTTTTTAACCATGCGATACGGAAAAAACCAACACAAATAATTTATATTAGGCACTCAGAGAATTCTTAGGACACGGAATAGTTTTAAATTTTCGTACTTGAAAATGCGTTTTAAATATTTTGATGTTTCGCGGAACACGATTTAACGTTTTGACGATTTAAACCGATCAAAATTAATATGATTTTATAAATTAAACGATCTTGGTATAAATACTGTCGGACCTCATTGATCTAATATTAAAAAAAAAAAACCTAAGTTTAATAGATCCTTATTGTCTGGCCGTCCTTTGACAATCTCAGAAAAAAATTTAATTTTGTTCCTCATTTCTTTGTTCGCATATAAAAAGGCCTGTGTTGACTGACACGGTGGCAGAGTTTAACTTTTCCAAATCATCCGTTTTAGCGTTATCACTCATCGTTGTCAACTGGGTTGACCCGCCCGCCCGTTGACCGCCATTAAATCCGACTTGAGAACTCGCGGTCTTGTTTTCGTGAAAGAAATTCAAAATAAATTTTAAATAACTATTTCGTTCTTTTTAACTGTAGAAATTAGTTTTGGGACCTGTGTAGTTAATATTTGTTGTATGTGCTTATGCCGGTAACCGATTAAAGTTTCTCCGGAAATGTATTTCCGGGAAAAAGTATTATTGCCAAAGCATTTTTTTTTTGGTCACGAAAATATACTAGAATTTTTTTTTTTTTGAGATCCTAAATGGATTCTTACGGCGTGAGCGATTCATCTACATAATTGAAAAACCATTTGATGGTCAACGTGTCAACTTAAAAGTTGTACGTAGAATCAAATAATAATTATTGACGCTTAAAATGGACGTAAATAACTTTTCCTGTATACAGAGTCGTTGTCTGCAGCTATCATAGACATATTATATGGACTGCGCGTATCTCACCGTTAACATATACTTGTCTCCAATATTTATAATGTAAGGGCAGTCATGAATGAAATATTTTTTATACTTTTCGTTCCATGAAACATATTGATTTTATCAAGATTTGAGCTTGTCATTGCGTACTTTTCATATGACATTCAAATTAAATCATTTTTCATCCGTAATTGCGCCTCAAGTTTATTTTGGTGACTCAACTTGGCAGGTATCGGTATGGTTATTTTTATAAGAATTATTTTGAAAATATACTATATTACCCGTATTTCGTAGAATGGCGTTGCTATAATTATTGGTCGCTAAAAATTTCGTGGAACCACCCTTTCACAATTTAAAATTATTACTTTCATATTAGTTAGTTTAGATCCTTTTATAATATTATGTACCTATACATATTTTATAAGAAAATTGTAGTATTATTTTAAACGACATTGACCGAAATGTAATAAACAACCAAAAGAGAACCTCAAACGAGAAATATTCTTAGTAATAATGTATAAAAATAGTAGTTGTAACATAAAAATTTATAATCAACGGTACAAATCAAAAATCAAAATCGGTTGTTGATGCGGTTGATAAAATAAAACTTCTAAAAATCAACGTAGTTCTAAGAAAAATACTAAAATAAACATAATGTATTCTATTATTCTATAAAACGTTTTTGCCTTGGGTAAGGTAAAAATAATTATAGGTATTGATACTTAAGAACCAAAGAAATATTGCGTGTCAGACTATAAAATGTTATTTTTTTGTGGAATGGGTACTTGAAACGGAACAACTGAATAGTAAATTATAATATAATGGACTCTCTCATTAATTTTATTTACATGATTTTTTACAAATTTGATTACAATAATATTGATTGAGCATATTATGCTATCATTACTGTGAAATTTGAAAATTTTGAAAGATAATCTTGCAATAATGATTGGTAACCTCATTATGAGTTAATTTTTTAACACTTAAGTAATGAAAAAAAAACCCGTCTAAAACAATTTCTAAATAAAAAAACTGTCTTTTTTTTTTTTTAATATCTTAACTATCATCTTGTTCAATTGAACTCTTGTCCGTCGAGTCAAATAAATAAAAATAAAATAACAGAATACTACTGTTCTTTAATTTCGTAATATTTACGTTCAGTAGCAAGTTGTAATACATAATATTGTATTTATAAAAAAAAAAATGCTTTTGACCTGTTATCTATCCTTAAACCTTACCTTAATTATGCATAGACGAGAGTAATCACATCTCTTTCTAGTTTCTATATAATGATACTGCCGGTTTTTGTGCGCGCGTCCAATGTTTTTTAAACTATTCTCATGTCTACATAAATATTTAGAATAAATTAGTGATTCCGCTTCGGTAATATTATATTTTAATCGACTTGTTTTGAAAATATATAAAAATTAAATTTTTATTTCAATTTTACACTTCCTTAAACATTTATACGGGGAAATTAAAATACTACGATGGAACTCACTACTATTATAATCCGGTTAATTCATATTATCCAAACATATACTGTCGAGTGATACACGCGGTAGAACCCGTCGATAATGTTTGAATACGTTTAAACTAAACAGTTTTTTTTTTTTTTTTTTTTTTTATAATCATTTGAGACGGTTTTGTTCTAGTAAAATTTCAAATATTTTTCAAGCTGAATTAGTTTAATTCGTTGTAGACACACACACACAATCCGTATTAGTATCACACTTAATACATATATTATATATTTTATTAGTCAGATACGACATTATACTGGAATCAGTGGCGGGCGCAGGGGAGAGGTCGGTGATTATATCCTTCCTCATTGTCACTTTTTTTTAATATTTTCTCCCTGCAATATCATACAGCTCTTGATACTCCTAAAAAATACGTCTGCAGGCTATATCGGCACGACTTGAGTGAAACATTTAGAGCAGGGAAGGACAAACAATTGTATATGACAAACATAGCTGGAAAGAAGTTGAACGTGGAAATCAACATTTTTGGGGTAGGTTCGTTGTACCAGGAGGTTAAACTGCCCGTGCTCACTTGTGTAGTTACCGAGTCCGAATTCGGTAGGGTGTACGAAGGTAGATCAAAACGAATTATTTTTTCCCTGTTCGCATCCCCAGCTCCCCTTGTAACTTTCTGGGCACGCCACTGACTGTAACGCGCGGTAATCAATTAGAAACCGTGACAAGTGAACACCGTTTACGACTACGGTCGGGTCGTTTACTCTGCGACGGTCTTGAGACACTAATAGGAAGTAAAAAGCCATCTTCGAAGCTATTAAGTCGTTGACAACATAATAATAATAATATAAGTTATGTTATCGTTTCAGAAAAATAATACAATAACCAAACCGACGCACTTTATGTTATGCTACACTTAACCGGAAATTTCCTGATTTAGTCGAACAGGAAGCGCACATGAATTATAATTTTTTCACGTCAAGGTCGCACGACGGCGCGTACCTACCTTTAGGGTTGTCTCGGATCCGCAATGTGATGTAACGCGATTTCTGGGAGCGAATTAAATAAAAAGAAAAAAAATTCTAACCACGGCGAATCTATTTGCGGTAGGGATATTGAGTGACCGTGACCCGAATTCGCAACGATTCCAGCAAAACGGGTTAAACGGCTTCATAATAAAATAATGTGTGTAGTAGGTACGTAATAATAGTAGACATACGGCTTAAACGTATAATATTCATTGGAAATTCCATATAGTGTTGAAAAAAAAAACACACCACACTTCGTTTATCAAATACGATTCGACATTTGCAATATGAGACGTCCCGCCGCGTTTGTGACCCCCAGCCAAGTACGCATTATTTTCCATACGGTTTGTATTTTTAGGTATTTTTTTTTGTTTTGCGCAAACTATATTGAGAACGTAACATTTCCAGTTTTTGAAAAGGTTCACCACAAAAAAAAAAAAAGTTATGTTGTAACGTCTTCACCGTTCGTTTATTTTTTGATTAAACTAAGTTCGTATTTTTCCAATTTTCGTTTTGTAAATGGTTCTAAGCTTGTGGCTATATCGTCACGTTTTAGACATTTGAGAGCACCGAATCATTGTTTTAATAGTGTAAGCAGATTTTCAGTAATGCCAATAGATTTTATTTTTGAAAACATCGTTTTGTATTTCTGCGATCGTGATTTTTTTTGTTTTCTTCTGCGAAGACGATTTCGCAAATAAACAAATTTTCATAATTTTATGGCCGTTATTAAAATTGATCAAATATCGTCATAATTTCAATAAACGTTCGTTTCTTAAAAAATAAATACATGCAAAAATGATCTTGTAAAAGCATAGTATACATCGTAACGAACCGTTTTCAGAACGAAAATCAGATTAGTGTAACCCTATTAATTTACGGAACTGCCGAGACCACAAATATTTGCGTCATAAAATCCGGTGCAACGGAGACTTTTAAAAGAATACGGTAAAGTTTTACTCTTTTAGATTATTATTCACGTGAGCGAAAAATTGTCCATGAACTAATTGATTGATACTGGCGTGAGGCTGCTGAAACCCCGAAAAACTATACTGCCGTTTTTGAGGTCCGTAATTTTCGCACGACTTATCGATTCCATCCACTACACTTTTTAGGGACTAAAATACTAGTCGTCGACACACAGAATGATTTTAATTCGAAAAAGATATTTTTTACAAAAAAATATATTCAAAACTCGAACAATACCAACATATTCTATTACACAATCGAAATTCGGTGCCTATATTAATTTATGTATGTTAACGTGTGTATATTTCACGCGGTGAAAAGTGGATAACCTGCAGCAGTGTGAATGTCACGGGCGTCTTCTTATATTACGTATAGTTTTTACGCGTAAACTAAATTTTGTACAAAAACAATCTTTTTTTATAAAACCAATCAAATATAATAATTTGTTTTTTTTTAAAAATGTTTTTTGCTGGTACAGGCGATAGGTACACGTTGTAATCGCCTGTACACATCTGTAAATACCTACGCATTAATCACACGGCCGGTACCTATAATGATAGTAGATTGTCTGAATCGGCTGGTCAATGGCACAAGGCTGACGGAATGAAAAAAAGAATGTGATATATACATCGCATCGCTGCATACCTACGTATATCAATAACATATATATTTTATAGCCGGTGCAAACAAATTTTTATACATCCGATCGACGCAGAATTATTCGCGAATTTCGTTGTTCGACGTTTCACTTGCGACTTGTGCTCTGGCTTTTTCTTTTTATGAACATCGATCACTATCAAGGTTGAACAACCCGGAGTCTATAAACTTGTAAGCTATGGGTCGTCTGCGAGTCATTTTCAATTTACTTCCAATACCAAAATATGAATGATAAATTAATACCGTGAGTTTAGCGCGTTTCTTTTAAACGCGTGTAAGTACTATATTTAGTTAAATATATACGGAATATATGAGATATCAACTTGCACGTGACACGATATTGCTGTACACCTATACGCGTTTTCTTCGCCGCCTAATCGTGCTCCTAACTCGGAAAATATTATATACATACATGGGAACAAAATAATTGGTGCTGCCCATAATATATGGAAATTTAAAATTTAAAAAAAAAACATACTTATATTCTAATTCGAGTGGGAAGCTTGGTTGACTTCGCTTCTACTGTGCGGGTTTGGAGATCGAAGTTTAACGTACATACATAATATTGGATCTATATAGCAGCGTTTCCCAACTTCTTTTACTTACGGAACCCTTGCAAGAGCTTGAACATTTTGAGGAACCCCTGAATTTTTTCTATAATAGTAATGCAGACATATATTATACATATATATAGAAACTAAAAATAATTTTTGTATTTTCCCAAATTTCTCACGGAACCCTTGGCGCCGGCTCACGGAACCCTTAGGTTCCGCGGAACACCAGTTGGGAAACGCTGCTATATAGTATGTGCAACGGATAGTTTACGAAAATTATTACGGTTCCGAGAGAAAAGTTTTGTATTGTGGTCGAACTTTTATGACGTTTTAAACTTCCCGTTCCAATGTCGTTTAAAAACTTCACAGAAACATTTCCAAAGACGTTTGTCTTACCTGTCCTGATGACATTTGAAAATTTCAAATTGTTCGGAGCGGTTTGAAAAATTTGGTCATTTTTGAATAGTGACTCGGAAAATAATCAAACATTGGAGAAAAACATATTTTTTAATTAAGTTCGGTCTAGAGCAATTCACCTACATTTTTTATGGTATCGTAAACGTTAATATCGGAGCACTCCTATACCCGAAAAATTAATAACGCAGAAGATATTTCAAGTCTTTTGGCGCGAATTTTTTGAGTTTTGGATCACGAATCAAAAAAAAAATCCAAAATTTAAAAAAAAAACTTCAAATAAAGTACCATTTTGGTCCGTTTTCCCATCTTATTCGTTGTGTATAACTGTTTAAAGTCATTGAACTACTACAATCATTAAAGTACACGTCAAGTGATAAAAATTTCAAAAAACTTTGACCATTTTTGTACTAAATACGGAAATCGATTTTAAATTTTTTGAGTATTTGACTTAATAAGTTCGTTCAAAATCTTTTTTTTCATAAGTTGGTGATCATTGCTTTCCAATCTATTACAAAATTTGTATATATTTTCCCAAATTTGCACTCAGTTGTACTTTTAGTCTTTAGATAATATTTATTGACTATTAGAAATCAATTTCAACAGCACATAAATACACAATAATAAAACGAATGATTCGCACTTAAATTCAATAATATTATAACTTATTAATCAACTAGATATATCAATACGATATTCATAACATATTATGTTTATAACGTATACATTCATTTATGGTACGTTTTTTTAGTTTTGATTCAAACTTCTAATTGCACGTACCTATAGCTAAATATTTTAATATAAACCTATTTACCAATCAAAAACGATTGTTTTTTTCTATAAATTACGTTGCTATAAGACTATGTTGTAAACAATCTAGGCATAAAAAACTATATAATAATACACAATAACGATGTACAAAATGAAATGTTTGAATCGAAAATTGATGAAATGCGAATCGCATTGTTGTAGTTCTCAATTATTAATCTACGGATGATGATTCGAAGATACGATTATACCATGACGATTTCTAAAATAATTGAGTAATGAACGTTGACTATTTGATTGCTATCGGCTTCAATACCTATTTTCTTGTTAATAAAAATAAAATTTTTTTGTTCATGAGTGTCTACCAGATTAAAACGATTAACTATTTAAAAAAAAAAATCAAACAAATTACGGTTAAATAATTCAAATAAATTGGTACAACAGATTATGCTAATTTTGTTTATTATGTGCTCGGTAAAATGTATAGAAACAGTAAACGCCCCTACAAAACTATGTAGCTTAGATCTAATTAGATTAAAAATCGTATCAAAAAAACCTAACTAGAATGATCGAATTTGAAAAATCGTGTTTTAGACCACTTTAACATACTCAGTTACACGCTAAATGTACGCACGTTAGTGATGACACCTACAATGTTATATTAAAAAGACTTATAAAATATTATTAAGTAATCATCGTTTTCAACAAAATAAATATGAGATTTTTCAGTGATCATAAATGACAAATTCTTATGGTTTAATTTCTATCGTATGCGATTTGTGTTTTGCTTTTGCTCTTAGAGCATTCTTCACAAGTCCCGATTTCGTTTAGTTTCCCCGTGTAACGAATCTCATCGAGAAATTACAAGGACAGCTGCAATTTAAGATAAAGAGTTCAATGTTCAACAAAAATTTGTTTGGTTTTCGTACGAAATTTCGTTTGGAAAATAATAAACAATAAACTAACAAACATCAATGTCCTTTAGCTTGTATCACATGTTCAAGGTGATCAACTGATGATGACAGAAATCAATTTCACATTATAAAATATTATAACGTTCGTAATGTTAAGTTTAATATTTTTAGGAAAATATTTATCGAACGAAAATAACAATTTCAAAATAAAATTTTGTTTAAAAAGTGTTATACTTGTACGTTTGTGTAAAAATTTTCAATATCGACCGTAACACCTTGACTTCATTAAACGCAACAGTAGATACTTTGTCGGTATAATCATTTCTAAGGCCGCTTTTATAATTTATTGGACATTCTATAGCCACGAGCCATACAAGTCTATTATTTTGTTCAGTACATATAATATAAGTCGACGGAGTATATTTATTGTTTGAAACCCATTTTTAGTACAAAAAAAAGGAATTTTTCGTGACCATTTTTTGATACAGCTATATACGAGTAAAGAGGCATAGGACGCGGTATCAAATAAGCTGCACTTTGGAAATAAATTAATATTAAGAAGAAAAACGTTATTCTTATAATATTATGTAAAACGTTTTATAAGTGTTATTGGTACCAATTTATGATCTTGCGATCGAACACGGTGAGTATAACTATAACTCTGTACACGACTGAGTACCAATGTAATATAAAATTACAAATAAAATTGTAAAATAAAATGACATCAAGGATTACCGCTGGTCAAGTCAAAAGGCCAAGTCGTACCAAACAGTTTCCTGTTTCTCTAATATTAAAAATCCATTAGCTGCTTCATTATCAATTTAAATACTCCGTAGTCGTTTAATACCAGATATTATTATTCATATTTTACTATTATGACCGAACAAGTTGTATAACTTATTCCGATTTCCAGGTACAAGTGTTCAGCTTTAATCTGAAATCAAAATACTATATTATCATTATATACATTGTACCATAACGTATATAATAGTATATACAATATAGCTTACAATGTTTTAAGTGTGTTTTCTGTTAACTAAAACTAACAAACAAATCCATCTGTGAATAAATTCATTACGAAAACAATTTCGGTTGACTGTAAATACGCGCAGATGATCAATATACACATTACACAACGCGGGGAAAAAATCCGCAATATTTAAGGTTCGCGCAATAAAAATTTTCTGACTGTACGATCGAATAGTCTCTATTGTCACCCGAGAATGAAAATCTCCTGTGAAATCGTTTTTCGCGATTAGACTTCTATCATTGATTTATTTTTTTTATTTTATTGATCGTATATGCACACAAGAGAATAAAATAACAGATTTTTGTGACTTTTTTCTACTCTGTGATACTCATTTTAGACTCGTCGGTTCAAAAAGATAAAACAATTTAATGTAGAATCAACGGATCTATATATATTACGTAGAAACATAAAAGAGAAAATTCCATCAATATTCGTCCAGACAGAACCTTTTCAAAGTAGACGTATATTTTGAAAACGAATTAATTCCAATAGAAAAACTGCCCAAACGCGTACGATAATGACTCTGAAAAATATCAAAATCAAAAACGTTTACTTTGAAAAGGTTTCACGCCAAGGGCCTTTCAAAGTGAACGATATTTTACGTAGTTTTTATTTTATCGATTACAATAATTGATAATAATTATCTGTCTGACGGAACAGCATGACCTCAGCGTTTGGTACGACATTGTAAAATGCGGTACTTTTTAAGTTAAACAAACGATTGGAAAATATAATATATTTTTTTTAAACGAAAATGCGTTTACTGAACGATTTCATTGTCCGCGAAACTTTTTCAATCTCGGGTGACGTTTTGCCCATCGAGTACGAAAAGAAAAAAATACCTCCCTAACCGCGAAAAAGATTTAATATTTTTTGCATACAGCTGTACGATTCTGAGAGATGCAAGATTGATTTTACAAAGACGTGTGTTTGTTCATTGTGTCTATGAGTTTTGGCATGCACCTAGGGTATGCTCGGATTCCGATCTCCGATTTTCGTAAACGATTTTTAATTGCTTACAAATTTATATAGTATCTAACTAAACTTTACAAAACAGTAACCCGCACTGCATCAAACTACTTGCACTAGCGTTCTAGAAATTTACGGTTTTCTTAAACATACTACTATTCTTTCCTTTCATTCTTCTTTTTTAAATTTTTGTTTTCCACCTTTCGATTACACGGAACTGACCTAAATGACAACTTCTGCTGCTGCTGCTGCTGATAATGTTGTTATTGTAAAACAGTTCTGCGCGTCCGTGTATTGGCGAGTGCGTGTGTTTGTGTTGTTGTACAGAAACAGAATCGGTCGCGGCTATTATTTTTTCTTTTTACACGACGGTCAATTATTATTTACCATAACCATGACTCTTATAGCGTGCAGGTGTGTCGAAATGTAACGTGTTCCGTACCGAGCTTACCACAAAATGGGGTCGGTGGGCTGGAACCCATGCCAAAATTTCAGATAAATTAAAAATTTTTATTCATGAGCTCTAGTTTTTTTTTTGGTAAAAAAACAAAATATTTTAGTATGCCTACAATCAACTTTACTGTAATGAAAATCATTCGTTTTATTATAAAATCAAGACTTAAATATCGCAGCCGCCAACCGTATATTTACCATTTTTTTGGAACGCTTAATGGTCTTCGTCGTTAATCGATTTTCTGATATAACTGAGTTTGTATTTTTTCTAATTTTGTTCTAAAAATGGTTCTGAACTTGTGATTGTATCAATAAAACTTTGTGTATCAGACCTTTGGGAGCACTTGGTCATTATTTTAATAGTGTAAATGAATTTTTAGTCATTTTCCAGAACGTTTTATTTTTAAAAACTTCATTTTGTATTTCAGTGATTGTGATGTATTTTGGTAGGCTTCGAGCCAATGCTATTAAGTATAATAATTAAATACAAGAACCTAAACACTATGTTTTTACATGATGATTTTGCAAACAAATTAATTTTTATAATTTTATGAAATTGATCAAATACCGTCATAATTTCAATATTTCGATTATTATTTATTTCTTTGAAAATAAGTATTTTCCAAAATTGTCTTGTTAAATTATAATAAACATTATAACGAGTTCAGAACGGTTTTCAAAATGAAAATTGGACAAGGGTAACCCTATTAATTTATGGAACGGCTAGGACCATATTTACGTCAAGAAATCGAGTGCAACGGAGACCCTTAATTTTTAGAGGTAATTCTCTTTTTCCCTACTAAAGTCTATAAATGGGTAAATCAATGTGGACTAGGGACCTTTTTCAGCACCAGCTTCTCTCAAAAAAGTATCCTGAATATGCCACTGGAGCCGGAGCAACGGATCTATCCGGCTTTTGAACGCTTGAGTTTAGGCATTATTGAATTCTGAACGTAGCATAATGCGTGTATC
>CM029358.1:22890763-22909254 GCA_017140985.1 Hormaphis cornu | reverse complement strand
TATTGTCTTAGTTGTATTACTTGACTTTTAAAACCATGTACCAATAATTTACCGATAAAATCACACAATTTAAACAACCAAAAATATTATCTCTTTTAAAACGAAACAAAACTAAGCTAGAATAATCTGTGTTATATAAATACATGATAATAATCAATGAGATAAATTTTAAATTATAATTTATAAATGTGTTTTCCAATATTGTTTCAGGTCGGCTGACTGTCATCATACTCGGCGTAGTAGCATTAATAGCTGGATTAATACTGTCTTCGGTTCCATGGGTCCATTACATAATTTTAAAGGTAATTTATTTATTTCGATAATCATATTTGTTTCATTATAATCGTCTTATAATTACTAAAAAGACGGTTTGGTTGCGTTCAACATAAAAATAATATTTAATAACCAATACGATATTACGCTAGTATAATTTTATTACAAAACTTAACAATAAATTTAAACACTAATGTGTTTTGTAACTTGTGTAAAAAAATGAATGAGACAAAATTGTTCAATGTTTTTTTTTTTATATACGCTAGTGATATTTTAACAAATAGGAAACAATAACAAAACCAATGTTTATTTATCTTTCATATTGTTCAGAATACTTATACTTACAAATTTATATGGTCGGTACATGCATCAAATACTTTAAAATGAATCTGGTTGAGTGTCCATGACGATAACACAGAATAAAACATAAATTACTTACCAACCCATTTCGATTTTCAAGTATAAAAGTTGTAACAAATATTTTAAAATATTTTCAAATGTATGGTCAGTTTTTTTTTATCAAGTAAATCAAAAACTACGTTTTTAAATATCATTAATAAGTGCTATAAGTATATATGGACGTAGATGGTACATAATTTTAAATTTTGATTATTTGTTGAGTTATTTATAGACCAAAAACCGAAGAAATTTATGAAAATTTTTCGGCGAATGGCTTGAAGTTTTCACATTTATAATCACGTATATTACAGTTCAAAGTTGTATCATGCATAATTGTATTTGATGTCAATGAATGTACTATTAAATAGTATTTCAATTCACTTAAAATAAAAATGTTTAACACTTATGAAATAATTTCCTCTAAGTTGAGTGCAAGCGTTAAACATTGGATTTCAATAATTAAAATATACTAATAATGTAATTTATTGTGAATTGATGGCAACATTTCAATAGTATTAATTGAAATTTCAGAACTTAAAACTATGGAACGGTACTTTGAGCTATCACTACTGGCAAAAACCTGGCGTATTAAGACTGACAAAAGTATTCATATTCAATGTCACCAACCCAGATGGATTTTTACACAACGGCGAGAAACCTAAACTTCAAGAAATCGGTCCATTTGTCTATAAGTAAGTTAAATGCTATTGCTTTTTAATTTATAATAAAACAGCGTACGTGATTTATAACTAAAAGCTGATTTTTCAAATTAATATATATTGATTATATTTTAAACGAACATACAAAACATGACATACAGTAGAGAAGAACTTTAAATACGTTTTTATATTTTCATTGTCATAAATACAGTGTATCCGCTCAAACGGTGACACTAAATACTTTACCTAAATTTGAAGACGGATTTTTATTTTATTTTTTAATGATGGAAAGACGGTCGTACCCATTTTGGGCATATTTATGAAATTTTAAACCTTTCGGCTTACCCATGCGCAAACTTAAATGTTTTCTTGTAAAAACCATTTTTTTTTTTACTCGATAGAACTATTTTTTTAAAGCTACATTGATGAATAAACTTTTTTCGTTTTCTCAAAAATTTACTAAGTTACATCACTCTTGAGTTTGAACAAAAATGATTTTTCAATAATTTAAAAATGTCTGTATTTTGTTAATTTTTATATTACTTTTGACTGGAAATTGAAAACGGGCAAAATAGAGTGAATCAAAATGTTATTAAAGATAAATTAAAAAGTTGATTTTAAAAAAAAAATTATTTTATCCGAATCTTAAATCAAAAATAGGTGTTTCTATAAGAAAAAAAATTAAGTTTTATCACGCATGCGCAAACCGATAGTACTCAAATTACGAAAGTTGCCCAAAGTTTGTACGATAATTCCTCCAACATTCCAAAAAATTCCTATTTAAATCTTAGGTCATCCGACTGAAATATTTACCATTTGAAAGTAGTCATTTGATTGGAAAACATTGTATATTTTAAAATTGTATTGATTAAATACTTGTTAATGAATAAATTTTTTACCCGATTATGAATAGCTACTGAATTCAATCTATAATTAAAAATTTTGTCCGTCGACCGTCCCGCGTACAAAAATATTTTTACTGTTACGAAGTGTTTTTAACGTTCTATTATAATCAAATACCGCTCGTTTTGTTCGTATTCACTTGTTGTCGTTATAATGAAAAATCTAGAAATCATAAAACGCATGTCCTCCTCAACAATGTAACAAATCAAACTATCACCTGTTTATGCCTAATATGATCTGTGAACACTTGATTAAAGTACTACAAATAAGCGCTAAATTGAGTACTGGGTGGCGTGGACCTTAAACGATACTATATTACGTTTCCTCTTACTGCACTATTATCAATACACCCGTAACGTTTTAGAATATATTTGTTTCAATTTTGAAAAGAAACCATCGATCAAAGTTGATTCAAATAACTTATACAAATTTAAACATTCACTTTAAAAAACCTTGTGTTAAAGTATCTTTGAGATACATATGAAATATAGGTGGGTACTTACGTATTGAACGTATTGGCAGTTTTTTTGGTACTCGTTTTCGTAGACATAAATTATATATGTATAGGTGATAAAATAATAATATGCTGTGTACTATGTACCTACCTACATATAGTAACTAAAAATTATTAAACTGCTTATTTGGTCTTGAAATTAATTATAGGTATCAAATATCTGTATAATAAGTGAAATTATTGATAGAAAAAAAACGTTTAGAAATAAGTAATATGATTTATGTGTATACACACAATATTAAAACCACGGTCATATACACGAAACCAAGCTATTCGCGCTATTAATTTGTTGTATATTTCACTAAAAAATGAGTATCTAAGACAAACGTTTATATGAAACTGGTTAAAAAACTATTATAACCAACCTCCAATTTTTATCATAAATGTAGTAACCTTCAGCTCAAATCATCTCGTGAATCTTCTATCCGTCGGAGATTATTATAATATTTTTTGTTTTTGATAATCTTTTAAATATCAAACAACCATCTTGAACGCCCATCATTGTTCGCCCTTGTGCTGAATACACCAGTATAGCGCTCATAATATCAGGCCTTGTGTGATAACGTGAAACGAACCCCTTGAAATGATGCAAAACACAACTACTGTCGCATAAAATATTATTTTGATCAATATAAAACTAAATGGTTAAATACGTTCAATTGTAGCTCAAAACGTACAATTAAACGGGTAATTTTTAATTATACTATAGTACTAATAAATACAATGAATTCACGGTTAACTGTAAAACTATATTATGCTGCCACTTAATTTAAGAACACACGTATTTCGATAACAATATTCGTATTCGATTGAACGTCGTTTGTAACGAATTTTAGACAGATTGTCATTTCATGATACGTCTGATCAAGCCCTTTATTTAATACAAGTTACTTGTTACGTAATTCAATACCATCCAACGAAGATGATAACATCAACGCTATAAAATATAGCTATGAATAATAAAACAGAAAAATTTAGATATTATATTGTAAGAAAAATATAAAATTAAAATTATCAGTGTACAAGTATAACAAAATCATTATTTTTATACGAGTTATAATTGATTTATCCTATGATCTGTCGGTATTTTGCTCATCTTGCTAAGTAAACAAATTCGTAAATACGACACTGATAATCCGAAAGGAATATCGTTATTTTTACACGATGTTAATTTATGTAATATAATCGACAAAACAATTTTTTTTTTTTTTTTTTATGTATCTTTTTAACTTATCAACCTTATTATATACCTTATTACTTACCATCATTAATTAATGAGTGTTGTCGTTATGATTCCATAATGATATGATCCATTTGGCATTGACTATTGTTAATCCGATAGTCCCTTAAAAAAATTACCGAATTTCCAACCAAGCATTGAAAATGATATTTAAAAGAGAAAACTTGCATTCATGGTTTTTTTCTTTTTAATAAATTCAAATGTATAAAAAATAAGAAATAATGGTGACAGCGATGGACCTACATGGTCCGCTAAGCTGATAAGAAGAAGAAGAAGTTTAACATATAAAGTATAGAGATGTAAGTAAAACGCGTGAACATTGTGAATGTCAGAATGAACGAACTATGTAAAAAAACAATTCGATTACTAAAATAAAAACCAAAAATATTTCTTATTATATTTTCGGAGAATATTACTACTGATTACGATCGAACGGTTAAGGTCATTGAACTTTTCAACGGGCATCCTGTAGAGATAGAACTACGGGTAAAAACTCTAACAAACACGCTCAAACAAAATCATATTTTTTACCTGCTATTTGCATATTATACTGACACGAAAAGCCTCCAAACAGAAAACAGTCTTCGTTCTATCAAACAAATCTAACCAAGTACGTATAGGAAACCTCAAAATCGTACGGAGTCAATTTACTCCGCGATCAGATCTTTGGTCGAACGTTTTAGAAACGTTTCGCGTGCAAATATCGCATATTAAAACTAAAATATATCTTTATTCCAAGTATATGTATTAAAACGACAGAAGGAATAGCTTCAACAGACGGGCATACCGAAATCGTATTACTTATCAAACAGCTAGGTGGTATATTATATTATATTATTTTGCTTAAAACGATTTCGCTTTGAATGACGGTTATGAGTGGCGCAGCATTATACACTAGGCTTATCATACCATAGGTTAGACATCCGTATCGTTTGCATCTTTTTCTAGTAGGCACATACAGAATATCAAACACAGAATTCGACTTAACGGAATTCAAATATAAAATGGTTTAGCGCATTTTCGTTTTGCATTAATTCTTTATGATGTTCACGTATAAATACGATTTCGGATTTCCTTTGGTCTCAGCAACCTATTTATTAGCTAAATGATTTTTCGATAGGTATAGTCATATTGTCCACGTTCAACACACTTCTACCGTAAATTTTAATAGAAATTATCACATCGTTAAGTATTGTGTTTAGGTATTCTGAAAATCAGTTGTTTTTAACATTTTTTTTTTTTTTTTTTGGCGAGTAAGAGGTTTACCTAGATTATATATTCCAGAATAAAAAAATATTTTTAACGAAATTTTACATTTTCGTGTCTTTTTTTTTTTCGTTTGAAAATTTTCGTGTCTCGGGAGAATTTTTTTTTTTTTTAAACATTACTGACGACTCTAGATTACGCAGTAGTTTTTAAGGGCATAATTTTCCTGGCTCTAGTCGTCACGAGAAACGAGACAAACTAGTTTCGAACGATGAACTCGCGACGTATTCTTTTGAGACGGGTATTATTATTATGTTGATAAATTCTGCGCTATCTTGAAATTCGTCTGCTTGTACAGGCTGTTTTGTTGGCTTTTCAGCTATTCGGAATCCGATAGATGCTGTGCACGTGTGTGTGTGACCCTGGATGCGACGACTTTGGTAAAAGTAAAAATTTATTGGAAATACCCCGCCACGTGTTGTAACAAAACTGCTTTAATATTTTTTTCTTCGGGAGCTTCGCGTCGTCCGCACATTATAATATGCCGCTTACCGTCCTTGACCCGAGCCTCAGGAATTCACGCGTTTTTAGTAGTACAGATATTGTATGATATTTCATATTGTATTGATAATATTATTATTATTAATTTATCGCAAAAGTTAATCAGTGAAAAAGACAAAGTTGAGTTAAAAAGTTAATTATTTTTTAACATGGTTACTTTTGATTTCAACTTATTTACTTGTTCGGTTAAAAACTGTTTTGCGTTGATTCAACTTTTTACATAGTTAACATACCTAATTATCATTGTTGCAATGTTACCTACGCTTATTTGTTTTCGTTATCAAGTTAACGACCAAAACTAATTCGTCGTTTTTAATTTTGATCATTTATTTTCCAAACTATTCAGGTAAATTTAAAATACAATAGATACGCCTACTATTATAGGTTTTATGACTTGCGAATATTGTTTGCAAAAAAAAAAATAAATGATAAACTTATTTTTAACTCGGTTAAGTCTGTTTCATTTTCTATATCTTAACTTTTAACTTAAGTATCTAATTAATTTTTTTTGTTTTTAACTTTAAACTTTTAACCGAAGGCAATCGAACCTAATTGAACCAACTTAACTTATCGCGGTTGATTTTTTTCACCAACTCGCTCAACATTGATTTATTGTTGGTAAAAATTGCTCACGAATACCTCGGTTCACAGTAATAATATCTGTATGTATTAACGGGTGACCACCGTAATATACTCGTAAATTAAATCGCATCAAACGGTTGCGAAAACAAACACACGCAAAACTTCGGTTCTATGGGTAAAACAATTTTTAATAATTTTTTATTAGGCAATCGTTTTTTTTGTCTGAACGTATTTAATTTTTAGTCTCGATATTAAAATAATCGCGATAACCTTAAACTATACCATATCCATACATCCAACCAGATTTTTTTTTTCAAACCCGTTTTGTTCAACGTCGCAAACACGTTCACCAGCAGTCGACAGATCAACAATGTTCAATATTTTATAGTACCTACTTGGAAGATGGGATTTTCAAAAAGGAGTAACGATGCTCGAACGGAGTAGCTGATTAGGGCGGGTGTCTGGTTGGAAGTAGGTTGGTGTTTATCCTTGAATTTGTCTAAATCTTCGCAAAAATAAAAGCGAGCTCAGCGAAATTGACAAATTACAAATTTCAAAAGCCAAAAGCGTACAATAATACATAGCTCTGAAATTTTGAACAGTCCAATTTACCTGTTACGTGTGTAAAATTTTCAATTGATTTCGATGATTCATTTGAAAGAGTTACTGTCAAGAAAAAAAAAACCGAAATAACGATGTCGAACGATTATTGATTATAGATTGTCAAAATTTTCCGAAGAACACGATATAATAAAAAACCGGAATCGAAGTTGTGGTAACTGCGATATGTTATCCAAAAACAAAATTTGCAAAACATCGATTCTGTACTCGAATCGCGTTTCGTTTTTAACTGTCAAATCGATAATTTTCAAAATGTATACGACGTTCGAACTTCGTACGTTCCGATAACGAGTAAAAAACGTTTCCGTTCGCGCACGCGTCTCGTTTAAATATGTTCGCCACGCTCAGAATTCGAAATTATCGCAAAGAACGGCATCGGTGGATGATTATTGCTGAAAATTCGCAATGTAGAACAACGGTTATCAACGGTATGAAGCAAGAGTCTGGGAGAAAGTGGTCAAAACCTTTCCTGTACACTGACTGTTGCACGTTGCCGAATGATTTAGAGCGGTCGCGCTGAGGCTGCGCGCGATGAATTAAACGTGACGTAATAAAAAATAAAAAAAACCGCTGGCCATAAAAGAGCTGTGTTATTACTTATTATTATATTAATTTGTAGGTTACACTTAAAACCTACATGTTTTGTTTACACGTGATGACCGGCACGTAATGTTGTAAAAAAAAAATTTGGGTAGTTAACAATAATTTGGTGTTTTCGATTTTCGGTCGATTTTTTACGCGCGAGGGTAAACGAATAATAATAATAATTTGCAACGCAGGCCGATCAATTCAAAAGAAACAAACCAAAACTGTTGCGCAGTTTATTGGGCTCCCCACGTCTGTTAACATGTTTCCATTTTTTTTTTTCCTCCTCGTACCCAAGTTGCGCCACTACAGTCGACTGATTTAGTTTATTTT
The DNA here is from genome assembly GCA_017140985.1 of Hormaphis cornu. NCBI lineage: Eukaryota > Metazoa > Arthropoda > Insecta > Hemiptera > Hormaphididae > Hormaphis > Hormaphis cornu. The sequence continues at coordinate 22,901,378 of CM029358.1, read as the reverse complement.
TGTTCCCGGTTTGGTCGGTCCAATTTATTTAGGTGCGGAAAAAAATACAGCCCCTAAAAGACAATAGTGCCCGTATACTTATAAAAAAATATTTAAATTAAACCATACGATACGGATAGTAGTGAGTAGGTTAGCGTTATTGAAACATTCAAAAAAGATAGGTACATACCGCCTTTCACGATTGGCATCATCTACGCGTAATACTTTATTTGTGTGTTCTGTACAGTAGAGGTATCTACATATTGCGTACGATCAGTCCATATTTTTTATATTTTTTCTCGAACATTTTACAACACACCAGTTTGAAATAGATATAATATAGTTATCTAATAAATCGCATTGAATCGACGCTTAGATCAGTCCGTGTCCATTTACGGATTTATCGCCGCTTAATTGTTTACGAGTAACACGATTGTTTTTTCTCCGTGCATCGGTCGCGTTACAGAACGAACAAACTCGAACTACACTGCAAACATTTTGCACGTTATGTGGCGGACACTCCACTTTCGATTATATGATTTGTATAATATGTGTGTGTGTGTTAACTGTTAAATATTCTAAAATTAATATAATAGTCCGTGTCACACGCAAAGTAGGCCGTAATATATTATGATGTACCTAACTGTAAGATAAAAAGTCTTAACAGATCGCTGTTTTGAAAAATAAAATAAAACAATACAGTACTGGTTACCTATTTTGATCTATGCCTCTACTAGGCGCCTACCTATTTTGATCATTTCAAATTGTGCAAAAATAAATTAGATAAAAACGTACAAATTTACTAGCTATATAATAAAATTATAATAATTATCGTCTTACGAAATAAAATTTTTTTGTAGGAATAATAAATTATTTAAAAGACAATACTATATTATATTTGCAAACGGTCCGTAAACTCTAAATTTCCAAATGATAAAAAATTTTAGATTCTGAGCGTCAGCGAAGAATGTATTTTTTTCACAATAATGTTTCTTTTTTTTTTTTTCTGTGATCAAAAGTTCTAGTGGAAAAACGGCTCCGATTTTAACGTATGATACCTTGAAAGATAATTGATCCGAGATGGTATTTTATTTGAAGTGTTTTTTGAAATTTTGACTATTTTTTAAGTTCTGTTGAAATTTCAAAAGATTTTGATCATTTTCGAGGAAATTATGGAACTTTTTGAATATTTGAATATTTTACGCAGTTATTATTCCTGAAAACCTCTAGTTTTTACGTTTAAGTCTCAAAACTTTAATACGATCTAAACAAGACAGTTTTATATATGTAATTTAAAAATTTAGAAAATTGGTTTTCACAATTTTGGTTTATAGCTGAATTTACGTTGTTATTTTGTCGTTAAACTCGTCATTCCGGGCGACCGTGTATTTCTGACGGAGGGAACAAATAATTACGGAAAACGTGCTTTTTACACATCGATTTAGATTTTTTTGATCATAGCATCCAAAATAAAGATCGGACCAAGCTGAAACTTTTACATAATACTAAAATAGGAAAGATGCAGATTTGATGAAAGTTTTTATTTTTAAATTTGGTTTCTTTCAGAACATAATAATTATACTAAACAACTGAGCTCGCTCAGAATCGTATTTTTGAAGGCAATGATTAATCGTTGTTTTCAGATATAAGATAATGCGTTTAAATCACAATTTCTAAACTAGTGACCCACCCAAAGCGTAGTCGCTACCCCGTCAAACTACCCACGCGACCTAGACTGATCCCGGCTTTTTTAGACTCTGAGCGTCAGCGAATAATGTATTGTTTTTACAATGATATTTTTTTCTTTTCTTTTTTTTTTCTGTAATAATGTTGATTTTCTGTGCAATCGACTTTCGAAATGTTTTATGTTACGCAATTTTAATTCAGTCCTACGTAATTTTCTCTTGCAGACCTAATAACTTTTTAACCGACGGAAACGCGGAACTTGTATGCATCACGAGCTATACAACTTAGAATTTGTACTTATACGATTTAATAAAAAAAAAACATTTAAAAAACTATTGGTCACTTATAATTTATAAATTACACAATTCCAAACGTATAGTGATTTTCAAAATAATATTCGATAAATTCATTATTTTTATCTTTGTTTTAAACTACTTAGTAGGTGTTGTATTAGTTACATAGGTGGTTAGTACAGGTTAGATAGTTAAATTTGGAAAATTTTATATGATACAGTAACGAATTAGAATAAAATACAAAACGCATATTTGACCGAAATTTTACAAAAACGAATCCGGATTTACGGACGTGTGATTTTCTTACCAACCGTAAATTTTACTAGAAATTTCAAAATGTAATTACCTTCACAATGTTATAGTCCAAACAGAAGGCCGTCGAATCGGATACGTTTATATTCATAGATGTCCTTTCGTCATTATTCCATTCCTAAAATCACCCCGGGTAGTCCGCAATGAAGAGAATCGTGATCTATTGATGATTCGAAACCCGATTGTGCTTATAGCTTTCATCAATAAAACATACGTATTGGAAATAAATTGACAATCAGCTAATAATATTGGTAAAGGTCACGCCGTTAAATGACCGATTATAATACTTTTTTTAAACGATTGTCCGCATTCTATTTTTAAAAAATAGACGAATGTAGAGATCATATTTCAGTACGTACAAACCAGATTAACATTTAGATTCAAAAATTAACCAACCATATCGTCGTTAGCTGGTGTTAGCTCGGTGTTAGCTTCGTCGTATGGCGTTAGCTAACAAGAGAAACAAAAATTATCGTTTAGGGCAGTACAACGCTTGAGTTAATCTTGTTCATCTTAATCAGTTGGATAAATCGTATGGAACTTGTTCAAGAGATATAATCATTATTTATAAGTGTTAACGTAATCACTTGTAATAATAGATGACATATTTTGATGTTGAGCAAAAATAATACTCTATAAATGTAAACCCGTGAATAAGTTCTTGTCAAAAGTGTATGTTTGGGCCAAAAATAAGTGTCGAAACGTACCTATACATGCATCATAACAAATTTTAGTCCCCAGAATCTTTGAATCTTTGATACGGCATTTGTGTCATTTTGTACAATATTATTTTGAATTGTTTTTTTTTTTTTTCACTTCGTATTTTAGTTTATTGCAATAATCACCCGCCACCGCCATTTAAAATGAAAAATCAAAGATTGTGTTCTCGAAAATGTTGTGAAAACTTTTCACCGCGATATTAATCGTCTTAATTAATTTCAGAGAGAACATGGAAAAAGTCAACATCCATTTTAACGACAATGGTACAGTAACGTATCAACACAAAAAAATTTTAGAATTCATGCCGGACCTTTCGGTTATCCAAAACGACGAAATAAAGCTGACCGTACCAAATATCCCTTTACTGGTGAGTTACTAGGAAAATTTATCGACACGTTTTTTCTAAACATCTTTTTTATTTTTGTAACACCGCAGACATTGACGACGCAGGCGAATAGTTTACCGTCGCTACTAAAGAGTTCGCTTTCAGCAATTTTACGATTTTCCGGTTTAACACCATTCAAGCACGTCACCCCTCAACAATTGGTGTTTGGTTACGACGATCCACTGACCTCTCTAGCGAACACGTACTATCCAAAAGGAAAAAGGCCACCGAAGAAAATGGGACTTTTCTTAATGGTACACATATCGCGATGTTTTCGATCGATTCGTTTTTCTAACATATGCGCATTGTTGATTAAACACGACTAAACAATATTATGCGTACAATTTTAGCGTAACGGCACCCTAGACGAAGTTTCTACAATATACACGGGTCATACCGGTATGGAAAACTTCGGGCTTCTCAGCAGGGTTAACGGAATGGAAGAGTTGCCGTTTTGGAAAGGGTCTTGTAACTCGATAAAAGCGTCTGAAGGTAATTTCCACGTGTATTTTATTTGGTGGTTAGTCTGTCCCCCCTCAGCGCTTTAGACTTGAAATACGTCTGAAAAATGCCATCGGTATGCATGTCCAAACGCGTGAACCGAAATGAATTATAAAAAAAACAGATTTTGATTCGGAACGAATCAAAAAGATCGGCATTTTTTCAAATATTTTTTTTTTTGTTAAAAGACCGGCAGACCAAAACAAATCTCAAAACGCTATTCCGTTTTTAGGCTCGTTTTTCCCTCCGAGAGAACTGACAAAGTCCGACCTGGTCCACGTGTACGACAAGGATCTGTGCCGGGTCTGGGCGCTCAGGTATCGAAAGGACGTGATGAAAGACGGCGTCACGGCGGGATATTACACGCCCGACGACGATCTGCTGGAGACCGTGGACAAGAATCCCGACAACGCGTGTTTTTGCGAAGACAACACTAGCTGCACGGTGAAAGGGATGCAGTACATCGGACCGTGTCAGTTTAGTGAGTACATCGCGATTATCGAGCAGCTGTGCATCAGCAGCAGCTTTTATTTTACGCTGCAGACTAACGGAAATGTGTATTCGTTCTCGCAGATGCCCCGGTTTACTTGTCGTTTCCGCATTTCTATAACGCCGATCCGAAACTCTTGGAGGCCGTAGAGGGTCTCTCGCCGGACCAGGAAAAACACGAAACGTTTTTAAAAATTCAGCCAGTGAGTTCACGCGGTTTATTATGTTTAAAAAATTGAAATAGCGCCCACTGTTGATGTACTACGCGCGTTTAGTATACGAATGGCTTTTACGCGATCTTAACGGAAATCGTAACACCCGTGGTTTTCCCTCGCTTCGGTTTGAAATCAAAAAAAAAAAATTGTTGTTTCCAATAACGGTAATGGCGAAAACAACAACAAAAGAAACCACCTAGACCCGTTTGCGATTTAAAAAAAAAAAAAACGTTTGATTGCGTTTTAAAATTAAAAAAAAATACATAACCAACAAAACTACTTCCTGTATATATATATATATTTAAACTAAAAATAAGAATACCTACGAACCGTTTGATTTTTAATACATGCTTACTCATTTTTAAGCCGTTGTTTTTTTTTGATCTTATCGAAATCTCTGACTCTGTAGTCGTTTTATTTGATCGTAAACAATTAATTCACGAAATGTGTTCACGAATGAACGTATTCGTATCATTCTTTGGATATTTTAAAAAAAACTTAACAAATAATTGATAAATAAAATTCTCCGTTTACCAAATCAGTTAAACTAACTTTTTGCACCGCATCAATTAATAAGACTGAATGACACTAAACTCATACGCGTGCGTATAATACGTGTTATTCGCGGTTTTTCAGAGACTCGGAGTACCTTTGGAAGCCCGAGTGAAAGTTCAGCTCAATCTAAAAGTCGAACAGTCCACTATTTATCCGACGGCAAACTTCAGAAGTATTACGTTTCCGATCATGTGGCTGGAAGAGGTAAATAGTTACAGACGCATTGAGTAAAGAATAACGCTATCTACCGGATAAACATGAGAAATAACCGTGCCCCCATACATTTTGACATCAGAAACGATCGTCCAAATATTCTTTCCTCGCATTTTGATCATTTCAGTTGAGAGTTTTATAACGGTGTTCAAGGGCTCACGTCTTTCTTGTACCAATCCGTCTTTAAACACGACCTTTTTCAATGTCAAAAACAGATCAAGTAGCATCGTATATTCTCGGTGTGTCAACGCGTCGATTTCTTTCGTCACCTGCAGTGATGTTATTAACGTACTTTGGGTCCCACCATTTTTTCGCACATGGGTGCTTACTTTTTGATCCAAAAACACACAAGTTTAGACTAAACACCCCGTTGGAGGAGCGAGTATTGGTTCAATTTTTTCACGCAGTGCCGTGCGTTGTAACACGACACACGTAGGAGATCGCGTATAGAAAAAGATAAAGGGAGGAACCAAAGGGAGTAAATAATTCGAGGTCGGTCGTCTGGCGTAGCGATCGCCCGAAAAAGACGCATTTTCGAGTAGTACGGGCCGAACCGATATTTTTTGTTCGATTCGGTTTTTACCGCCGTACCTCGCTCAGAATCGTTTTTCCTCTAATGTCGGTTTTATTTTATTTTTTTTTTTTTGTCTGCCGTTCGCAGGGCGTCGGTGACTTGCCGCCGAACATCCAGAGATGGATATACATGGCCACCACATTCGTGGACACGGCCGTGCCGCTGTTCACTTACGGGCTGACGCTCGGCGGCGCGCTGCTGCTGGTCGCCGTGTTCGTCAGCGCGTACCATCAGATCGTGTTCACGCGCGAGAACATCGAGCGCGGCCGGCAGAGCATCCTGCGCCGCGGCAGCAGCATGCTGGTCAACGGGCAACACCGGCTGCTCATCGTCCGGGACTCCTATCACCGGATCAGCCACGCGGTGCAGGAGACGGACGTGGACGCGCAGCAGCTGCTCCCCTGAACGGCCGGGAACGGGCGGCCGAGGAGTCACCGTTTACCGTCCCGCGGACGACGGCGCCGAACGTTTTCGCGGGCCCTTGGAGACTTTTCTCCGAAAAGACTACGCGCGTGACTCTTCTACGCGTTTAATATTATATTAATATATATGTATATTATACGGCTCTCTTGTATTCCGCGAACCGGGGCAGCGGCCGTGTGGGATGGGGGTTGAAATTTACAGGGGTCGTTCCTGTCCTATACCGCGTGGACGGTAATGGGAGGCTCGGGGGGGGGGAGGGCCCACGAAAAATTGCAATAGCTCCCCGGGAAAAAAAAAAACCCGTGTGGCTTTGAACTCGCAACAACGTCGTTCACCAGCTGTACTCCGGACGGTTTTTTGCGAATTTGAAAATATTATTATTTGATCGTTACGGAAGCCGCCGATCTGTCGTTCGTAAAGAGTTGTCCGGTCGTGTACAGCGCTCGTCGGTACCAATCGCTCCGGTCTAAGCCTACGCGAAAGATGTGGCGCGAACACGACATTTTTAAAGATCCACTTTACACCGTCGCGATCGGACAGGCTCGCCTGTCGATCAGTTTGTTGACGTTTCGATTCCAAGAGCGGCGACGACCTCAAAAGTCACTCTAACGAAACTCCGCTCCGCTCAAAGGATTTCCTTAACACGGTTTATTCCTCCTCCGCCACCACCAATTACTCGGGTCTTCGGTTCATCTGTACGGGCCGCAGTTTAACAGTATCATCCCCCGAAATTTCCACCCTCGTCCCTCTCCCCGCGGCGGCGACCACCACTCGGTCCGGCTCCGGTGCCGCTCGAAACGCGTTGCCGACGGTCGTGGCCGCGACCGATTGCAGCACGACTATGGGCATGTCGGCGACAGATCCGACCAAAAGAAGGATACTCGTTCTGCGTTTCTGCTTTAAAAAGAGAAAAAATCGCCCGTTTCTCCGCGACACCGCCGGTAAAATCTAGTACATTAGCTCTAATACTAGATCTATACTCTCAAAATCTAGTATATTAACTGTCTGAGAACGTTGTACTGGACGTCAAAGTATAATGGCGGAGGAAAAAAATACGAGGCTGCGGATCCACGCATAAGTTCGCCGACGTGCCTGCGTTATTAATTGGCCATCAACTGTCGCTTCTTGGGCAGCGTAATCTTATCTGTGATATGGATCGAGACGAGAAACAACCCCCGACGGCGGTTGTTAGGGTGTATTACGGGTTCGATCGAAACGGGGCGGAACGAATCTCAAACTGGACTGTGATACCTTTATACGAGTTTTGACAATAATAATAATAATAATAATAATAATAGTATACGTCACGTGTTTTGTGTTTTGGATAGTCTGAATTATTATTATAAAGATATTAATCGTAGCGCGTTAATACGACGTTTCTATGCGAAAATAATCAAACGTAATTTATCACTAAAAAAACACATCGTCGTTATACGAAGGCGCGCGCGTTCGAGACATTTTTGAGTATACAATATCGTTCTTACATCGAATTATTCGAACTGTATCGGTTGTCAGATTGTCACTCGGGACAACGATTCGAGACCGTGTTCTCCGGTTTCTACACGTCTAGTTAGCACCTAGTAATTATTTATTACAACGTACGGAAAATATTCGTTTTAAATATTAATTTAATTAATATTTAATTAATTAAATCGACGCCGCGAGTCGCCTCGTATTTCGTATTATTATAATATAATAATAGTCTCGTCGACTGTGCTTGTCGTATTTTTGTTGTTTTGCGAAAAAATAAAAAACAAAACGTTAGAAAAAAAAAATAAACAAAAACAAATATACCGCCGTTGTAAGAATAAATATAGACTTAATTATTTTTAGCGAGTATTATTATACAATACGATCATATTATAAATTTTATTTTGAACAACGTATTGATTACCGGATTTAGTATATAAAATTAAAATTGCGCGTTACACTTATTTATTCCGATATTGAAGACACGCGTTTCCGATGTATTCAAAAACGATTAGGGCGTTGATTACTTATATTTTCTTTCGTCGTTAGTACCGTCACTTGTCGTTGTACAGAGAAAATATATTTTTTATGATTTTCCGTGCGCACGCTTGTTTGCTCAAAAAAAAATTTTAAACAGTGGCTACCATTTCATTGTTACCGTGTTGCGTACAAATGTGCGTATTTTATGATGATAAAACGCCGTTATTACGACGAGTATTTTTACTGTTTTAAAAAACTGTTGTAATATTATTTTGTACAGTGTACCTACTCGTATAAAAAATTTTCTCTCATTAACGTTCGTACGATTTTTATACATTTTTTGTACAAATCTAGAATAGGTAATAATAACTACTTGTACAATCATATTCCAAAAATTGATGATGAACAAAAATTACAAACTGTCAGAACTACAACGCTGTATTGTAAAGTGTGATACGCTAGGATACGCGATTGTACCGCTCCGAAACTTTGTACTTTGTGTAAAAAATTTTAATAAAATATTGTGTTTTAAATACTCTGGTGTACCTCATTATTCAAAAACTCGACCAATAGTGCGTATTACAAAGACAATCATCAACGATGTATACAAGTTAGACACGTGTGGTTAAATTCAAAATACTCGTACAGTCTAGTGCCGAAAAAAAAAAAATAGTGTTTTTAACTTTTCTAAAAATAAAATACCACCATAGTGTACCAATTTTGTAACTTGAGCAGACACTTTGAAGACGCCATATGTTATACCAAATATCCAAACTTTTGAAAATTGAAAGTATCGATGAGTTGACTATTTTTATCGTTAAATTAAACAAAAGGGACCTGGAAGGGATCTCCGGCTCATTTGGTGTTGGACGTTTGCGGTTTCCGTTCCATGTACCCATGACCTCTTTAAAGCGTCCCGTACAAACTTTACAAAATACTAAAGCAAATTGCACCGTAAATCGAATTTACCAAACCGTCCTGTGAGAAACACGAAAAACTAATTATTAAACATAATACAGAATAAACTTTGTGTTACCTATATGTTTTAAAAATCAAAAATAAGTATTAACGTAGCCTATATCTAGTTGTTTATAAACAACTAATCACATCACTTATATTTTATTTCGCCAATTGTAAGTGTGTAGCAAAACGCTTTGAGATATTTTTACCTATAACTCTGCTACAAAAAAAACAACGAAACCTCACGAAAATTTAACACTTTTAAGTTTAAAAATGGAGTACAAAACGCCCTTGAGACTTTGATTGGTCGAAATTTTGGTTATGACCCAAAAACAAAAAAGTAAAAATTTTCATACAACATCAGAAAAGGTGGATAAGACGCGCATTATTATTATTGAACAGAGCTTTGTAGTCCAGTTCGGGTTTTGAACATTTCAATCAATACAATCTAAACAGCGTATTCGCCTACATTTTTTCGCTGTTCTAAGGAGTTATTATATAGGCAACTCATTATACATCAACTTTTGTTTTTGGTGTTTAGAAGCAACAAACGCCAGTGCTCTTCGGATCAAATGTATAGAGAGTATTTGCGACATCTAAGAAACAATTATTCGCACACGCGCGCGCATGCGTCACAAGTCAATAACGTCGCAAAATTAGAAGTGTATTTTTGAAATTTGCGAAGTTATAAAAACCACAAAAAGCTGGAGTAAATCAAACACACTCGCTAACGACCCAGTGTTATTTTGAGAATATGGTTAAATTCATAAACCTAGGCTATTTGGGAACCAATTTTTCTATTTAAAATCCGATGCGTCCAAAATTACTTAATACAAATGTAACGTAATTATATCGAGAAATTTTCAAGTTCAAATGTTAGTTTTAAAAGATTTTATAATCGAAAATCCGCTTCCTAAAAATATTGTTAACGAGTTCATACATACATTTAAAAAAGCCGGCGAGATTTTCCACCGCTTAACGGTCGAAACAGCGTGCAAAACACGTGCGACCCAAAACTTTTACACAAGTTTCGAAGAATATATTTCTATCTGGTGAGCTGAATATATAAAACTCCAAATCTAACGAATTTTCGAGTGTTTGTCATACTTGACTCATACCGAGCTTGTTGAACGTCGTAATTGTTTCAAGTTATCCTGCTGATTATACAACATAAATAATAAATACCTAAAACAACAGCTTATTTACTCGAAAGTCCGCTGCTACACCAACAAACTTCCCATTCTCGTACCTATAGACTATATAGCTGCGGTCTCTCCAATTTTAAACGAACGTTCTGCTTTGTCAGACGAGGAGAGTGTTTTGAATAAATAAAAACGTTTAATACGAGAAAACATTTTCA